>CACSLI010000184.1:600000-755902 GCA_902706615.1 Meloidogyne luci | reverse complement strand
TAGAGGGATATAGGTGGATTTTCAGTGATTAAGGGGTGAATAGATATCGAGAGATTGAGGGGATATCGTTAGATATGTAGTGATAGGTGGGATTAGGAAATCTCTAAATCCATTTTAATTACTCCAAAACATCTATATACTTCCGATGTAAAGCAACAAATACACCGCCCAGGCGAAAATTTTAAGAATTTGGAAGGCCAAAAAACATACATATTTCTTCCTTTTCAGCGCCGCAGGCGAAAATTTTGAAAATTATCAAAGTCCAAGAAGACTTTTTTCCTTAAAATAAAATAAAACCTCAAAAATTTTTATCGGTCGGTATTATCGGTATTTAGATTTTTCCCGTACCGTAGAACGGTACGGAATACCGAAAAATACCGATACCGAAAAATACCGATCAACTTCAAAATTTTACCGTACCGTATTCCGTACCGTATTACCGATACGGAATACCGATAAATACCGAAAAATACGGCCGTAGTACGGTACGGTCCGATCTCTACTTATAACTGTTGTCTAAGTCCACTAGCAAGAAAACTGTGCACTATCAAAAAATTTTACGTTTTGATTATTTTTTTTTGTTATTTACTTAAAAAAGTGTCCTGTTTATTGCGGAAAAAATTACATTTGAAAGGAGGAGAAACATAAAAGAGAGGGAGAGGAAAGAGAAGAGTCCCTCTCAATAAGGAGAGACACACACATAGTCTCTTCATTTTCAGTGCAATTTTCTTCAGCTATTTTTTTCTTCCTGTCAAACCGGCATGCATTATTTAATTCATTCCCTTTTCTTACTGATTTTCCTTGCAATTGCTGAGACAATATCTGACCACTACAAAACATTAGGAGTTTCACAAGATGCTTCAGCTGACGAGATTAAAACTGCCTACAGAAAATTGATGATGAAATATCATCCAGACAAAACTAAAAACAACCCGGTTGCTTTGAAACTTTCTCAAGAAATAAATAATGCTAAAGACATTCTTCTTGATGAGCAAAAACGGAGTAATTATGATAAGGAATTGTTTGCTTATAATCAATGGAAACGAGAAGAAGGAGAATCGTCGAAATCTTCTGGTATTTTTCCTTTTAATTTCTCAACTTTAAAATTCTCTCTTTCAGTCATATCACTCTATAAATCCCCATTACTATGCGAATAGCTCTTAGTTAGTTACTTAGCTCTTGAGTGGGACTTATATTAGTAGATTGGCTCCTGGTAGAGGCTGACTAGGTAAATAGTTCATTAAAAGATACATTTTTCAGCCTCGATGATTTATTATTTCACATTATATTTTTAAATGTTGTTTGAACTGGGACTTGTTATAATAGATATAAGTTTGACCTGATAGACGTGCGATGTTGGGGGTCCAAGATGCGATGCCGTGCAATGTAAGAGGTCCAAGATCCGACGCTGGACAAGTCAGATGCAGAATAAAGGATAGGCCTATGAGTTTATAGTTTCTTAATAGTAGTCGGTTAAGAAACTGATTTTCCCAGAAACCTTCCCGGGAAGCTACACAAATAACGCTGATTTTTAGGACCCTCTACAAACAAATTCAAAATCATCGTCTTCTCAAACAAAATTTATGTACAAGACATATATGGCGGTGCTTTATGCACCAAAGAATTGGAAATTAATGGGGAATATAACGAAATAACAATCAGTGGAAATAATATTCAATATGATTCCCTCAATCTTGGAAGCCATAATAATTTTTTGAAGGCAAAATCTGTCGAAATCCAATTAAATGGCATTTCAACTAATATTTCTAAAGAATATTTGAAGTATAATTTTGAGGAAGAAAATACAGATTTGTTACAAGTATCTCAAAGAGAGATTATAGTTGGAACAATTAACGATATTGAGGTGATTTTTATAAATCAGATTTTTTGAAAATATGGAAACACGTCACATATTCTTTATTAAAAATAACTACCGTATAACCTGTATTAGATGCCCACCCTCAAATAATTACCCAACTTCCATTAATTACCCCCCAACAAATGCACTAAAACACGTTCAAATTTCAAACCTCGTATAATTACTCTCCCTCGATTAATTACTCCCTCCAACGGAAGGTCAAGACAATAATTGCCCAGGGTTATTAAAGGATATACGGTAATGAAAGACTGCATTGGCCAAGCTTTCTAATTTTTATATTACCTAAATCCTTTGTTCCACGGACAAAAAACAACTCGGATCTGTCGTAAACGCTTTAAAAATTTTTATAATATCAATTATTTCTCATTTATTGTCATATTAAATTACGTTAGAACTTTGCTTTAGTTTGAAATAATTTTGCTAGTTCTTCTATTTTTGTAAGTCAAAGCCGTTGCTTTTGACTAATTATAAAAATTATTGCTAAAATGACTGATAAACATGACAAATTTAATTATTCAGATGCATATTGAAGATGCTTATGGTTCTAATCGGATTAATGTTAATGGTGGAAGCAACATTGTATTAATTTTTGGTCATTAAGCAGAAGATTAAATTCAAATTGGTGACTGGATTTGATAAAAAATAAATTCAAATTAAACATTGATTTAAAATGTTATTTATCGTTTTACTGATTTTTGAATAAATTTTTTTTTAATAATAACTCGAAATACGTTATGCTACGCTTACATAAAAATCGCGCGCGCACGCGACAGTCGCTAGGCGACATGTCGCCTGCGACAGTCGCTAGTTGTGTGCTTACATAAAATCGGCGACTGTCGCAAAAGCGACAAAACGCTAGTTTTATGTAAGCACAAAGCGATTTTTATGTAAGCGTAGCATTAGATGGAATCTCTAGGGAAATATCTAATCCTTAATATCCCAATTTCTAGAATTATATGTAGTAATATTCTCAAATAAATTTATTTTCTTTCCAAAATCATTTAGCCCTTGTATATTTAAAAAGGTTTTTACCTGTCAATCATTAAATACTCATCAAATATTAAAGAAAATATTTATACTTGCTTATATATGACAAAAATTAATAAGGTTTTGGTTTTATAGTGATGATGTAGGTTTTATTTTTGGGAGTCTGGCACATATCCAGGCTATTAAACTTATTTTAAGCTTTATCTGGCTTATGAGTACTAACAATAATAACTCTATCCTACTTCTGCTCCGGATCTGCAACTAGCATTTGATTAGTATTGGGGTTGGAAAAAACAAAATGCCGAAAGTGGAAATCTATAATTTATCACTCTTAATCCCTCAAATCTTTATCCTGACGTATCCCTTTATCCCTCCTAAAAGAATCATGAATCGCACTGAAGAGAAATTATTAAATGCAAAGTACAACTTAACAGTTGAATGAATTCACTTCCAAGTGGAAGGAAGTGGTACACTAAAAAAGCTTAAAAAATTAATTTTTAAAATCCTGACTTTCTAGAATTACAGTAATATTCTGAAATAAATTTATTTTCTTTCCAAAATCATTTAGCCCTTGTATATTTAAAAAGGTTTTTACCTGTCAATCATTAAATACATACATATACTCATCAAATAAACCAAAAATAAATACAAAAATCTTTTTTGGAAGGCAACAAATGTTTAAATAATATAAGAGGATTGCGCATATATACAAATCAGAGAATTACAAGTATTTATTTGGGCAAATATTGTATTTCTTTTAGCTTTTAGTTGAAATATACAACTTCCAAAAAATTACATTTCCCCATCGACATTTTTCGCGTCTTTCTCATTCTTAAACATTTCAACAATTTAGTTTAAAACAATACATATTTTGTAGATTAATTATACAATTATACATTATCGATACACAAAATTCCCCCTCAACATTTTGTTCCCTTTATGACTGCTGTCAAATCCCCATCTAATTAAAAATAGGCCAAAGTAAACAAACAAGCAGCTCTTTACCCTCCAAATAACAATTACTTTATAAAATGAGAAAATTTCCCATGTGCCTAAAGGCGGGGGATTGCTTGTTTGTGTGAATAATGGCAAAAATGTGAGTGAAAAAATGATACTCATTAATTTTTTGTGATGAAATTGAAGAGTCTTTATTTGCTCAAAACTTTTTTTTTAATTTAAATTTGCAAAAATTTATAAAAAAATTTTTATCTTCCGGCAAATTTATTCTATTTATGGATACAGATAGGCCTATCTTTATTATACACACCGTTTTGTGAGTGGAAATTGTATCATAATTAGACTTGTTCGGTATCGGGATTTCGACATAAAATCGGTACGGTATTTTGGAAAGATGAACCGATACCGATTTTGATATCGGTATCAGTAAAAAAGGTATCGGGATTTAAAAAAACACATATAATACCGACCGATACCGCTCAACCTTTATCTTAATGATAACTTAAAACCTCACCATAGGATCACAGAAATAGTAAATTATTTAATTACATTATTTTAATATCTTAATAATATTAATTAATTCAAATAAATAATAATTTATATAAAAAGGTTCATTATTGTCACAGTATTGATCTTGACCAAGATTTTATTTTTGGATGCTTAAGCAAAGCTTATGCAATTTTGTTACTGTGTATGAATCTTCCATTCTTTTGAAATTCCCCTTCCTCAGATTTATTCCATTTATGGATACAATAGATCATGCATTCGTCTTAATTGAAAATTTTTTCCGTGTTCGTTATTCGTAACTGAAAAAATGCCGTACTTTGTAATTTATAGAAAATATTGAATTCCCCCTCGAAACTATTTGAGGTGAAACTAGGCGAAACTATTTGAAACCTTCAGAGGCAAGATAAATCCTTTGATATCAGTTCAATTCCTATAATATCCCTGATATCCGGTCATATCCCATTATATCTTCCGGAGTTCAAGAGGCGTAGGGCCTTCGGAGGTCGGGGGTTTGCCAAGAAAATTGGCCTGGTTTCTGGAGTCGGGTTGCTAGCTACTTAAAAGTATGAAATAATTAAATTAGTAATGGGAATAAAGAAGGTAAGTATATCGATAGACGGAAGTTTTATTCTTTTTTTTTCATTATTTTTTGGATGCCAAGCAATGCCTAGGCAAAAAACCTTTAAGTATCTACATAAAGTCTAAGCACATTCGAAAAAAATTTTCCACAGCCGCAATCCGCAACTTGCAATTTTAATTTTAAAATCCGCAATCCGTAAGTCAAAAAATCACGCAATTTCACGTAATCCGCAATTGCGCCCAGACTTATCCACATTCTACGTTAATAAAA
Source organism: Meloidogyne luci (assembly GCA_902706615.1). Classification (NCBI taxonomy): domain Eukaryota; kingdom Metazoa; phylum Nematoda; class Chromadorea; order Rhabditida; family Meloidogynidae; genus Meloidogyne; species Meloidogyne luci. The sequence continues at coordinate 750,722 of CACSLI010000184.1, read as the reverse complement.
ACCTTTTTAAAATTTTTTCATAAAATTTCTAATAACTAACTGCCCCCAATTTTCATTCTTTTTTCATTCTAACCATATAAATACCTCAATTTCCGGCATTTATTTCAATTAATTTTTGACATTTATTTTACTTAATATGTATATAAAAAAATATTTTTTCGAAACTTATGTCATCACAGAATTTTTTGTAATTATTTCTTATCCTGTCACGCGCTTTTTTGAAGAATATTTTTTATTGCAAATTTGGCTAATTTAAAGTTGAAAGTGTTTTCAAATAAAATTCATTCTTTTTCTCAATTTTGACTAAAATGTCAGTCAAAAGGTTAAGTAAATAAAGCCTAGTACATTTTTACTTTTATTTAATATCCAAGTGAACTTGTGTATGCTAAAGAAGTGTCGTGTCAACTAAGAAGCTAAGAACCGAAATTTTTATTAAGGTGAATATTAGTCCTCTTTTCAGTGCCACAGGCAAAAATTTTTCGAATTTTTTAAGCCCGATCAGTCAGAATTCCTTTTACTCGACCCACTTACTATACTTCGCTCAAATAGGGGAGTATCGGCGAAAGACAAAAGGCTTAACTGGCACATTCCTGTTCTGTAGCTCTCCTATATATCAAATAAATTTAAAAATAATCAAAATAAAATTTTTTCAAGCATTTTTAATAATTTTTTAAGAATGACCTCCGTTTTTTAAATTATTTATTATGTAATTGCTTAATATATTTTAGTTAATAGTTTAATAATTAAGTATTTTCGATTTATTTAATTGGCAGAGCTATTCTAAATGTTTTTTTTATCTGATTTTTTTTGGATGCTGGAACTTCATCCAGTAAATAACTAAAATTAAAAAAATAAATTCTTTACCAGTGTATTTTAATAATTTTTAAAAAATAACTTCATACATTATCCCCTTTTTCTTTTTTAAATGCATAAACAATTGGAGGGCTTCATTCTCCATTAAATTGTACTTCATAAATTTTTTTCTGTCATTTTTAGAGTTTTGTTTAGTTAAGGGAGGATTAGCTTAGTTAACTCGCAGACACACTGTGAGGCATTTGCTTTAAATAAGTGTTGAAATTTGTCAAAGGTTTTTAAACAAAAAGTAGGCAAAACTGCGGGCATTTTTTTTTGTTAAAAGTAAAAAATTTTAAATTATTTTTACGTCATTATTTTTTTTGAAAAAATTATTTCATGTTTTTACAAAATATTTATTAATTCAAAATTAATTCTATAAAAGCAGATTTCTTGAATACCTTTTAAATTTCGTCTTACTATGTGAAGATATCTAGTATTTTGTATGGCTGATTAACTCAGTCAGAAGTTATTTTTTGTATTGAATTTAGTTCAATGTGTTTGAGAAGATATACCTGTCGCCAAGCGTTGTGTCCGCACTTGCAGAGAGAATATAAATGAAAGTAAATAACCCAGCATTGAGTTGGATGGTGGCACAGTCGGTTGTGCTTCGATTTGGTCACATTCCTTAATGTTAATTCCATCTCCCATTCAATGAATTTTTCCACAGCATGAACGTCGTATATAATACCAAGTTCTATATAAGCGCTTCTTAAAATGAGCTTTTAAAAAAGCATATAAAATATGCCCAATACTAGTAAATTTCAACCTAAGTTCTTCCTTACCTTTTAAACAGCTAACAACTAGGACCACACAACAGCTCGGTCTGTCTTACACAAATGAAGGTGTTGCTCTACCACATAGCTACCGGGGTGACGACTAATGTCTTCTTTCTTATCTAATATGTAGGACGCTTAACACTTCCGCGGTCATTTTGCCTCTCTTTAGGTTCCAGAAGGACCTATCCATTGTGTCTTCATTAATTAATTAAAAATTTGTTTTAGATTTTTTAGAATATTCTTCTAAATTTTAATAAAATTTATTCATAAAATTCTCCAAAAATTCTTACAAAAAATAAATTTAAAAAATGTTTGGACAACCCATAATTCTAAACAAATTATCTTTAATAATTTCAACGACATTTATGGCTGTTATTATTGCTAGTGTATGTTTTAATTATAGTAAAGGTAGGGATGAAATTATAGGGATGAATATTTCCGCTTCCTTTTTTTAAAATGCGGAAAGGCCCATTCATGGAACACTTGCACGAATGTTTATCAACAGAAAATACAATAGAAATCATCTTTCAGAGCGCCGCAGGCGAAATTTATTTTAATTACCGACAACAGAGGGTAAATTTTTAGCTTTTGGCCTTAGTTTATGCTTAACAAGTTTATGCTTTAACAACTCTATTGGGAATCAATATAAGATCTGCCAGAGTCGAAAATAATGTATATTTTTGTATGGCTGATGATTAATTAATCAAATTACCTAATTAAAAAATTCTCTTTTCAGTTATTCTGTCAGTCAAACGCAGCAATATCTCCTCTATTCGACCCAATTAGTGTCCAAGAAAGTAATCGTCAATTAGTCTCAGAATGGGAAGAATACTTGAAACAAATAAATAAACATAATAACCAACAAAAATTTAATGGGAATGGTTACTATGTTTTGATGGAAAAACCTCCAAACAGGATCCACTCAAAGGTGATTTTGGAGAGTAGAGATAGGCTAACAGGGATGTCACGGGTTGAGAAAAAAATCAGTTTTCGGCTTGGTTAGTGACGGAGACTGGGGGATTAAGAGGGGTATCATGGGGAAAAGTCGTGCAGGGTTTTGAGCGGAAGTAAGGCAGGGTAGCAGGTTTCACGAATTTCGTGACATCCTTACTAGCTAACCTGGTATCGTTCGATGTTACGATCCAATAATCCATAGGAACAGAATCAGGCATAATTTCGAAGTTTTTTCTTTTCGATTTCGACCTTCTGTTATATTTTCAAGTTCGATGTTTTTGGATTTATTTTGATTTTTGAAAATTATTTTATTTCGAAGCTAATCAAATGTCAGATAAATTAGCCATCTAAATGGCTCCCAAAAATAATAATAATATTAAATACAGATTTCGCCAAATATAAACTTCATAAATCCATTTAAACATTTTTTAATATACTTAAAAATATGAAGTAAATAAATTATTTTTAGACTAGTTTGGAAAAGAGAGGGGATGAAAAGCGACGTGATTTTGAACATGGTTGGGAGCAATGTGAAGTAGGATATTTTTAAAATAATCTTGAAAGAGAGTGAATTTAAGCAAAAATCTCCTTAATGTTATTTACCTATTTTATTTTTAATTTTAAAATTCTGACAGGGTAGGTCAGCAGCCATCTGTCTGGAGGGTGTTTATTTTTTGGAAGCTTGAACATTGTTCACAGCTATTTTTAGCGTTATAAAAATCGGGTCCACCAAAATTAGGTTTCCATTGGAGAGGAAATCGGGGATTAAGAGGATGGGGGATTAATGGTAGTATACAGAGTATTGGAATGATTTGAGAGGATTGTGTATGGGAAGGGTGGCTATCAGGGGTGGAGCTCGTATCTCGTGAAATCTCGTATTTTTTGAGAGATCTCGTATTTCGTTTTATCTCGTTCTCGTATTTTTTTGAGAAGCTCGTATCTCGAGAATCCCGTGTCTCGTATTTTGTGGCACGAGCTCCACCCCTGTTGGCTATCCTTCTATAACGATGTAATCTCTCTTAATCCCTTTTTTATGCTCGATTCTCATACGACACTCACGTCTGTCTCTACTTACTTTACATACTTTATAGGAAGTAACCTAAGTCTACGTTTATTTTTTCAAGTTTTCGCCCATCTCGTGCATGTTGAGACGTAGAAGACGTTAATTCTGTTAAAAATTAAATAAGAAATTGAAATTTAAAAAATTTATGAAGTGAAGATTTAATTATCACAAAATATATTCAATAAAAGCTTTTAAAAATTGTTTGTATTATATTTTAATTTGACAGATTATTTATGCAATTTGAAGGGAAAGTGAATAAATCCATTAGCATTTATTTAAAATTTTTTTAAAATTACAAGCAACATTAATGTTAATATTTTTGAAATTTGTGTTATACGCTTTCTTTGATAAATTCAAATAAACTAGGTTCTAGACAGGACAATTATTTTATTTGTCAAAGATACAAGCTGCGCATAGTCATTAACATCCTATGTTTTTTAGTTAGAAAATCTAACTTCCAAAAAATTCAACAACCCTAACTCCACCGAACCAATACAAGCTTGTTAATTATCGTTTTTCTTAAAATGAAATTAAATAGAAAAATTATTCATGATGAAATGTTTCGAGTTATTCCTTTATTTTATTCAAGTGTCAGTTATTCTCCTTGGTTAAACAATAATTATTAGAGTTCGACATTTTATGTCCGAAAAAGTGAGAAATAAGTTGTAATTTTAGGTTTAAGTGCAAAATAAGTTAAAAACCCGAAAAGAGCTCAAACAGGTCCGAATTTAAGATTACTATAAGGATAGGATTTTGTGGGAAAATTTGAGTTAGTTATCATTTTGTTCGGAATCGAGCTGATTTTATTTTCATTCGACACAGCTCGACGATAGCCCCTTACTAGTAATGGTTAACACATCAGTCCGGTCTACGGAAGATGCTGATTTGCTCCTAGCCGCCGAATAAACTTCTATTCACGTGAATTTCCTTTTTCCGCCTTATTAATCAAAGTCTACTTAGTTTTCTGTGAGTTTCACTTTAACACTTTAGTCTAACATTAGCAATGTTCTAGCATTGCTTCCAAAAATATACGTTCCCTTCCTATGTTCTGAAGAACATCTATATTATCAATGTTTATTAAAATTTGTAAACGAAATAGTTTATACGTTTCTGAAGAGATTTAATTTCTTTTTCAAAAATCATTAATCTAACATAAAATAGGGAATTCCTGATCATTTTTAAAATTGATTTTGGTGTCATGACATGTTGACACGTTCATGACACGTTGATTTCGGTGTCATTCGACACAGCTCGACGATTTCTAAATATAACCAGACTGACTGACCATTTTTAATACTACTTTGAAGAAGGAAAGGGGGGGTAGGGTACGAACCCAAGAATTACCGAAAAAACCCGGATATCGGGCCCGACAAAGTGAAAAGTTCGTTTTAAAATTTTCTAAAAAATTTATTTTTGGCAAAAAATATCAAAAATTCCGGTTTTAAAACCGGTCATGTCCAATCCTTGTAAACACTTTTCATAATGGAAATTTGCTAGTTATTTTTTTGCTTATAATAAATTAAATTAAAAAATTGTCTAAGTTAAAATATTATCGAGTATTTTCATAAGTTATATTTAATTTTTTTTTTGTCAAAACTTTTACTTTTAATTACATAAATAAAAATTGTTGTCCTTTATTAGGTAACTTTAATCGCATTAATCTTTTTTGCGCAAAAAATAAAGAGAAGGTAAAAATAGGTAAAAAGATCTTTTTTGTGATAAAATAACTTGCATTTATTTTTATAAAAATAAAATTTTATTTTTATTTAATTAGTAGGGAACGGATTTTTTACGTCTAAGGCCTTAGACAGGGTACCTAATTTATCTCCCCTACTCTGTACGAAGCAACTCTGTATAAGAAGACCAAGTAGACCACCAAGATAATCCGAATCAAAACCGAAACGATAAAGTAAACATTTGTACAGTCAACTTGAAAGAACATTTTTAAACCCTTGAAAAGCATATTTTTAGGGAGTTATTTAAATCCCTATCCAAAAATAATACAACCGGACAACTACTACTTCCACTATTTCCAAATAGTTAACGATCAAATAATCTTAGATAAAATGTTTATTGCATTTTTATACATTAAGTAAGAAACTAGAATAAAATCCGCTACGATAAGTAAACTAAGATGAAATTTCGAACAAGGAACTTACACGGAATAATTTTAAAAAAAATGAAGAAAATTCGAAACTTTTTGGAAAATTTAATGTTTAACATCTATTTAATATATAAAAATATATTTACATATAATATTATTTATATAATTCTTAAAACGTTGTATGGCATCTTGTCGAACAGTTGTTTTAAATATTTTTGGATAGGGAGATTATCAAACTCTCTAAAATTTATACTTCTTTTCTATTCAATCAAAAAAAATTTTCTTTTAATTATTCACTTAATTAAAAAATTCATTAAATAATCTCTTAAACCTTATTTTCTAATAAAAAATTTTTTTATCTCCATTAAAAACAAATAAAAATGTGTAAATTTTAATTTTAAAACAAAAACAATTGAAAATTAAATAAATCGACTAATTCATTTTGTTTGTTCAAACAAACAAACAAAAAATATAAAAATAATTATAAGACACAACATATTAAAATATTGAGACCAAATTATATTTTAAAATTTAAAAAGACATTAAAAGAGTACATAAATATAAAAATATATACGTTGCGCAGCGCCAAAACCGGTCTCTTTTCTTTCTCCTTTTCTTTTGTCAAAAAAAAAAAAAATAAAAGGAGAGGGTTGCCTAGAAGAAAAAATTTTTTTTCTTTTTTCGCTTTATTCGACAATACTTTGAAAAACAAAAGAAAGGAGAGATGGAACGAATAAAACGAACGATTTTTGCTGTTTGTAGCAAAATGATTTTTTGTTTTTGTTCCATACATATTTAGAGAGCTTTTTATTTTTTGGGGGGGGGGGGGGGGGGGGAGAAGAAAACCATGTAATGCTTGGGCTGTTTTTATATTTTTTATTTAATCATTTATTTAGCTTTTCCTTATAAAAATATTAAAAAGAGCTTTACATTTTGTTCAAAACATGTTAAAAATTAAACGTTGTTAGGGCATTGAAAGACAACTATACATATTTATTTTTTATATATTTCATTTTAATTGTCATTTTTATTTTTACCTTTTTAAACTTTATTATCCTTCATTGTTATTTCATTTTCATTTTTCTAAATCGGTTGTAAAATGAAAAATACGTCGTGACGTTCTTTTTTAAAATCCTCTACTGAGTTTGTGAGTCCAATCTCACTTATGAGTGAAATCAGAAAAAATTGGATTTTTCTTGGTGTTACAAAGCTGGGGTATGGTTGGGCGTAGTTACCCAGTGGGCGTAGGTCCCGAACATGAAGAAATGTTTTGGAACCATACCCCAACTTTGTAATACCAAGAAAAATCCAATTTTTTCTGATTAGAATCATAAACTAAAGAAGATTTATTTTTGAACTTTGTCTCAATCCATTAAATTTCTTAATCCACCCAAATCCCATAATAAACTATTACTCATTTTTTCCATTTTGAGCCCAAATGCATCACCTCAAGTTGCGGGGCTACAAAACGCGAATTTTAGTCTTTATACAAAATTTTTGAGTGAACATTTACATAATATCTAAAAATACATTTATTTTTTTAATTTATTAGAAAATATTTTTAATTCTCTGTATCATTGTGTGAGGCAATTTCCATTTATTTTTGTGAGGGAGATTCAGCTCTCTAAATTAGTTTTAAGGAACACCAACTGAAAGTATTTCCGTGGTTTTCATAATTTGAGATCTCTAAATTAAAGGATTTAAGGGTTTTATTCTTTTTACTTTTCTACTCAATATCAATGGACATATAGTCAGAATTTTTTTTAGAATTTACGAAATCTCATCGTGGTATCATTCCTAATTCGTCAAGCGAAATTTTGAGACACAACCCTACATATTACCATAACTGTTTGTATTTGATTTATATTCTGCTTTTAAATCATCTAGTTTCCATCAAAAAATATTAGCTAATCCTTAATTTTTATAACATTCTTTAAAGCTTTTATTTTTCTTTAATACAAGCAAATTGACTGCAATTCACTACAAAACTTTTTTTTGTTTCTTTTTTGCTACGCAACATAAATTTGTTTTATACAAACATTTAGCGATTGAAAAGGAATAATTATACTTTTTAGAACTCATGTTTATTAAATAAATCTAAGTATATTTAATTTTTAACCTGCTAGATAACTTTTCTATTTGATTAATTTTTTTGGTTGTACCAGAGGTGTGTTACGACCGGAGGTGTCCGAGGTTTGACTGATGTTAGAAATAGTAGAAATTTTTTTACCGGCGTAGAAATAAACAATGTAGGCGAAGGTGGAAAGGGCTTGGACAGACGACGGGAATCAGGGACTAGCCGCGCTAGTATTATTCCCCCTTAGACTGACGACCACACCGAACGTCTAGTGCGAGCCAGGGAAGGAACTGGTTGAGAAAAAAGTCGGATCGGCTTTCGGGTAACCCGTCTCATTCCTGGTGCGATTGTGTCGGGTACGGGGTTTTAATAAAAAATTTGAAAAGGAACAACTGTTCCAAAAATACCCTTTTTCTGTCCAATTTCGTTATATATTCAAAAAATTAAGGAGGAGTTGGAGTGCTTAAAGGGTATATGAAGTGATTAAGTGATTTAAAGGGATGAAAAGGCATATCTTGGGATATAAGTGGGATGGGAGTGATTAAGGGGGCCTTCTCTAACCGATATATAGCTTATCTCAATTTTGAATATTTGATTTTTAGGATAATTAAATTTAGAAAAAATTTTCTTTAATAAATTACCTTTAAAAAATTTATTTTTCAAAAACATTATTTAATATTTATTCCCCCACCTTTTCTAAATTTATATTTACATATATCTACATAATATATTTATTTTTATCTCTTTCTCGAATCTCTCTCTCCCTCACAATGTCCACTCCTATTTTTTCAAAATTTTCCATCCGCAAACTAAAAACGACCTTCGACCATTATTTATTCTCACCCACACATTTTCTTAATTTGTTTTCCTCCCGAATGGCCAACTGCAAAACATTTCTATTTTATACACACACATTTATATGTCCAGACAATGTGATCGATTAAATAAAAAAATTTTATAATAAATTGTTTGTGGTCTAAAATACCTAATCTTTCAACTGGAAATTTTCCTTATTCCAATGCCTACTTTAGAAAAAAACTGAGCCTTACTATAGAAAAGCTTCTGGGGTTGGTTGCTCTTTTAACTAAAATTAAAATCGGCTCCTAGCGGCCTGGTTTTTCCCATGTATATTTTTGCAAGCTAAACATGCTTTAGCTAATCTGTAAACATAAAACTTTTTCAAAAATATAGGAGATCAAAAAACTAGAAAATTTTTTAATCTTTCAGTCTTTATATTAATTTCAAATTTTAACTCTAATTTTTTAATGGAGGTCTATTCTACCTACCTACATATTTTAAATTTATTTTTACTGCGTATGAAATCAGTAAGCTTGTCTACGGATTTTATAGCCTGCATCCAATCTCTATAAATTTTCTATCTTTCGAGAGTCTCTGATTTACGGTATCTTTTCTCCTATGCATGGATATAGTTTGATCATTCATTAATAGTTACCCCCCCCCCAAATGTCCCAGTAACTTTACGCGAATATTACTTCTATGCAAAGTTAATTGTAAGCACTAAAAGATATTACTGATGTAAAGTTAGGGATTAGACGGTAAAATTACCTTAAAGTTAAGAGTTTGAAGATAAATTGTGTGAAAAGTTAAGGGGATAGAAGATAATATTCGCGTAAAGTTACTGAGACATTTGGGGGGGGGCTAACTACTTTCATTAAAATTTATTTATTTTTCCTCTATCATTTTAACCTTAAATTTCCCCCAGAAAATTTTCCATTCTAGAAATAGTCACATCATTGTACTTTTTTGAAAACAAAAAACATCAAAAGATTCCTTTAATATTTCCTTACAAAATATTTTTTAATGTTCCTTGAGTTTTGAGAAAATTTCTGGATTGAATTGCAAGGTCACTCGCAACAACCACATGTCGCCCTCTCTCCTTTTCCCCTCCTCTTTCGGCCCTTTAAAAGTGTATTTTATTTGTTCCCTCTCACACACAAAAATTCTTTACAAACCTTCCAAGCGCAAAGGTCCCCCTTAAAACATTTTTATTATTAGCCTTGGTCCATTTTCTCACAGCCGGGCAAAACACTTTTCTTTGTTTTGCATAATTATTTAAAAATAAATCCATTTCCGATCCTTTAATTGTTTTAGTCGAATAGAATATACAGATTGTAGCCTTGGTCCAAGAAGCTCATAATAATCCACGATAGTATTAGGAGATATTATGTTAGTTTCGGCTTATTATTATGAAAATTTATGCGTGAAATTTCCAATCAAAGTTTATACATCCAATGAAAATTTACGAAGAAAAGTCTATCTGGGTTAGGAGAAATACTTCGTATTCTAAATATCAGTTAAATCTTGTTTCAGTTGTATTTTGATAGTTTAATGGGATTAAGAAAAATTTGAACAATTAGGACTCAACTAAGGCGTATATCTTTTTTAACAAAGTTTCTGTTGAATAAATTTTGCCCTTAATTTTTTAGGCTTTATGTACCTAGAAATTCTATCAATATATTTACAACTTTTTAATACTTAATAGTAGGTATTTGATATAATACGTTTAAGGGCCTATTTTGCTTTTAAATGCCTAAAAATCCTATCCCTTTTTGTAACTTTTCGGAAGGTATTTGGTCTTTATTAGTGTATTTTATTTAAAAATTATTTTCTCGATTTTGGGATTTCGAGGATTAAGCGCATGTAGGCTCCAAATCCCGCTCCGAAATTTTTCTGAGTGTTCCATGATGTAATCACACATTTATTCTGATTATTGAAGTTCAAACCTACTTCTTAAATTAAAACTTTAACTAAAATCAAAATTTTTAAGCAGCTCTGTTATTAAGTAAGGATAAGCAAATAAGGATGTGTTTGATAAAGAAAGCAGTGGAATATTATTAAAATTTTTAAAAATTATAGTTATGTATATATATAGCACTGCATTTCGAAATTTTGTCTGATTTTTTTCAAACTTCCAAAAAATATTAAACGACTACATATACAATTAATTTAACGCAAGGATAACTTAAGAATATATAAATACTTAACAATTTTTGTAATATTATGTATTTCGAACAATAAAGTATCGGCGTCTTACTTAAATTTACTTGAAGCTTGAATATTTTAAGAAATTTGTTCAGCTCTACAACAAATTTTTAGAAGTTCTTTTATTTAATATTTCTTATTTTTCTTTCAAACAATTGTTTATTTAAGAAATATTTGGTGTTTTGTTCAATTAAATTGCAAAAAAAATCTGCGCGCCAACCAAGACGATCTTAAGCATTAAAAAACACAAAAAAAACGTATGTATTTATTTATAATCTCCATTTTTCATTTGGAGTTTTTTTAAAAAATAATTTAAATAGAATTTTTAGTAACCATTCAGTCACTAGCCTCCCTCTCAATTTTATTTTTGACAATGGATTGGGGGCATACAAACACACAAAACGATATTTTCGGAGAGAGGGAAGGCTCTTGCTCTCTCTCTCGTTCAAAACCCTCCTCTAAACGGGCCTTCTTTTCACTTCCAAATTCGTCGAACCACAAACCTAGAAAAAAATTCTTTCCATTTTTTGAAAATTAAATAGTAAATTGAGAATGATTTATGAACCCTAATTTTTGGAGGAATATTGACTGCGCATTTTTTATTTAAATAATTTTATTTTTTTGCTTTAACGATGTTAAATAATATATTGGGATAGTTAATGATTATTTGTTAGGCAGATTTATAGGGATGGAGATATTGGGATTGGGGTGACAAAAATGCCTTAGTGTGTATTTGTGCTGTATCTTACGACCCTTCCCCATATGTCCGTTATCTTTTGATTCAACGATAAGGTTTAGTCAAGTTAGTGAAAATCAAACAAATACGTGTTAAGGGATACCTTGCCTCCACTCATTTCATTCATTTCACAGTTGTTAGGTTTCAAATTAATGCTCAATATAAATATTCATAAGAATGGAAAGGCTTAGGATCTAGGATAATGTGTATGTATAACTTAGATGTCCTTTGAACTTTTTTGTCCTTTTTGTCCTTTTTTTTGTAAGCTAAACATTATTTAGCTAATTGTCGCTTCCGTTTTTTTTATTTTCGTCCGTTTTTATGAATGCGGTAGACGGTACTACCTACAATTCTACCTACAATAAAATTCTAAAACAATCCATAAAGGGTTGAAAATATTTTTTGAAGTTGTGAACCCTGTTTGTTGAAAACAATTTGATTATTGGGGTATCGGTATCTCGATACTGAAATAAGATATAGGCTACGTTCTGTTTTATTCCTTCTTAGTTAGAATTTTTGCAGATTTTTTGGTGAATACTTAGTTACAAGACAACTCCCCCATCTATTTGACCATGTCTATGTGTATATCTATTTAATTTATGTAATTTTTCAATTTATTTTTGAAACACAAACAAATATTTTTAATTAATTAATTTAATCCTTAATGAATGCGGACATTATCAGTCATTTTATTTATTTATTTTCTTCACCAATCCATTTTTTTTTCAATTTTCCACTCCATTTCCTTTTTTCTCTCCCTTTTATTTCTTGCTCAAGAATTTTGATTTATGCTTGATGATATAATTATTTAATTAATTATTTAATTAACAAATTTATATTTTGGTTAATTATTTTTGTGTGTATTTATTTTTGACTAAACTCCCTAATTTTTTTCTTCTTTAATAAATTATTAATTTTAAAATTTTTTTTTTGTAAAATTTATTCTTAATTTTGCGTTTTTTGTGATATAAAATAGTATAATATCGTTATAAAATAGAATAACTCTGAAAGATTCCCTTATTTCTCCTACCTTTACGATTATAACCCAACACCAGAGCTGTTTCGAAATTTCCATTTACCATTTTTGAAGATTTCTTTGTTACGAAACAGCTCTGCCCAACACACGCAACAAGATAATTTTACAAGTTAAATTATAAGATTAGCCTTGGAATTTTCCAGGCTTACAAAAATAATCAGCCGAAATCTTGATATAGGTAGATCATGTAAGTTTAACTACACTATTTATTAAACTTTTAAAATAAAATAATTTATATGTATGTTTTTCAGAAAATCCAATTATTTTTTATAAATGAATTATCCACCTTCTAATAATTTAAAATTTTTTATTTTTTAACCACGACTCGACCAGAAATAAAAAAGTATCGGAACTGGGAATTCCCGGAAATTTGAAGGAAAAACAATTTAATTAGCAATCGGAATTGATTGCTTCCAAAAATAGACATCTATGGCTCTATAAATCTTCGCACTTACTCATAAAAAAATTTTATTTCTTGTATACTATACAAATTTATTTAGTAAATATGTTTCATTTTTAATCTTTTGAGGATCAGTTTAAATTTTATCAGTGTTGTGTGCTGCCTACCAGAAGGGTTGTCGGTTCTTGAAAAATCTTCGGTCATTCAGCGTCATTCAGCGGTTGGATTATTATAAGGTGGTTATAAACCTTGCTTCGAGAGCTCAGGATTTGCTATATTTCTTACACACAATTTTAACTAGAGACCAACCAAGACGTGATCTCGTTCTAAATTTTTAAAGATATCGAACTCAGAGTTAGTTAACTTTAAAGGGGTCGAGTTCTCTCTCTCAAATCTCTTCCTATTTTCTGGGATGGTTTATGCCGCTTTAATTTTCGGTTTCTGACTTCAATAAAATAAAGTAGGGGATTAAATATGTAATTCACACAAATATATACTTCTTTTTATAAAAATAAAATTTTTTCATACTGGTTTGAATCAATTGAGCGAGAATAATTGAAAGAATAATTGAAAAAAATAGTTTATATATTGGTTTTAGGGTGGGCATCATCTGCAAAAATTAACCGCCGCCCTTCTCATTTTTGGGTCATTCGTGGAAAGAAAAATAGAGGGAGATTTGTGCTTTTGTCTGCCACATATTTTTATTTTTTTAGTAGTTTTGCTTTAAATAGGGGGAGAGAAAGAATATTACATTCAGATATTTTTAAACCAATCGCAAGTGTCAAAATTTAATTTTAAAGGCGTTCAATTGACTTATACCAATGTTAGTATTTTGGTACCGTTTTCGAGTCTAGTCATTCGTGTCCTTTTTCGAGCTAAGCGGCCAAGGCTCGCTGTATCTTTCAAAATTCAGGTCGAGCGAGCTGGCAACCATATGTTAGCAATAATTACCGTGTAACGACACTTGCAGACACCGACACTTGCAGACCCCCGACTTCTGCAAGTGTCGTATGTCCATAATTACTCTAGTACCTTAACATAGACAATTTTTCAATCTTATTTTATTTTAAGCAAAAATAATTAACAAAATTGTTGGGACTTTTTCGCATCTTCTGAGATATTTTTTGGAAGTTAGATTTTCTAACTAAAAAGAAAATTCTGTTAAGACGGGGGCGGTACTGATTCATGACCTTATAATCCTATAAACTGCAAACTGAATGTGTGGGAGGGTGGGTTACCGAACAGCTCTTGGGGCATTCAACTCTTTTATTTTTGACAGGCGCACCAGTTAGATGTCTCGAAACACGAAACTTATTTGTCCTGAAGGATCTATAAGCTTTATTAATCTAAGCAATTTATATCATCACAAAGACTAATTTCTTAATTCTTAACTTTTTAACTTGATAATATTAGATAATATCTTTTGTATGATTTATTAGTTTTTACTTTTATACGAACATATGCTTCATTTTGGCTCTTGTTCTTATTATTTTTGGAAGCCTTGATATAATTTCAGGCAAAACTTAGAAAATTACTCTAATCTCCTATTTCTTCAGATCCCTCTTAACCCCTCCAAATAGCCCTTTATCCCTCCAAATCCTTTCACATATCGAACTTCGATATGTGACCCGAAAAAATGCTGCTTTGCATTAAATTTATTTTAATATTTAATTTTGAGCCTGGCTTATATTCGCTTAATCATCTAATTTCTAGATCGATTTATATTGTAAAATAAATGTAGAATAATTAATTTTTAATATTAACACCCTCAATGACTCCATCCTCTTCTGGACAACATTTAAAAAGAAATTTAAATATACAGCCTACAAAAAATCTTCCAGATAAAATAAAATTAAATAAAAAGCCCCCAACAAGAATAAAAAGTAAAGAAAGGCAACAGACAGCAATTCAAGTTGATGTTGGAAATGTTCATAGAGATAATAAACGTTTGGGTTGGTTTTAAGATTTATTATTATTCCGGGTCTAGAAACCGGATTCTGAATTTCACCTTAATGCCAAATCGGACTTGTCCAACGCCAGACACTAGTTCAACGAGTCTCTTTTTCCCTGTGACAGGCATTGAACATTTTAAAATTATAAAAATCCTAAAGATTTGCACAAAAAATTGTATTATACGACGATATAACCTACTAGAGATCGGTATTTTCAATAATCCTGGATTTCGATTCTAGATCTGGATTTAGGTTAGTAACCTGGACTGGATTCTGGATCCAGGAAAATCCAGACGGATCCAGATCTTGACATATCTCTATAACGTACTACACAAACATGTCCAAATCTATTTAGCAAATTTAATTATATTGCTTCCAAAAAATTAAGTCGATTTATATTGATAAATAATTTTATGTGTAAATCTTTAGAATTTTTATCAAATTTTAAAATATAAAAATTTAAATAATTATCATTGTAGGGATATTTTTAGTTTTATAGATCATATTCCTTTCAAATAGTTTGTATTTTCCTCTCATCTCCCCCCCCCCCCCCCTCCCCAATTTTTTATTCATCCCTCCGTTTCTCCTTTCTCCAATCAAAATTATTCTTGGTTAACCGAAATCGAGTCGACAAACTGAAGCGAAAATCTTTGGGTTTTCGCTAATCAACAATATTCTTAGCCAGAGGAAAATTTAAATAAATGAGAAAAACAATTGGACAATAAAGGAGGGAGGGAGAGGGCAAAAAAAATTTTTTTAAATAATTCTTTTTTAATTATAAAGGTGAAAATAGGCGGCCAAAAATTATAAGAATAGAAAAGCCTCGACAAGAAATTTGTGCCCCTCTTAAATGGTTTTGCTTTTTTATCAATTTTTGTATTTTTGTGAGTTTGATTTTAAATTATTTTTAATTAAAATTTGTTAATTTTCTCCTGCTTTTCCGGTCATAATTAAATAAGAAATAAGCAAAAACGTAGCTAATTCAAGAAAAAAAATCTGCGAGCTCGAGCAGTTAATGTTAAGCGATATGCTTGCAAGTTGCAACCCATGTCTAGCAGGGTCTAACATTTTCCATATTTTTTCAAGCGGCATTGTTTCCTTAGTTTCTGGAATTTAATCATATTTACAAAATATTGAATATTTAATTTTGTGTCATTATAGTAGTTAAGTTTAAAAGTTTAATGTTTGTTGATTTTGGTCGTGCAATTATTTTTGTGAGCCTAAATAATTTTTAGGCTAATTCTTTCTATGTAATTTCAATATCAGATCTTCCTATCTGAGGTTAATTGTTTTTCCTCAATATATCTAATATTCTTATTCTCTAATCCTAACCTTAAGCTTGCTTTATTAATTTTATGGCAACATAAAGTATCTTTGCGTTTTGCCATGGAAAATTACTTTTAAAGGACTTGAAATAGTAACTTGAAATAAAAAAAAACTTGAAATAAAGGACTTGAAATAAAAAAAAAAAAATTCACACCTTCCACACAAGAATCAATCCTCCTTTTTCTTATCACTTTTAATTACCATTTTAGCCCATTAAATACATTTAAGAGAACATCTGCCACTTTTTTTAGTGACACCCAACTGTCTAAAGAAATGTAAATCTTTTGCTCAATTGCGCATTAAATGACCTTGACAAACATAAAAATATATTAAAAATTAATAAAGACGCTATGCTCTTTAAATTTTATTTGGTTTTTATTATAAATTTTTTTATTCGTCTAAAAAAGAGAATTTGTTTAAAATATTTATAGAAAAAAAGGAAAAATTGAAACAAAAAATCTTAAAATAAAAGCTAGATTTTTTGGCCTCGTAATTTTTAAATAGGTACTGATCGGGGGGGGGGTGTGCCGTTTCGCCATTCTTCTTTCATTGATGTTATCTTTTTTTCGCGAAATGCCTAATGGTTTTTGATTTACCCCCTGGTTATAGTCACACTCTTAGGTACCTTCGGTCCCTAATATGTTTTGATAATATAAAATAACAGATTCTGTTATAGTTTATTATTAATTTTGTTTATATGAAATTATTCATTCGCTTCACTCTCAGCATCTTATTATTTTTGTAAGCCTGTATATACAATCAGGCAAAAATTCTGAAATTAAATAACCACTTGAGGATATTTAACAAAAATTAGGTTAACGGGTAGGAACCGAACCCGCGACCTCGGAGAGTTACGTCTTTGATGATGCACTGCTATCAGAGCTACGGGATCGACAAATTCTACTTTCTATTTTCTTCCTATAGATCGTTTAAACCCTGCCTAGATGAGCTAAATGAATCATCCATACAGTACCAAAGTTAAATTTTAAGGAATAAAAATCCAAGTCGAATTTTTAACTAACTTTTATTAAATTTAAAGTTGGTCTCTGTTGCTTGCCTAGCATTAGGCCTCTATTTATTTGTAAATGCTCCAAGATCCATATCAGAACCAGCAGATGTATTACTAAATCCAGCAGTGCTTCTTGCCTCTATTGGCTTAATTTCGGGTTTTGTTTCAATTTTTGGAATGTTTGGTGCACTCAGGGATAATGTGTTTTTACTTAAATTGGTATAGTAGTTAAATTTTTATTTATTTTATTTGAGTAATTAACTTAAGTCTTTTCCCCATTGTTTGTTGATTAAAAACTAATTAAAAATTATTTTGTAGTTTGCCCTATGTGTTTTCTTTGGTTATCTTTTGTTGGTTGTATCTACTTGTCTTTTATTTCTTTTGGTAAGATTTTTATATTTTGTCTTTTTGACCAATGATTGGGAACTTCTATCAGAATTCGTACTCGTACCTGTGCACAAATACGGGGGAAAAATTGCAAGTACGAGACAAAAAATTTGGCAAGTACGAGTACGATCAATTTTCAAATTCCAATCACTATTTTTGACTGGCAGTACTTAATACTAAACTATCAATGGGCTTTCACCCATATACCTACACAAAATTTATCTAAATTGAAATAAAGTAAGAATTTGCACTCTTCTTTAATTTGTCCTCATATAACATAAATTGCTTTAAAACACAAAAAAAAATAAAATATTTAATATTAAGTAATATTAATCAACAAAATAAAATGTTTTAAAACAAATATTTTTTTTACAATATCATTTTTATATTTTATCAGTTTTATTCTGATGTTTCTGGTGAATCTTCAACATTTATATCTATTCAATCTGTGCTCCTACACTCAATTGCTCGATATCATTCCAATAAAAATTATGCGGATTTTATAGATTATCTTCAAGAACAAGTAATTTTTATTAATTTTTATCTGAGTTACTGGCAGGAAGTAGACCTTTAGTGATATTAGACAAAAATTTCTTAGGCACATTAACAAGTTTCCTCTATCTATGCAACCAATATTATCCTTTCTGACACAGAATATGAATATAATGGAACTAGTTAATCGGAACCATTCTTAAAACCTAGTATAAAAAAGATTTTTTAATTAAAAATTTTGATAGAATTAAAAATTCAAATCTGATTATGCTCAATATGATTAAACGTTTAAAGCTTTAATTATAAACTGAAAAAAACTAACTAATCGTAGAAATGTTAAATAAAAATTAAAAAATATTTTTGCAAGCTAAACATGATTTAGCTAATCAGAAGAACTCCTTTATTTGTTCCTTTGCATATATACTGGAATTAATTAATCTGAACTATTCTTAAAATCTAGTTTCAGAAAGTTTTTTGAATTAAAAATTTCGATAGAATTCAAAATTCAAATTTGATTATGCTCAATATTATTAAACTCTCAAAGATATAATTATAAACCGAAAAAATTTTAATTAATCTGGGAGATCCTCTTCGCTTGATTTATTTTTGGGAGCTAAACATGATTTAGCTAATCTGGCAAACTCTTTTATTTGTTCCTTAAAATCGAAACATCCTTACGCCACAGTTTTGAGTTTTTTCATGTTTAACTATCAAAAAATTTTGTTTTAATTTAAAATTTTGAATGCATTCGAAATCTAAATTTGTTTTGCTCAATATGATTAAACTTTCAAAGCTTTAATTATAAACCGAAAATAATTTTAACTAACCGGGAATATTATGATAAAGCCATCTTTTATTTTTGCAAGCTACACATGATTTAGCTAATCTGGAAAAAAGTCAGAATAAAATGAATATCAGTATCAACCTCGTAAAAACAATCAAAAATAAATAAAAATAATTTTTTACAGCTTGAATGTTGTGGGAGCACAACTTTCCACGATTGGCAATTTAGTGAACAATTTAAATGTAACGATTCAAATCCATATCCTGAACGGTTTTAAAAAATAATTTATTTAAAAACGAAATTGAATTTTCAAGTTGTGGAGTGCCATATTCTTGTTGTAGAAAATCTGTGGTTTCCAGAGCGGGTGCCGGTGAAGTTAACCCTCTCACACCTGCAATTCGCTCAATTCAGTGTTGGCAAAATGCTCAGAAGAAGAGAGAACAGGAATTAGATTCTGTTGGTTTTTTGCTAAAGGATTTAACTAAGGTTGATGGAGTGTTGGATTCTGATCTTCGGAAATTCTTGGATCCATCAGCCCTAGTTTTGGGAGCTGGCCGATATACCGCGAGCCCAGTATCCGCCGAGCTAAACTTTTTATAAAATTGTATGCCTCCGGGACGTCCTGCTATGGTTCGATGCGACTCGAAGAGCTGAATCAAACTATACTAGTACATCACGGATTCGACAATTTTGGAGACGGTATACCGGGCTCGCGGTATACGGGGTGTAGTCTTTAGTTGTACCCCGTTACTACGATTATGATGGAATGAGGCGGTTCTTGCATTAAGGATTTTGGCACCACAAGTTCTTGACTCTGATATATCTTTGAAAATGAGTTTAATAGAGAAGAGACGCCTGAATCCATATCCAGTTTTTTATTTAAGACATTACATTAGAATAAGAATAAAATAAGTGAAAGATGGGGTCGATGGGAAAGTCATCACATTATTTTTTCTTAATCCCATTTATTCCTTCAATTAATTGTTTTTATTCATTTGTTTTGATTTTACAATTATTTTAAAGGATATTTATGTACTTGGATGTCTTCAACCATTACGCACATTATTTGATTCACATGCTTTACATATTGGAATGATTGTACTTTCTATTATATTCCCAGTGGTTTGTTTTTGAATTAATTTAAAATAAGCAGTATAATGAGAATAGGAGTTTATTTGGTATCGTTTTTAAAATTTGGGTAGAGTAAACAAAAATTGGAATGGGATTTTTGTTTAATATAAATAATCTGTTAAAACTTTATTATTAAACAGAAAGAAATTTTAATCAATCGGTCAGTCCAAGTCCAAGTTTTTGTTTTATTTTTGGAAGCTAAACATTATTTAGCTATTAAAAATTTAACTTTAAAATTTGTTAAATTGAAACAACTTAGCATAATATCCAATTAGCCGTAATATCCCAATTTAGCCGTAATAAAAACAATCAAGGAAGACTTAATCATCTTAAATGATGTATTTTGCATAGAATTTCCTGAAATAATTGATAGCTAAATAATCATTAGCTTGCAAAAATAAATCAAACAAGATTGTATCGGATTGATTAAAATTTCTTTCTATTTAGTTATAAAGTCTTAATAAATTATTTATGTATATTAAGCAAAAATCGGATTTAGATTTTTGTTTAATATACATAAATAATTTATTAAGACTTTATAACTAAATAGAAAGAAATTTTAATCAATCCGATACAATCTTGTTTGATTTATTTTTGGAAGCTAAACTTTATTTAGCTATTAATCATTTAACTTTAAAATTTGTTAAATTAAAACAACTTTCCAAAATTTAAGTGTGTAACTGTTTGCCTCTCTCAATGCTTGGCACGGCAAATAGACTATCAACACTTTTTACTGAGGAGAGAGCAAAGGCGAATAGCTCGAAATGAGAGGAGAGAAAAGCGTTATTTGGAGCAGAAAGGAGAAATTAAAATTGTAAAATTAAATTTTGATAAATAGGGAATAGTTTTTTATGGATTTCCAGCTTATTTCACAGGCCTCATTGGGGCCTCTAACGACAATAGGGACAAAATATTTATAGCAAGTTCATAAGGTTGTTTTTGAGTTCCCAATCTTAATTTCATAATATTTTCACGTAGTCATATTCTTGTTTGATAGTCCATATTAGAGCTCGGACTGGGAGCTACGAGAAACGAGATCTCGCAAAATTCTCGATAACCGAGATTTTTGATCGAGTACCCAAAACATGCAAATTTGGTAATTTTGAGTTACTTTCCGTTTGAGAATAGTTACCACAGATGTTGATTTTCTCAGTTATTTTGCTCATGTTTTTAATGGAAAAAAAGACAATTTGCATGTACTGGCCAAACTACCAACTTGCATGTACTGAACCACTGAAATTTAATAAATCTTTAAGGGAGAACAACACAAAAGACAAACAACAGAAACTGCTCAAAAACAAGGAGAAAAATCCGAAGTTATTGTTCCACATAATAAATGTTCCCCTCCACGTTCACCACCCAAAGTTAAGCCACCGCCTACGCCAAAGTATATATTTAGAGGAAAATATAATATTGTGTAATTTTAAGAAATGATGAGGAAGCAGCCCAATTAGGTACTTCAATTAAAGCTGGCAAACTAGAATGGAAGGTAAATAATTATTTAACAAGGTAGAAAAGATTTCAGTCACGAAGATTCTGGTGTCATTCGACTCAGCTCGTTGAGCCTCTTCGAATGGCCCATAAGTTACACATTCGAATTTTTTACCTCTAAATGTTTTGCCCTTATGGTTTTTCGATTTCGAGGTCGATATATGAGACCGCAGGTTGATTTTAGTGTCATTTGAAACAAATCAGCGAGCTTATCGTATACATATAATTAATCCGAAACAATATGACCTTATAACGAAAATGACCTTATAAATTAACATCGTATTTTTTGCTTGTAGTTATTCTTCGTACCAATTGTTCAAACGATAAACTTTGAAATAATATTAGCCAGCTTATTTCGTGGCTTACAAAAATATAAGTGAAGGCAATTCCGGATGATCAAAATTAAAATTCAAAATACATATATAATACATATAAAAATAAAAAATAAAATATTGTGTATCTTTTCATTAAAACTTTTTTTCTACTAAATTGTTAAAAAAATTTAGATTGGAAAAACTGGAAGAAAGGCGAAAAGAGAATCTTCTTCTAGAGCTTCCAGTTTCTCCCCTCTTCGCAATATTTCAATTAAAAATAACAAAAAAAGTGAAGGGAAGAGAAAGTCTTCAACCCTCGAATCTGTGCCAAACAATAAAATTAAAAAGCGGGTATTTGATGGCAAAAAAGAACAGCAACATCCAAGCCATAAAAATATAAATTTTGAAAAATTAAATAATAAAAATTGTAGTAAAAATATTCAGCCAGAACCGTCTGCCCCTCCAATGTATTTTACTATGCAATTGCAACAACACCATTTTAATTAATTTTATTTTTGTAATTTTTTGTTTGAATAAACGAATTTTTTATTTGTATTATATAGTCCAGAATATTTCAAAACTTAAATAAAACCCTTCGTGTCTTGGCCTAAAGACAAGTGTGTTGTGTATGGGCGTCAGCCCTTAGAGTGATTAGTATAAAAGCCCAGCCAATAGTTCTCGCTCCCAGTTTTAGTTCTTCTACCTACCTTCACCTGCTCTGTATTTCTTTGTGCGATAAACGTTTGTTCTGATCTCTTCGTAAGCGGGGTCATAACAGTGGCGCGGTCGACAGGATCATAACAAAGGGTCTAGCACGTCACTTCATAAAAGATCTTTATGATCCTTGATCTCATTGATTTTACAAATTCGTTGACGTGAGATTGAATAGAACCATCAAGGAAGGAGCCCCAGAAATTCTTAAAATTTAAATTTAATTTAAATTTAATTTATAACTTCAAAAGTGCTTACAAGGAACATTCCAAACTACCACCAAAAATTTTGCGATAAAATGGTTCCTTGATGTGAGAACAAACTATTCATAACTGCTTCATTAGGAAACAATTTTTAATTGGTGTTTTCATGTTTTGTTTAGAATACTGAGTTTTGTGAGAAATCGACTGCGTAGTTTCCCATATTTTTAATTAAATCCCGGATTCTCATAATAAAACTTAAAAATTTTATATGCTCAATATTCTAAATTTACTTTACTGATATTTAATATTATTATAATGAAATATGCTTTTTGGTTCTCGATGTACAATGCTTGCTTTATTTTTTGGAAGCCTAAACAAATCCTTAGGCTATTTTTCTTATTCAATTTTGATCTTTTTAAACATACTAAATTCCCATTTGTGTTTAATTTAAATATCTTCAAATTAGTTTTTCTGAAAATAAATTCGACTTCTTGAGGTATAGCAATATCCCCAATTTTATATCGCCATGTTTCGGCTTTTTTCGGTTTTGGCACTTAAAACCTTTAATTGCAAACTATTTTTCACTTTTTCGGACATAAAATGTCGAGCTCTTATTATGATTGTTTACCCAAAGAGAATAACTGATTATTGAATAAAATAAAGAAATAGCTTGAAACATTTCAACATGAATAATTTTTCTATTTAATTTCATTTTAAGTAAAACGATAATTAACTAACTTGGATGATGTCTAAATAATGTTGCTTAATTTTTTGGAAGTTAGATATTCTAACTAAAAACGTAGAATGTTAATGAGTTTCGATGAGTAGAATGTTAATGTTACGACTCGAGGTGTCCGAGGTTCAACTAATGTCAACGAGCACAATAATAACACTTTATCACATATAGAAATAAACAATGTGTAGGCGAAGGGAATGGGACAGACGAAGGAGATCAGTGACTAGCCCCGCTAGTATGATCCAAATAGACTGACGCTTTCACTGGCTTTTATACTAAACACTTTAAGGGCTGACGCCCATACACAACAGTTAATGAGTTTCTCTTTTATAATAAAGTCTCAACAGCTTATTACATTAAGCAAAAATTGGATTTGGATTTTTGTTTAATATAAATAATCTGTTAAAAGACGTTATAACTAAACAGAAAGAAATTTTAACCAATCCGTTTTTCCATAATTTTTTTTGGTTTATTTTTGGAAGCTAAACGTTATTTAGCTAATAAATATTTAACTTTAAAATTTGTGGAGAGAGTTACTGTCTTGTCTTATTATTCTTGTTAGTTTTGGAGCAGAAAGGAAAAATAAAAATTGTAAAATTTTAATTTTGATAAATAGGGAATAGATTTCAGCCTTATTTTACAGGCCTCTTTGGGGTCTCTAGCGCCAAAAAACAAAACATATTTCCAAGTTCATAAGGCTTTATTCTAGTGCTCCCCAGGTTCGGCGTTAGCCATATTCCTATTGTTCGTTACCATTGTATATAGTATTGTAGATAAAGCTCAGTTGTTAGTTACTGTCTTATCTTGTTATTCTTGTTAGTATGTAGACAAGTCACGTACATAACACTGATCAATAAGAAGCAATTTTTAATTGGCGTTTTCAAGTCTTGTTTAGAATACTTTGTTTTGTGGGAACTCGACTGCGTAGTTTCCAATATTTTTAATTAATTTCTCTATTCTCATAGTGAAATTTAAAAATTTTATATGCTCAATATTCTAAATTTACTTTACTGATATTTAATAATATCATAATGAAATATGATTCTTAGATTCCGGTATGTCGTCGCACTGCTTTATTTTTTGGAAGCCTAAACAAATTCTTAGGCTATTTTCTTTTTCATTTGTGAGCGTGTTAAACACTTTGAATTTTGTGATTAATTTTAATTATGTTTAGATTAAATTCTCTGAAAATACACAGAGTCGACTTCTTGAGGCATAGCAATATCCTCCAGTTGATAACGCCAATTTATGGACACGATGTAATAGTACCGCCAGAAAAGTTTTTCAATATCCAATAATCGCCACTAACCATCTTTTTCTATTAGAGATGTTTTGGAAATTTGTAGATATTGAAAAACTTGGCCACACTCTGGCAATTGGCGAGTATTGAACGCTCTAGCTCTACTCGGATGTTTAAATTGAAATAAAATTTTTTATTAAAACGTTGGAAAAATTTTATTCACAGTACGGTCCGGGCTCTAATAAATATTAATTAATTGAGTTTTTGGTTTAATAAGTACTTGAAATATTTTGGATATCTTGTCATTCCGCGTTAGGCGATGTTATATTTTTGGAAGCTTGAACAGTGTTCATAGCTAATTATTAGGGTTTCACCGGAACCGAAATTTCGACCGGAACCGGAACTTTTCTGTTCCGGCCCGGTACCGGAACCAAAAAAAGGCCGGAACTTTTCGGAACCGGAACTTCCGATGAAGCCCTACTTATTAACTAACGTTAATAATCTATACTTATACTAGGCAATAAAACTCTAATAATATCAATTAAAAAATACATACATCATATATTCTTTAATATATTCTTAATCTATTTAATTTTAAGTTCAGTTTTACAAACCTAATTTTAGACCACTATTTATCATTACAAAAAAGTCTAAAAATAAAAACAATGGTTACTGTATTAAATTGAAAAAAATATAGGTGAGGCTAGAATTTTGTCGAGGAGTGTATTAAAAAGAGAGGGCATTTATTTAGGCATATACGACAATTAAAATAAAATATGTCAAAATATTTTTAATCATAATTTAAGGATCGCTATTATTCCTTTTAAAAATAATTTTTGAATTTAAATTATTTAATCCTTCATTTTTCATTAAATTAATGTCAGCACCCACTTTAATTTTTGAGACTAAATTTTAAATAAATTAATAAAAAATTAAAACCAACCAATCTTTTGTCGAATAGGCTAAAAATAAATTATTAATTTAATTGGTTATATTTTAGCTAATAGTGCCCTACTCGTTACTTATTATTTCTGGGACACGCCCAAGTAGGCGCGCGGCCAAGTAGGCGCAAAGCCATAACTACCTGAAAATTTTATGGACCTTAACAATTTTGGTAACGATCTCTTTAGCTCGATGAGAGGAATCGTTTAATACCAAATTTGGTAAGATTCGGAAAGCTTGAAGCAAGTTATGACTTTGCGCCTACTTGGCCGCGCGCCTACTTGGGCCGTACCCATATTTTAGTACACTTCATTTTATCACTACAAAACTGGTTGCATTTTTACTTTCGTTTAGATTTCATTAAAAACGTTTATCTAATATCAGTTTGAATCAAACTGATATTAGTTTGATTTTTATTAATGCAGATTTTAAGCTATCAGAATTTTACCTTAATTTGATTTATTCCATTTTTACTATTTAAATCTTTAACATAACGCTTAAGTATTGGAATATATTTAAGAAAAGCTCTGCGATATTCACAACTAAAAATTTAAAAAATTATTTAATTTTGATAATATTAAATAATAGATTATGTCATGTTTTAATATGATGCCATTCTGTTTATATTTTTATGTAGTTGCTCTTTAATTTCTGTATTTTTGGATGCTTGAATACACCATTCAAGCAATATTTCTAGAATAACACCAAAAGTGGATCGGGTAACCCTAAACCCAAACTTTTATTCAGACTTTCCTTTTTCTCAAGATCCCTAAACATACCTAAATTTAAATAAAATAACAGCATTTGCACAACAGGCAATTAAAGCAAAATGATTAGCCAGTTGATAAACTATATAAGTTACAGCTGTGTCACTTGGATCCCAAAAATTTGGAATTCCGATAATTTTGGTAAATAAATAGTAATTTGTGTAAAATGTAAACCCAAACAACGATACAAGCAAAATACTTAGTAATGATTTAAATAAACGTCTTGTTGACACTTAATTAAAAATGAATTTTGTTCATTTTCTTGACAACAGCATTTAAAACGCTTAGGCGGGGGTTAAAATAAAAGTGTAAGCACTAGTCGATGCTCCGGTAACTCAGTGGTAAAGCTCCAGTATGTGGTGAGCGAAAGCGCCTAGCAATAACTGTCAGGAGGTTGCAGGTTCGAATCCTGCCCGGTGGAAAAATTATTGCTGAAATCTTTCTAGAATGTGGGTATGAGTTCAGAAAACTAAACACAAAAACTGACATGAAAAAAAATCCGAGGATTATCGGTTAGTCTTGTCTGTACAGCTAAAGTTAACCGAAGAATGTGGTGAACCAGACAACTAATCGAGACAATGTAGTCCGCAATGGTTTTTAAGACTTGCGGGCTTGTATGATTTTCAGCTTCTAAACCAGACCTGCCCACAGAGTTGTCATCTTATCATGATATTTAAGGTGGATACAGGCATTTTGATATTATCTGTATCCATATCTGTATCCACAAGCAGGTCTGTTCTAAACTACGGGAATAGTTCCAGGCAAAGATTCTTCCTACAAAGTTTCTGGCATTATTTTTTAATGCCTCCATGCCTGCTTGTGGATACAGAGAGAAGTTTACTCATACTACTCTTAATTTATCAAAAAAAAATTAAAATACAATTATTCCTCATTCCATGCCGCAGTAAATACCAAATTATAACATAAATAGCTGCACTGAAAATTTCAAAAAATAGACTAATACTCATAAAATAAATAGAATTATGGTGAAGAGTTGAAGTTATTCCATTACATTTTACTTTGAAACTGAAAAAATTTTTTGATAAAGATTTAAGTCCTTAGAATTTGGAGTAGAGATCGGAGAGATCTAACCGAGATCCTTAGCTCAATCCCTTCAGTCTAGAGTCAAATAATCTACATATAAAGATACGTTGTATTTCCAGCAACATCTTGAACTTCCTCCCATGCCAAAGAAACATTAAATAACCCGTATGTTAAAATACAAAGTGTAACAAGTATAAAATAAATTTTTTTGTTTAGATGATTATATCTGAAATGATAATAATTAATAAAATTTGACTCGGGTCTACTCTATGAATCCAATAGGAACTTAAGAGTACAATAAATAGACTTATAAACCCATAACGTATTCCTAAATCTAGGAAGCGATAAAAATTTTTCTCTTATGGGCCTAGTTTTTTTTATATTTTCACGATATCAATGTATATGTTTGCTGTTTATATATTTTTCCTAATGTTCTGAAGCGAAATAATAAGGTGAACTCATAATTTTGGAACAGAGTGTATAACAGAGTCAAAAATTTTTAATTTTCAAAAAATTTTACGTGATAGGAAGAACAACAGAAATAAGCCTGTCTATAGCAATAGCAGCCATTAGAACAAAAGAAGAAGCAAAAAGTATAAGGAATGCAGAAGTGAAACAAAAACATTGAAACATTGTCATTAATTGAGGTCCAACAATTAGGTGTCGAGCTACAAACAAACGATTAACGCCAAATGTGAGAATACAAAATTCGTAGGAAGCCTTTAATTTGTAAAGAAATTATGTTGAATTTTCTTTGATTTTATTCAGAAAATTAGTAGAGGGTATAAATATTGGAAGCAATTTGGACAATACGAAAACACAATATCTATTTTTGGCTTAAACACTAGCTTTATTCAATTATGGAATAAATCAGTAATCTCAAGTACTCATTTGTTACGATGTAATTTTTTGGATGCCACGTAAACCATGTTGGCAAATAAACTAGATTTAGAAAGCATTGAGGTAATGAGTGTACCAAAAAGACTGACTAAATTGTTTAATTAAGGTCAATCTACGCAAAATTTAGTCGAAATACTATTAACTATTTATTAACTTTATTATCTAAAATCATCTAAAATTGTGATCGAATTGATCCTTCAATTTTTAAAAATTATATTTTTGCCAAAGCAAGCCAAAAAATAAAAAACCAAAACCACTCAAAAAAAAAACAAACTCAAAAATATAATCCACAAAAGAAACAGGAAAAACTACAATGGAATTAATTGTTATGGTTAAATTTGTTATGACCCGAGACCCGAACTTTTTCACCAAACCCGAAACTTGTCTTTTTTACAACCCGTGACATCCATGTAAGGTATTATAAAATTTAAATTTTAGATAGTTGCTAATATCTATAAATAAATAATAACATAGTGTAAGGCTTTATACTTTTATAAAAATTAATTTTAGCTAAAGCAAGCTTTAACTCCCAAAAAATAACATTGGAGCAAATGGACGTACAATAACTCCATTTATCGTTAAATTTATATAAAAATAAAATAATTTTAAATTATATTATTTAAATATTTATAATTAATTTTGTTATTAAAAAATGTGGGAAATAAAATTAAGAAAATTCAAAAGCGAACCAAAAGAATATTGCAAGGCATATGAAGCCATTTAGATCGTATTGTTATATAAATCACACTTGAATTTAGGAAAATGCTGGTGATAGCCAGACATACTTTTGTTATTCCAAACACTTTATCCATTTAAAATAAATTAAAAATCTACGGAAAAAATAAAAATTTTGAGCTGTTTTAGATGATGTGTCGAGCTGAATTCGCTTTCGATTGGAACCCCTTCCTTTGCTTTGGGCGATCACCTATGCTCCAATGTCTGTAGGATCCATGGAAATGTACACAAGACCCATGAGGCTACATTGGGAAACATACATTTACATGGGACGCGCGCCCTTAAAGAACCAAAATTTTACATTAACATAGGAAAATTGTGTAAAAAACACAAAAAATGGCTACAAATAACATTAGATATGTATCTATGTAATTATTACAATTAAATTTTTAATTTTTTAGTAAAAAATTCAGGCTTCCAAAAATAAAATAAATGAGTTGGATATGTACGCAGAATTTAACTATGCTTTGTTCCTGTCCTCAAACTTGTCTAAAACCTCAAACATTTTTTATGTAAATATTTATTTCTCCACGAAAGGCAGATTTCTTGATTCTCAAATTTTGTATTTTGATAATATAAAATAATAGATTTATTTATGTTTAATTAGCTATTAGAATATGTTCATTTAACGGTGTGGCGTGTTCTTGATTTAGCTCGTATGATATTTTTGGAAGCTTGAATATATAATTCAGGCTAATAATAAAAATAAGCTTCTGCTTTACTTGGCCAAGTCACCCAAGTCACTCAATCAAATAAGGAAAGTAATGAATTTGGAATTTTTTTATGAGTGCAAGAAAGTGTAATGTGCATTCATTTCGAATTCTAGTCTGAAATATATTCAGGCTTCCAAAAAATAAACGACGCGACCAGCGAAATAATATAAATTTGTCTCAACAATATCGTAAATAAAAATAGCAAAATTAATTATTTAATATTATCAAAATAACTAAAATAAACAGTAAAATGTAGTAAGCTAAAATTGAGAGCAAAAACCAAAAAGAAAAATTATTTTGTGTTCCAATAAAAAAATTTAATTACAAACTTATTTCCACAGTATTCCAATAAAAAATTCCAAAAATAAAACATAATTATTGCCTCTAAATTTATTAGAAAATTAAAAAAAACAGGCGCCAATTTATTTTAGTATTAAAGCTGAAAATAGCAGAATTCTGTGTTTAAATGCAGAAAATGGCTATTAAATATCTAAATATGTAAAATAATTATGTATGTGTCTAATAAAAAATATAATTTTTGAGTTTGTGATTATTGGGAAAATAAAAAATATGTGTCTGTGTTGAATAATAAGTTCGACTCTACAATAGGGTTATTATTGTTTGAAGTGGATCAATATATTAGCTGTGATTAATGTCAAGCTTCCAAAAATATAATGCGCTGTTTCCGTTACTCTCCAATATAATCAGAGATTTTCCAAACTTTATTTAGATTAAATTAAAATAATTAGTATTAAGTAGTTAATGTAAGGAAGGGAAGACTATTTGGCTGTAAGTTAAAAGCACCATTAACGTTTATATAATTTACTCAGTTACCAATAAAAATAATTTTAGGCTAATAATATCTAGTGAAATCAATTGAAAATACGAAAGAACAATTAACATAGCTAATTTCTTCATCGAGATATCAAAATCCGAAAATTAACGGAAAACCGCTGTTAATTAACGGAACACTAATCAGAATTAAGGGGAAATCTTTAAAAAACAAATTACACAATTAAAAATTTTTATTTAAAATTTTAAATAACTCAAGCAACATTTTATCAAAAGTCTAAAATTAAAAAACACATTTAAACAAAATTTTGTCCATCTCCACCATATTTTTGTAAAAGCAAACTATCAATTGTTTGAGGGATTGAAATTGGTTGGGAATAATTTTGTATATTGTTTTTTAAATCAGGCAAAATCGAATTATTGCCAAAATTGACAGGTAATGTTAAAATGTAATTACAAGGCTGAATTGGGTTCCATGCTGAAAATGAATAAAATATTTTTTATATTTATTTAGAAAATTTTTTCAAAAAATTATTTAACTAGGGTTGTTGATGAATCCATTGGTACAAATAACATAAAGAATTGACATCTCTTCATAAGTTATATGATCGGGACTAAAATGAATTGAAAAAATCTCAATGTCCTTAAAATCCCCTCATTTGTCCGCCAAGTGAATAAAACACCCGAAGAAAACCCCTGACACGAGTTTTGATTAGAGTTGAATTTGTTTGATTAGTTTGAATTAGAAGTTTGAATTTGATTGAAGTTTGAATTAGAATGAGGCATATGACTGAATTCATTGCGGGATTTTACCAGATCATGTCACGGTAATTTATCGGAATAACTTTAAGATTTGATTTGCAAATTTTTAGCTTGAATTGTAATCAAGCTTCCAAAAATACTAGCTTGGGCACACGGGCACGTCTACAAACGAATAAACGTACATACTAACTAATAAAGCCTAACTAAATCTATTATATAATACTGTTACATACAAATCCCATTAAGTAATCCAATATTTGTAAATTTGCCGCAATCTAATTTAGTCAAAAGCAAAATCTTTTGTTTAGATTAAACTTACAAATTATTGAAGGTGTTTCTGTTACTTTTTCAATTTTATTATTTTGCAAAACTTCAGTATCTTCGTCTGTAGCAGGTAAATTCCGTAAATATTTTCTAAATGAATATTTTTATTTAATTTTAATTTGTTCAAAAACCTGTGTTTAGCACGACGATTTTTAAACCAAACCTGTGGAAAAATAAAAGTAATTGTATTGAAGGGATATCTGGGGATTAGCAGGGATATCAGTAAATTTTTGGATTAACAGTATTAGGTCCATTAATACCTCAGTGAATTGGAAAACTATAAGCGAGTAACAGCGTTAAGGGAGTTTGAAAGAATTAATGTTGATCATAGTTTTGGAAGCATATCGAGGGAATTTGATGGATTAACTGGGAGTAGAGGATATCAAATATTCGAATAGTTAGGATTCTAATCTGCTAAATATGTATAATCCTGAGTTGTAATGTCTTATTTCTCTGAATCTAAATTCAGGATAAAGGCAAATTTTCGAGTTGCTGATTTTCATTTACCCAATATTAAGTTTGGTTGTCCACCTCTCTTCTCTCCGTTTAAATTATTTAAAACAGACTTGCACACGAATACAGACCTTGGTATCCGTTTCCGGATACTTACGGCAGATACGGCCGGATACAGACGGATATCCGCAGGCATTTTGATATTATTTGTATCCATATCCGTATCCGTGTGCAAGTCTGATTTAAAACACTGGTATGAATGTGATAGACATCGACCTTAATCTGTTCCAGATCAGAGCTGTTTCGAAGCAAAAAAATCTATGCAAATTGAGATAGGCTCAGAAATATCAAAATTTAAAATATTCAAAAACAGCTCGAGACAGAACAGCTCTGGGACAAAATAAATAGCTCCTCAAATTAGCTTTGATCCAGACTATTCAAAGTTTGCTGATTTTTTATTAACTTAAGGTCACTTGTAGAGCATCGAAAAGAGTACCTTTCTCAAAAATTTTTTTCCAAAAAATACCTGAATTTTCGATTCAGGCAAATTTGTTTGTTTAGCCAATTTATCTCGAACACTAACATCCGGATATTGTTGATGTTCAAAACAATTTTCTAATTCCTAAAAGTAATATGTATAGAAATCTAGCAAAATTGTATTTGCTGGGCCATACATATCGAAAGAAAAAAAAGTGTTTTTTTCTTCAAAGTGTTTGCTTAACTCCTTCAGGAGCCTTGCAAATAACAAAAAGCGACGTGTTATTCGATGGGATAATTAAAACACCGCAAAAGATCTCCTAACATGCTAGTCACTACAATGACCTAATTACGCATTTTAGGTTGGCTTATTTATCAAGAAGTGATTGCCAGTTTCGGTTTTCATCGTTCTCAGCTTAAATTGATTCGCCTTTTCGCTTTCTAAAATGAGCTTCGACACATTGTATCAAGGCTATTTAATGTTTCATGGGTAGTAAATTATTTCTAAGTTAATCAAAAAACTATTTTTAAAGACACAAGAATATTCATAAGTTAGCAATAAACTAGTATATCTAATACCTCCAATTGTGAATCTGTAAAAGCTGTTCGATTCCTCCTAGCAACCTTTCTTTTTTCATCTGTTTTTAAACTGTTTGTTGCTTGTAAGCCTTTTAGTTGAAATTTTTCTTTTTGATTATCTTAATTAAATATATTTTTTATTTCTTATAAAGGCTACAATTGTTAAAGACTCCTAGAAAACGAATTCTTAATGTTCCAGCGGATATAAAAAACTAAAGGGATTCATGACATAGGAGAGGGCTGATAATTCCACCCACTGGCTTAGCGATATAACACTTAAGACGTGATTTAGATTCGTGTGTAACATATTAAACAAATTAAACTCGAATGTACATATATCTAACAATATTTTATGCTTATGCGTGTTTCCGTCGTTTGTAATAATTTATTTTTGGAAGACAAATATTGAACTTTGTCTAAAACTGTGTTACTCAATTGAGTATTAGGCCTAAATTTCGTTATTTTAACAAAACTATAATTCCTAAGATCACAAATAACTCTCCCAAACAACCCAAAATAGCAAAATTTAATTTTTAAAATTAAATTTTCAAAGTAACTGACTTTGGCCAACAAAAATAAGAGTTGGAGGAATAAATTTGGGTGATTCACCTAGCAGCATTTAAAACGCCTAGGCTCGAGTTAAACGATTTATAAGGAGAAAAAAGCTCAGCGGTAGAACTCCTGTATTGTGAGCGAAAGCACTTGTAATAACTGCGAGGAGGTCACAGGTTTGAATCATGCAAGTTCTAAGCTCTTACTACATATATTTAAATAAATTAATATCCAAATATATATCTAACAATATTCTATACTTTAAGGGATTGTTGTTGGTGCGAGTCGTTTAGTATTTTTGGAAGGCAAATGTTAAACTTTGTCTAAAGTTGTGTTTATTATTTTGAAATGACTCTTTATTCATGGGATTACAAAAAGCACTCTCAGAATAATAAAGTTAAAAGACCACGAAAAAAAAAATAAAATTTTATTTTTAAAATTAAATTTTTAAATTAACTGACTTTGGCCAGCAAAAATAAGAGTTGGAGGAATAAATTTGGGTGAAATAATAGTAGTAGAAGTTGGAGGAAGGGTATTAGTTTCAGAATTATTTAAAGTTTCTGTATTTTTATTTGGTGGAATTTGTATTGAAGGCTGTTGAAATGAAGAAAAATTAAAAATTGAATTGCTCCCAAAAATGCTATTCATAATGAGAGGATTGTTGTAGATATTTTGAATGTTTAATAAATTTTGTTGGGCACCGGGAATGTTGTTGTTAGCTATTGTTTTAATTCCAAATTGATTCTGAAATTTTAAAAATTTACTAGAAGCTTCCACAGTTTTAAAAACAAAAAGTTTTGAAAATTAAAGGAAAAAGAATAGCCGGAAGAGATAATTATTAGAGGTCGGCGCAGGACAGGATCCTGCACAGGTTTTTTCAGGATCCTGTCCGAAATCCTGCCTTTTTTCAGTTTTCAGGATTGTCAGGATTTTCAGGATTAATCCTGCAGGATCCTGTCCTGGTCGAAATTTTAAAACCCAATCCTGATACAGGATCCTGCAAATGTGATTTTACCGACCTCTAATAATTATTACTTGTTCACATCTCTGTTGTTATGAGAACTAAATAAATTAAATTTGCTTAATAGCTATTTTTATTTTAAGCAATAGATTTATATATTTTAACATTAAATAGAGTGTTTGTTATAGCTTAATATTGAAATTCCTTAATATTTTTGTATGCCATTAAATTATTTTGGCAATTAAACTTCTTGACTCTCCATAAATTGAGTATATTGCTAACCCCTTCAAAAAGTCAAAGCAAATCTTAACCCCATATTCAACTAAAATTGTCATTTATTAGAGATTTAGTTGAAAAAGCTTAGGTGAAATGATGTGTTAATATGGTCTGCAACTTTCCTTCGGAGATAAATCTGGATTTTGGAATTTCGTAAAATGTTGGAACATCGATTGAAAACAAGGATAAATTTAAAGCTATAGGATTTACTAAGACACTTATAAATAGGCTCTTTTCATTATTATATATTAATCCGGGGTTCCGATTCGTACTTTTTTAAGAGTATTGTACTTTTAAATCAACATTTGGATTAAAAATGAAATTGGGGGAGATAAATCTGGATTTTGGAATTTCTGTAAAATGTTGGAACCTCGATTGAAAACAAAGTTAAATTTAAAAATATAGGATTTACTAAGAATTTAGGCGTAGAAATTGCTACCCTAGAAGCAAATATAACGATAAGATTCGTAATACATAAAATTACTTTTAATTAAAAAACACTTTAAAAATTAAAATATATTATTTTTAATTTACCTGTATAGAGGTAATTTCGTTCAAATTAAAGGGAAATATATTTGAAGAAGAACAGGGAGCATTAGTAGTAAGGCTGGCAGTTGATGCGATTACAGTATTTAAATTGTTTGGAATAGGGATTAATAAATCTGTGTTGTTGTTTGCACATTTTGTGACTGCTATTGGTTCTTCAAACAAAAATGGAGGGAGAGGAGGAGGATTAAATTGTATAGAGGAATTTATGTTTTGCATTTTTTTTAAATTAAAAATACTTGTAAAATTACTTAAATTTATTAGGAAAATTTTTTGAATTTCAAAAAGAAATATTTATCAGAAAAATAATTAATAGGATTGGAGGAAATAAAAAAAAGTTCTATTGTTATGATAACACGAGGTCGATCTGAAATGACCAAGATGCGGAAAATTTTTTGATAAACAATTGAAAATTATTTAGTATTAACTTTTCAGTTAAGGATTAGTTTTATTCAATTTTAAATAGGTTTTGTAGTCTTACAGAAGATTGATTTCTGATAAAAAAATTTTTTGGATGCCATCTGAATCAGACTAGCAATTAAATAATGATGTCAAATATTTTCTTGAATATCCTAGCCTTCCAAATTTTCAAAATTAAAGCTTCCGGCGGAAAAATTCCTTTTATGTCCACAGATTACCTCTTATATACCCTGATTTCGGACTGCGGATTGCGGCTGTGGAAATTTTTTTTCACTTGCGGACAGCCTGGTCGGCAGTCCTAGGTTTTGGACATTTTAGAAAGATATGGCAATTAGTTATATACTTTTAACAGTTATTTTTGAATTAAAAAGTGAAAAATTAAAATAGGCAGTTTAAAATAGTAAAAATAGGTAGTCCTTTTGTCTTAAAGAGTTTAAAGCGGAAATTAAGTGAAATGTATATTTAGCCTATTTTTAAATATTTTTCCAAGGAAAATAGGCATAAAAGTTTATTATTATAATATTTGAAGATTGCAAAAGAATATATAAATAGACATAAGAAGATAATTTTTTTTTATTTTTAAAAATGTTTTGAAAAAAGTTAAATAAGAAATTAAAAAATATAGAGTTAATTAGAAAGAGCAATCAGATTAAATTAATTCTATTAAATGGGGGTTATTTAATTTATAAATTGTTATTCTAATACGATTAAATTATTTTTAGAATTTGTAAATTATGCTTAGTTGATTATTAGAATAGTTGTCCGAATGTTTATATGCGGAAATATACTCTAAAGTAGTGTTTTTACATTTGGTCCAAGCTTTTCAGGACCCGGTTCTTAATGTAAGTACGGTCATCAATGGTGCTGTTTGGCTCCATTTGATTTTATAATCATTGAGAAACTGTAAGAGAAGTGAAAGATACAAAATGAGAGTTATTTTGCTAACTGCCGCTGCGTATAGCGTGAAAGCGAGTTGGACATTTTATCTCAGATATTTAAATTTTCAATAGAGATCGGCCTTGATCATGATCCAGGCCATGATTTTTCTGGATCAATATCCAATATCAAGACCTTTTTCAGTTTTATTGATCTTTTCTTCACTCAAGTCAAGAATCTGGACAGGGTCCTCAACGGTGTTGTTTATGGCATTGGGAGCTAGTTCCGGAGTCAAGATTTAAAAGGCCGGAGCCAGCAATGCCCGAACAAGAGCACTGGTACTCAACCAAAATTGAGATTCATGTTCAAGGTCAGGGTATTTTTAATTTCTTCTCTATTTTTCAACCCAAAATTATTAACTATATTAATCACCTAAAAATAATTTATAGCAAAAAAGATTTAAAAATTTTTCCTTTAAATTAAAAATATTTTTTTCGACTTGAATTTGTTGATTGAATGGCATTGAAACCCAATAAATAAACTCTTTTTAAAAGTGCATTTACTTTATTAATTATTGTAGACAATCACAAGTTTATTAATTTACATCCCCAATTGTTTGTCTTATGGCCTCATTGCCCTTTTAGAAGGAGATAGGATGGGAAGAAAGAGATTGAGGGGAGTGGCTGACTGGAAAGGAAAAAGAATCTGAAGTCAAATGAATGTGAAAGGGGAAGGGAGTAGAGGAAGGAAGCTGAAGATTTAGGAAGGATGTGAGGGGAGGGATATAAGGAGAGACTTAGGGGGAGGAAGAGGGAAAAGGAGATTTTAGAATTAAACAATCGACTACAAGAAAATAAAGGCAAAGAAGGGATTGTTTCTCCGATTATAAGGGAAAGAAATAGGTAATATAGGGCCAATTGAGAGGGAGTAATAAATGAGGGGAGGAATGAATGTGGGGAAGACGATTAAGAAAATGTATTTGCGCAGCAGTCAGGCCGCCCACCCAAAAATTTTTATAAAGGCAATTTAGACAAAAAATAAAGTCTAAGAAAAAAATATTATTTGTTATGATTAATGGCACGCGGAAAGTACAAGTTGTCTTTAATTATTTTGACTGTAAAAAAGAGAAGAGTTTTATTAAAGAGTTAATTTCAAAATAAAAAATGACGAATTATAATAAAAATATTAATGACGAATTTATTATTTTATTGTTGATTTTTAAATAATATTTTGAGAATAATGAAGCACTATATATTTCTCAACAAGACTCTCGGTCCGAGACTCGGTCTCGGGGCTGATTCCCGGTCTTGGCTCTCGGCTTTTTTCACCCCCGAACATCGCTATTGGTTACATCTACTAGGAGTGCGGCGATTACCATACACCGAAATACCTACCACTAATGCTGTCAGTATACCAAACAGCAGAAAATTACAAACATAAACTTAAAGAGACGCGTGGAAGGCTGTTTCAATAAAGATACTATAATGGATGCTCAATATGTAAAAGTAGATTCTGCTAATTTAGATTTTATTATTTATTTTTATAGGGGGTTTGATTTATGTTTCGGTTTCTTTGGATGTCTGAATATCGGACAAAAAATTTAAATTTAAATTGTGATAGCAATTCCTCTAATAGCAGCTCCTTCAATTTAAATATCCATTCTAATAAAAACTTAGAAGATAATTGAAGAATAGCCAGGGATTTGAATTAGAGGTTTTAAAGAATTAGGTATTTACGTATTTTTATTTCGTGTCTTTAGCTAATGACAACAATGATTGGGTAAAATAGGCTTATAAGCGTTGCGAAACTCGATTAAAGGAGGTCGAGAAACGAAGACCCAAAGCGAAACCCATTAAAAGGCAAGACTGGCGAAGAGCCCAAAACAGAGTCTTTCCAGTGCCACAAACCATAATCAGTAAACAAACCCCTCGTAGTATAAATCCCCAAATTCCAATGGGAACTAACGTACCTAATGGATTTGCTACAATTTTGATCTCTCTCGAGTCCAAATTTTTGTAAGTGATTTAATTCTTCTAAAAGCGGGTGAAGTGCTTCCCAAGGCCAGAGGCATTCCAAATTAGGTCATTTTTTCTTCAATAGGCCTTGAAGGTTGTGTTGTCTAATTTAAGAATCTGTTATAATATTCCTCTTAAGCCTAATTTTCTCTAAATTTTTCAATTATTTATGTTCTCAAAAATTATTTTACAAAAGAACATTATTTGTTAAAAATTTAAAAAAAGAAGGATAGCCGCCCCTCTCCTCTCCATCGGTCATTTCCGGCTAATGTTCTCCCTCCTATAAAGAAATACAATATTTGCCTCAAATAAATACTTGTAATTCTCTGATTTGTATATATGCGCAATCCTCTTATATTATTTAAACATTTGTTGCCTTCCAAAAAAGATTTTTGTATTTATTTTTGGTTTATTTGATGAGTATATGTATGTATTTAATGATTGACAGGTAAAAACCTTTTTAAATATACAATGGCTAAATGATTTTGGAAAAATATGAACTTATTTGAGGATATTACTGTAATTCTAGAAACTTTGGATATTATAGATTAGATATTTAAAGTTTTTAGTAGTGCCTTAAAATTATTAATCCTTATTATAAAATATTTTTAAATCGAAAATTTTATATTTATTTAAAACTAGTTCACTATGGTTTTTCAATTTTACGGAGCTGTATTGACAGGTGGCCTTGCATCAGTGGCGTTGCCTCCATAAATATTTTCCCAGAGAATTTTCCGACGGGAAAAGCCCTAATCATAATTTAGGTATATCAGAAATTAAAAACATAAAATATACAATAAAACGTAAATTAATAAAATATTAAATAAAAAATAAAATAAAAAATAATAATAAAAATTAAATATCTTTTAAAAAACTGTCGTGGTTGTAGTTGTAATTGTATTATCTTTAATTCGTAGCAATTTAAAAATAAAGCGTTTGATTAGCTTATATTCTTTTCTGTAAGCTTTGTTATAGTCACTACTGAAATTTAAATTTTGTTAACTTAAATTTTTTTATAAAGTCTTAGTTTAACTAGATAAAACCATCTCTTAAAGTTAATACAAATTCTTAACAATTTTTTGCCTTTGGGTCGGAAAATTTCCGGTTCGAACATTTCTTCTTTTTGACCCAGACTAGGACACGGATTTTGGTATCCGTATCCGGATATTTACAGCGGATACAGACGGATATCCGCAGGCATTTTTATAATATCTGTATCCATATCCGTATCCATATCCTAGTCTGCTTTGATCTACAAATGATTAACTGAAATTTTTATTCTTTACACCGATGTTAATAAAAATATAGATATCAGTGAGAGTCTCGTTAATTACAAGGAAATTTTCCTCCTAAATTTTCAGAAATGACTGATTTGTTTCAGAATATAGAGAGATAGAACAATGCCAATTTTAATACCAATATAAATTCACCAATTTATATAAAGAATTGGGGCAGTAGATGCACTAGCTGTATTAAGTAAAACTGAAGGAATTATTCCATATAGTAACATCGAAAACTGATTACCACTTGTAATCGGAATTAGTATGAATACCATTATTAAACTACACAATACATAGCCTCCAACATTAATTAAAACAATTAGAATGAGTGAACGGTAAACCTTTTTCATTGTACTGTCAGAAGAACCTAAATAATTTATATCTGTTTTAACCTTTGATAACTGAACATGTCACACAAACATTTCTTGGAACCATGGGGCGATTTTTGATTACTTATAGACCTTTATGTATAACTTTATATGACCTGATACTTTTATATTAAAAAATTAATTATAGCTAAACAATTGGATCATTAGGAGAGACCTCCCCTAAGGAAGCTCTTTGGATCGAAAATTTTCGGTTCGGGCAATTCTATTTTATGTTTTATGTGTTTTTTAAATTAAACATCCCTAGAATTAATAATTTGCATTAATTTTAAAATTTTACCCTTTCTAAATGCCAATATTAATCCAACAAGGACATAAAAGATAATTATGGGAATAAACATAAATAGCAATAATGAGCCAAGTCCATTATCATATGCGACTATTTCATAAGCCTCATAATTATTGCCATTTATAAGCCAGTTAGGAAAGTCATAAGCTGATCTGACTATCATTACAAGTATGAAGATTATGAACAAAAGAATAGCAACAAGATGTGCACGAATATATAGGCGTTTATTGATATTTTTATAACTAAATTATTTAAGTTTTTAGTCTAATTAAATCGACCACAAAGGCTATTTATAGACTTAAATGTGAAGAGGATTGTTAATGGATTTGGATAGTTGTTAGAAGTAGTTGGGTCAATAACGTATTACTAAAAGTGAGACCCCCCCACTAGGAGCGTGCCGTTCTTCATAGTGTTATAGAGGAACTACACCAAAACAGACTCGACAAATTTTCGCCTGGCATCAGAATTGAGACAGGTCGGGTTTGTTACACTACACCGCGACAATGAAGTAAAATACCTTATGAAATGGTATAGAATGGTCGATGTTATAAAGGTTTGCTTGTCCCTTTACCATACCACTTTAAAAAATTGAGGGTTCCTAATTCCGGTAATCCTTTACTTAATTTAACTCCATAACGTAATATAAATGCCACTTTGTAGATCGAGGGAAATTAATTACTAAAAAATTTCGGGACATACAAAATTGGAAATGCAACAGCTAAAAGCCTGTCAAAGCTAAGAGAAATAAACATCAAAATGGCACAAAAGAATCCAATTAGCGCAGGAGTTGAAAACACAAAAGCCTCCCTCCACGAAACGAAATTGCGCCCTGTTGCTGCTATTATCAAATAATAAAACTGTCCAGTTTGATGAAGAATTTCAAAGAAAGAGTTTAAAAT
Organism: Meloidogyne luci; assembly: GCA_902706615.1. NCBI lineage: Eukaryota > Metazoa > Nematoda > Chromadorea > Rhabditida > Meloidogynidae > Meloidogyne > Meloidogyne luci. Next base: position 708,954 of record CACSLI010000184.1, on the reverse strand, counting down.
TAAAAGTATAGCTGTGTTGCTTTTTAATGCATCATATTCTTTTCTAAATTGTTAAATTTATTGTTAATTTATGTTCACAAGACTCATACTGTATCTTGCAATATCTCTAATTATTTTACTCAAACATGTACCTATCACAGTATTTCTGGCCACTTAACAGCACTTTCTAATTGCGAAAGTTATATTAAAATTTTTTTTTTAATTTTTTAAAACCTCGTTAATTTTTTAAAAGTACCTGTATTTAATAGTTATATAGCAAACGCTAAAATTAAGCAGAATAGAAATTATTCCCAAAATTGAATAAATAATAGCCGGAAATAGAAATTCAAATATAATTCCTTTATCTTTGTAAGCAACATAATTAGGCTAAAAATTAATTAATTTTTAATTTTATTTTAATTTATTTACATCAACTGGAGGAGTTGTCATTCGAATAGATCTTGTGTCTCGTAATTTGACGGCTTTAAGAAATTAATTGACCAAAGAAAAATTTTATCTAAAAATATTTTCAGTTTAAATTATATTATTTACCGTATATGCTCTAATAATTACCCTGGGTAATTATTGTTTCAACCTCTTGCTGGAGGGAGTAATTAATAGAGCGGGGGTAATTATTTGAGAGAGGGTAATTAATAGAGCATATACGGTAACTGATCTTTTCATTTAAAATTCTTAGGCAATAAGACCCGGCCTAAGCAAAGAAACCTCTCTGGAAATTCCAAAGCTATATGGGAGTCGATATCCTGAGAGAATTTCGATGAATTTTGTGGAATCGTGCTTTTTTAAATCGTGCTAAGGCTCTGTCTTATTTTAAAATCCTGGCCCCGTGCACCGAGTGAAAAATCAAGGACTAATAGTAAATCGTGGGATAAGAGGATGAGGAGGATTTTGGGTTATTAAGAGGGATATAGGACGATTTAGGCGAATTATGGGGGGTGTTCGAGGACTTAAATGATATCTAGTTATTAATGGAGTATCGGGTATAATTTTAAGAATTTTTGAATATTTACTTATTCTTAAATTAGTTTTCGAAATAAATTAAAAAAAATTATTTGTAACTACTACTAAAACTAATATTTAATTTCCAGACTCTTTTAAAATAAAATTAAAGTTTCTTGGCTAATAAAAATTTAATTAAATTTTGAAAAGATATTACTTCAAAAATTGTAATTTTTATTAATTTAATTTGGAAATAATTTACTCCACAAGTTTTATTAAATTATAAGAAAAATTTTCAGAAAGAATTTCTCAAAATATTTTATAATTATATAACTCTAACATCAATTTCAAAAAAGTAATAATACCTAATTTAATTTTTATTCGAAAAAAGCTAAATAAAAACTAATAATTACTATTCTATTTATAATTTAGTAAATCTATTTATAATTCAATTCATTTTAATAATATAGCAATTTTTTGATGGTTACTAAATAGAAAATTTATATATTAATTACTAAATTATAATTAGGGATCGGATTTTTAAAATTAAAACGTCAAAATAGGTACCTAAATTGCAAAAAAAAACAAAAAATTTGACACCAAAATAGGTGCCAAAAATAGACTAATTACTAGTTGGAATAAAAGTTAATGTACTATTTCCCTTTCAAAATCTTCACAGATAAATCAGTGCAAAGCATATAGCTATTTAATTCCTAAGGCTATGCAGTAGGCGGCGTGGTGTAATGGCTAACACATCAGTCCGGTCTACGGAAGATGCTGGTTCGCTCCCAGCCGCCGAATAACCTTTTGCACTAGCTAAAGGAGAGAAATAGCTATATGTAGCCCAGCTGCTTTACTTCAAAAATGACGTAAAAATTTCCATTTTTAAAAATGTTCACTTGAAAATAATAATTAATAAAAAGTTTTTCGAATTAAAAAAAGTAAAGCAGCTGGGCTTAAAAATTTTTTAAAACTATTTGTCCATGTCCATTCCTCCTTCTTGTATGCCCTATGTTCTAACAACCAAAATCTAAATTTCTTTAAAATTTTATTTTTTTAATTTAAATATTGCTACATTTTTACATCATTTTAAAATAATCTTTTGAATTTTAAATAAAAAATAAATTTCATTCATGTCCTTAAATAAAAATAGAACATTTATATACATCATTGGAATACATTAAACTGCTCGTTAAATTGCCGGAAATGGAGAAAAGAGAAATTTAGAACAGCTACCATTTATCAAAAAAAATTTTTTTTTATTCTTAAAAATTCTTTGAAATAAAACAAATTTTGAACTTAAAATTTTTTAAAAAATGTATGCCACAAAAGTACGAGAAGAAATGTCGAAAAGTAGTGAAGATTTGGCAAATAGTGAAGATGCTGTTTTTATTTCTAATCTTAAAAGGCAGTCTCTACCTGCAATTTTGCCACGAAGAGATTATATACGTCCTTGTTGTCAGCCTAGAAACGTAAATAATTTATTATTTTATTTGACTCTTAAATTTGAAACACGATGGAAATGGTGTAAAAGCTGAAAGCCCAAATTCCTTGATATCAATATCACAGAATATTCCTCCAAATCCAGCTAATCTATGCAAATACTCCAGAAAGAGTTTGCAAAAGTTTAGCCACCGGGCAGGATTCGAACATGCGACCACCTGCTAGTTGTTGTTGCTATGCGCTTTCGCTCACTATATGCAGGAGCTCTACCTCTGAGCTACCGGGGCATCGACTAGTGTTTTCTCTTTTTCCTTTTTATCCTTACACTCCGATATATCCATACTTCTTCCTTTTCAGCGTTTTGTGTTGTCGTTCCAACTCATTAGCGTTTTGTGGCTTCAACTAAACTTCAAGAACCGGAGATATTATCGAGGCAGTTAAAAAGGGCATTGAGGGATTTGAGCAAATATTAGGGACATCTGGATATATCGAAGGATTAAGGGAACATAGTAGGATTAAGGAGGATATCGGGTGAAGTAAGAGGACATCAAGGGAACGAGTAATCATAATCATAAAAGCCATATTCCCTTTAACCCCTCTAATAATCTCTCCCGATATTACTCAAACTCAACCTTAAACTATGCAAATACTCAGATAAAGGAAAGAAGTAAAATTAAAAAGAGTTAACTACTAAAACTTAGTTTTTTTAACAGATCCCTCCCGTTCATTTAGAACATTTTAATGTCAAGCTAGACGAGAAGGATGCTTGTTTTGCCCCAGGTGATGTTATTGCTGGATCAGTGTATATAATAGCTTCTACAATATTTAATGAAAAAACGAATAAAATAATTAATTTCAAAAAATGTCTGCATTCTTCAACAGAAAATGACGATTCTCTTCATATAAATAAATTGAAGATGATAGTCTCAGGAAGTGCCAGATTAAAGGAAGAAAATAATAAACAAAATATAATTAAGGTAGGTTTAATTAAGGCTACAAATTTAATTAAGGCTCCACTCAAAAGAGCTCGTTGATCGACTCGAATGCTATAAATCTAGCATAGGAGGCTCGATCGCATTTGTAAATTTGAATTTATCACTCCTAAATCAGTCTAGTCCCTCTTAGATTCTTTGACGATCATGAGACTATAACTCAGAAAATATGTGAGTTCCGAGCTTAATTTTGTGCATTAGACAAAGCTCGTAGATTTATTTCAAATGACACATTGATTGTCCGATTGGAGTATTGGACCTATCAAATAAACTTTCCTTAATTAAATTTCAACAGATAAATGAACAACAATTTTTACATATGGAAGCTGATCTACTTGTTAATGATGTAAATAATATAAATACATCGTCGGAAGTTAGAGCTGGGGAGGTTAAAACTATTAAATTTGAGGTTTAAAATGAATAAATTTAAAAAATATTTTAAATTTTAAGATCAGATTGCCTCAACGAGGACTTGTTACAAGTTTGGAGAGTAAAAGTGTTTCGGTTTTGTATACTATACAGCTTGAATTAATGTATAGAAATAATAGTGAGTTTAGAAATTTAATACAAATATTTTAGAATAAAATGCCAAGATTGTATGTAATGTTTTGGGGATTTTTCCTGAAAACTCGGACACTCTTTATTCTATCCATATTTTTAACTAACCAAAGTTAGTTATACAAAAATAGAACGAATGAAAATTAAAGAGAGCTTAACATCTGATAAATTTTATTAAGATTATAAAGCTTAATAAATTTACAAACTAATAATAAGATCCTAAATTCTAAATTATCAATTTAGCGGAACTCCATTCTAACTCTTATAAAGAAGCTTTAGGTACTGATCAAGTCCTGGCATACACGCAAAATCACAGGGAAAAATAATAACAAATAAAACCAAATAAAATGTAAAAAAATAGACTGAGCCTTCTAAATTAAAAATTATGAAGATTATAGGCTGGAGGATACCTTTTAGCAATTTTTCACAAGCCTATATTTAACTTCATTTTGATTAAAAATATTTTTTTAAGAGAGCGAAGATGAAATTAAAGCAAAAACGATTTGTGGTTTTACTGTAGTTGATTGCTTTGATTTGGCACGAATGCCAAAATTTTATTTTTTGCCCCATGTCCAAAATATTGTCAAAAAATTTGGTTTATTTTCTTGTACAGGAGGGCAGATTCGTTTACATTTTTCGATTAATCGTGTTGCTTTTGTTGGAGGAGAAAATATTGTTATTGAAGGTATATTGCTTTAAATGCTTACCGGAATTAAAAAAATTCAGGAAAAATTGAGAATCGAACTGATCGACGTGTTGATAAAGTTGCTGCACGTTTAAAACAACTTGTTGAAATAAATATGGCGGGTCTCTGCAGAAATTCGAATTTGACCGATGTAAACGATATAAATGAAGATAGCCTTGCTTTATTTGTGGATCCTGGATCGACGTTTGTTTGGGGAAAATTTTCTTAGTCAATGGGACACTAAATTAACTTATTATAACAATAGGTAAATACTTTGGATAGGTAATACTGATCCAGAAAACTGTTACGTTAACAAAAAGTTTAAACCCGAATCTAATTTTACTAAATCAAATTTAAGGTTAATATCTAGAAGAATTTGCTGAACTCCGAAGAAAATTTTTAACCTGACTTTTATCTTAATCTAACCCATTCCTGATTAATTTTATCAGATCAAAAATTACCCCATTTTTAACAATAAATATTACAAAACAATTTTAGTCTTAAATTTGTGCGTTATTTTGCATTACCTCCACTACCTCCAAGGTATCTAACAAGATTTCTAAATAAAACTGTTGGTACTCACAAACTTAGTTCATATGCTCTAGACGGTTCTGATCCAGAGGCCTGTTATGCCTCCGCGACAACAGAAGGAAATAAATTGGTTACAAATCGTAAAATAAGTATCGAAATTATCAATAAATGTAAAAGACGAAATTCCGCCCAACAAAATATAACTAACGAAGGAAGCATTGAAAACCAGGAACGCTTAATAAATGTCAACTACCAATTGTGTATTTATGTTACTACGGATGGTATTATGTTTAAAATTGTTTTGGTGTTTTTGAGATTATTGACATCCTCTAAGTGATTACGCCCGACCACTACTACATTCTAGCTCTAATTACAGTATATGATAAAATAATTACCCTGGATCAATAGAAGGGTTCGATTACTCTTCATTATAATGAATGCAGAGTTACCTAGCATACTTTTAACTCCCGTTTGGAGAGAAAATCGAAATCTCCTACTTCAAAATACCTATTACCCAGAACAGACCCTAACAAAACCTAAATTTATATAAGGTGCCTAAAAAATTTTAAAATAAAATTAAGTCGTAGACGCATTGGAACTAAATGTACCTATAATTATCGGTAGCCTTCCACAAAGAAAATTGCGTTATATTGATGCAGTGCCGCCTTTAGCAGACATTCAATTCGGCAATCAAAATGCATTTAAAAAAGCTGCGCTAGAGGCTGCTGCTATATATTCACCAAACGGAGAGGTTAAAGATTTAGTTGAAAAACCAGCATCAATGGTTTTATTCATGCCTAATCGAAAAGAGGTTTTCTAAAAACAATGTAATTTACATAATAAATTACTTTAGGTTACTGTAAAATTAGGCCAAAAATTTTATGCAGAAGATTCTAAAAGTGATAGTCACAAATATTTTTACAATGATAGTCAGGTAGGTTGAGTAAAAAATCTGTCTAAAAAAGGAACACCTCGATTTATTGGCAAAAATTTTGCGATATAACTCGTACCATTGTGTAGAGCGAGGCAGTTTATATTGCCATCTTTTGGCCCTGCCCTCGAATCTTATTTCCTCTGCTTTTTCCATAACTTTAACCAACATTTGTTACATTGAAAGATTTTTTCGGGTCAGGGCTAAAAAACTACAAAAAATTTTCAATAATAAAAGTAATAATTCGCTATGTTCCCTTGTCAGATGGACTAAAAAACTATTCCATACAAATTTAAGACAAGTACTATTTTCAGCTAAACTTTACCAACAAATATCCATTTTATGTAAATTTGCCTACATCTAGCAAACAAAGCAGAAAAGCATCTATAATTGCCAATTCTGTTTGTGCTGAAAATTCGTTGAGAGAAAGACAAATTACAATACACGAAGAAAATGAGGAAATAAATATTGGAGAGAATATTAATAACGAAGCTAATCTAAATTTAAAACAAAATGAAGTAATCCAGATTGACAAAAATAATAGTGATGATACGGCAAACGAGGTAAATACAATTAAAGATCTTTCGGTTACAAATTTCCGCAGGTCATAATAATAGCTCGCATAGCATAGTATGCAGTGTACTTTAGCCATTTAATAAGCTGTATTTATTCATATTTCTGAGTCTATTCACAATCAAGTATTTCTGATTACCGTCTGCGAACAACCGGATCTCATTCATAATTCAATTTATATGTCTTCTTTGCATTAATCTATTATCTAAAATTGTTAAAAAATTTAATTCCAGATAATCGAAAATCAACATCGGATTATTTCAATCAAAACTGTGCAAAACAACATTAATCCAATTCAACGTAATTTTACCTTAGCTGCTGTAGAAGTACCAAATAATTATTTAAATAATTCAAGACGGTGCAGTTCAACTAACTAAAAAATTTTCGGTTTCGGTACTTTTCGGTACTACCTGTACCGGTACCGAAAAAATCCATTTGCCTAACACTAGTTCAGATGTGTTCAGTCCCATAAAGTGTCAATGTCCTAATCCCTAATATATTACTTTTCATTATTCTAATATTTATGCTGAACCAAAAACTCATTTAATCTATATTTTAAATATGAGATAAATGTTTTAAATGAATATATTTTAATTAAATTGGTAAATTAAGGTCCTCTGCGCCTCCCCACTTAATCCCCAAAATCCCCAAACCGGCGCTCTGAAGGTGCACTAGACCGAAAGGTCTGAGCGGCATAACTTTAGTTTTTACCATTTTATTGAAAAATTTCATAAAGAAAATAAGAAAAAAACAAGACAGATTATAGACTAAAACCAGGCTTTATTACGAGAACACTAATAAACTATGCGATGGAGTAGAATAGTTATCAGCTAGCCTACGGAATAAGACTGACTAACTGGCAACTCCCCGACTACTAAGAGGCTTTGCCTCTTTACGGCTTCAAATTGTGTAATACTCGCACCTTGATTTCAGTTTTCTCTGTACGAGAAGTTTCGTTTTTGAATTAATTAATTCAATATTACCATTAAAAATTGAGATAAAACACTAGTAGAAAAAAAATTATTAAAAAATTTCATGTTGGCAAATTTAATTTTTTTAATTAAATTACTAAAATAAAAAATAAATTTAAAAATCTGTTCAAACAAAATTAAATAAAATTTCAAAAAAAATTTTTATAATAATTTCTGACTGTTTCTAAATTAGAAAGTTTAAATAAAAGAAATATAGTTATAATATTAAAATTAAAATTAAAAAAAAATTTTTCTTTCATAGCAAAAGAGTTAAACATAGCTAAGCTATAGTTTTTAGTTTAAAAAAAATTTTTTTTAATAGATTCTTTTCATTTTTAAAAAAATTTAAGGGCTATTCAAATATTTAAAAAATTAAAGATTATTTTTATAAACGTCTAAGTTTTAAATTTTTAAAAAATTCAAGTAATATAAAAACAGCTCAATTTTACCATTATAAACATCATTTAATTAAAACAATTCAATTAAAATTAAAATTGAATTTAAAAATTAATAAAAAAATGACAACAAAAATATTTATAATTTTATTTTCTTTGACTATTTTTTTAAAAATAAAATTAGCTTCAGCTAACTCGCTTAAAGAACAAATTGGTTTAAATGATCCACAAAATTCTGTTACAATTAATGGAAATACTCTTTATTATAAACATCCTTATACAACAAAAGAAACTTGTCTTAGTCAAACAAAAACTACTCCAGATAAAATTACACCACATTTAAATATAGCTTATCAAGGACAACTTATGTATCATAATAGATCTTGTCCTAATAATGCTGCTTGTGGATTTAGTTGCGGACTTGTATGTTTTTCGTAAAAAAAAATATATTATTTATTGTCTTGTGTCCGCACTTGCAGAAAGAATGTAAATAACAATAAATAACCCGTCATCGGTTTGGAGGGTGGCACAGTCGGCTGTGCTTCGGTCTGGGCTCTTTCCGTGATGGTTCTATTCCATCTCCCATCCAATGAATTTTTCCACAGCAAGAACTTCGTATATAATACAACATATTAATTGTTGTTGTTGTTGTGATAGTTAAGGGTAAATAATAATACTGGACTTGATTATATACTAGTGATGTTCGGGAGAAGAAAAAACTCGGGAAACGGGAGTCGGATCGGGAGGCCAAAAACTCGGAAAATTTGCCCGAGTCGGGAGTCGGGATATCAGAACATCACTATTATATATTTCTTATTTAGTTGATTCAAAAGGAGAAACGAATGGGGGCTAATATAAACCTTTTTCTATGCTTTTCAATATTATCATTTAATTAAAATAAATTTTCAAAAAAATTTTTTAAGCCTTATCATGCTGCTGTTGGTGATGCTGTATGGGGACTCTTTCACAATGGACAATATAAACAATCCTGCTTGCCTGATAAACATTTTATACGTGATGAAGCTGCTTGTATAAATAAATGTGTTCAAGCTGAAAGAGGAGATAAAAAGTAATTTCTTTAAAAATTAATTTATAATTAGAGACAGGATTTTTAGGCACGATAAAGTTAAAAATAGGCGCCTATATAGGCAATAAAAAACTGCCAAAATAGGCACAAAATCCGAAAAAAGGCAAAATAGGGCAAGCATAATTATAGGTTATAGGCAACGATAAAAGTTGTTTGAAAGCAGATTTCATAAAAGTAAAATGAAAAATCCTCTCTCTATTTATAATAAATTAATTGTTTTTATGAAATTTGAACGTAAATGAAATTATAAAAATTTTTTTATAATTTTTTTATAAAAATAACACCTGATTTGGACGTTTCAGCATCAGGCCTATTTGGGAAAGAACAGGGGCCTATTCCACAAAGCTACATTGACATTAAATGTCGACAGAGAAATGTCAACACAAATTAGCGCCAACGATGATTAGAGATAATAAGAAAAAGAAGACAAAGAAAACTTAATGTCGGGCAGAGTGGATAAAAAGCGGGAAAAAATGTGACAGCGGGGGTTCGGTTGTGTCGCACATTTTAGCGACATTGACAGCGTTTACTCTGCCTCTATCGTCTGCTCCTTATTATCTCTAACTACTTTTTTCAATAATTTGTGTTGACATTTCTCTGTCGACAGTGACAGTAAAAGTCGTTTTGTGGAATAGGCCCCAGGCATTTGCCTAAAAATCCGGGCTCTATTTATAATAAATTAATTATTTTAGAATTATTGTTCCAATTACTGATGTAACTATTGAAATGAAAGTCGATGAAGTTGATTTATCTTATTATGCATTTTTTGATATGGGATGTTCAATGAAAGAAAGTTGCAAAGCTACAATAACTTATATTGAGTGCCCTTGAGAATTTTATTAAAAATAAATTAAATGGGTTGTGAAGAAAATTAAATTTTAAAAAATTATAAAATAAATAGACTCTCTCTTAGAAACCACAAAAATAATAAAAATTAAATAATATTCTTTATTTCTTGCAATTAAATATATTTAATGTCTATCCTATTAATAAATATATTTTTTTATTTTGAATATTGACTAACTGACAACTCCACGACTACTAAGAGGCTTTTCACCTCTTTACGGCTTCCAATTGTGTAATAGTCGCACCTTGATTTCAGTTTCCTCTGTACGAGAAGTTTCCTATAACTGAGATCCGACTGGGTTAATAACAACTTCCACTAATTCTTTGCCGCCATTCAATGCCGCATCCAAAATTGCAAAACGTATCTAGCGCCGATCGGGCAACTCTAAAATTATCACCCACATAAAATAAACTTTATAGTACTATAATAAAGTATACGTAGAATTTTATTCTAATATGCGAGGAAATTTTTAATCGCGTTCATCCGCCCCACTTCATATCCTCTATTAAATTTTCAATTTATACTCTAATAATTTTTATTTATATTAAAAATAAACAAAGCTCATAGTAAAGAAAAGAACATCAAAATCATCCATTTTTTTAAAAGTTATGTTTCAATATTAATAATATTTTTGTACTAAATAATTATTAATGAGAAACTTCTTGCTTTAAAACATTTTTCTAAAAGAAACTCACGCCAAACTACATATTTTAATTATTTTTTAACGTTTAATAAAACATTGTTTACGCTCGAGTATGTTAAAAATTATTATTTTAATTAATTTCATGTTCTCGTGGAAATACAAAAATTTAGAAGTTTATTATGTCACGCAATTTATAATACTCGAAAGAAATTTTAAATGAATTTTTTTTTATTTTACTCTCATTAATTGTTAAATTATTTTCGAGTTTCGTTCTTTTTTAAATGTGATTTTGGACTTTAATTGTGTTGTCAACAGTGTTTGGAAGCTCGTAGCAAAATTCGTACTCGCAAACGTACCCGTGTACCAGAGGACGGTAGGAATTCCGACATCCGAAAAAACTTTGATTGCCGAGTTCCAACTTGTAAGCCCGTTCCGATTTTCGGCTCTTCTGATTTCCGACACCGCTGACTGCTCCGACCCACCTCTGCTGTGTACCTGTACGAGTGCGAGGTAAAAACAGGCTTATACGAAAGTACGAGTACTAGCAATCTTAAAATTTCAAACACTGGTTGTCACTAACGGTTATTAATTGGTGCCCACATTTTCTATTAACCATAATCATAAAACACGCTATGCAACTCTAACTAATCCATCATATTTTTAGTTCAGCGGTACCGGTATTCCGAGAAAAAAACGGTATCGGTATTTCGGATTGATGATACCGGTACCGATACCGACTCGGTATTGAAAAAGGGTGTTAAAAAAGGGGTGTTAAAAACCGACGCTAATCCTGATACCGATACCGGCCTCGGTATTGGTATCAGTAAAATCGGTATCGGTATTCAGAGAGCGGTATAATCCCGCCCGATACCGGTCGGGATCCCGATACCGCAGAACCCTAATTTTTAGACAAATTTGGGCTTGATCAGGCTAGCTATTCTTATATAGTTAAGTTTATTAAGAAATTCAAAGCAGAGTTTTTCTAGTGTTTTACTTTTGATTTTACAGTATGACGTCAATTAATTCAACAACACAAATTAATTTAACATCTCTAGCTATAGACCTAGAGCAGAGCCTTTTAAGCCCGGCCTATGTGATTGTCTTGCGTACTGAAATTGTCTTGTTATTTACTATTTTGTTGTTGATTTTCGAATTGATACGACAATTTTTAAAGAGACGTATTGCTATTCATATAAATCTTTTGGTATGTTATACAGTCAATATTAACATCAATTTGTAGGGTTGTCGGTTCTGGACCGAGCCGAAGAACCGAGGTTCGGTTTCGTATATTCGAAAAATTCGGTTCGTTCTTCGTTTGGGTTCCAGATCTCCAAACAATTTCCAGGAACCGACAACTCTATCAATGTGTATAAAAATTAAGCTGACCACTGTATTGGGAGTAGTGTTGTGGTCGATCGATAGATCGAGTCGGGCCTTGAATTTTGGTCCGCAAAAGACTCGGTCGTGCCGGCCTGAAAAAAATTGAGGCTATATGTAATTGAATTTAAAATTTACATTAACTTTTTAGTTGTTATTTGTCAGTATTGTCGTTCTTTACTTTATCCATTCAGCAACACAATTTGCTACTGTTCTACGTTATTTTGTAAGTATTTTTAATTTATTATAGTAGTGACATCGAGTATAATTTTTGAAGCATAGTTATGGGTTAGGGTGGGGAACTTAATCGTATTACCACGAGCAGAGAAAGTGGCATGCACAACTTTTATGGAAGGTACGTAATAACGTCCATTCCATAATATTTCGCACTTGGACAGTTTATTCACTGTGGATTTTAAATTATAATTTTTTGGGAGCATGCATATTTAAGCTTACCGTATTTATTCTAATAAAATGGCCGCCATTCTATTTTTCGATACCCTCAAACAAGGTCCATTCAATTAGAGGGCCATTCAAATGGAGGGGCCATTCAAATAGAATAAATACGGTATTTTTAGAGCATGTATTTTTGAAATATTTTAAGGTTATTCTTCTTTACTACAAGGATCCACACGAATTATTAGCACCTCTATGGCTTGTCTCATTATTAGTTGGATCTTTCTATATCCAAGTATTATGTTATCCTGCGCTACATTTTTGTGTCATGCTAGAACGTTTGAGGGCAACATTGTTTCTAAATAAATATGAAAACGAGGGAAGAAAATTGGCAATTTTTATGATAACTATCACTGTATGTTACTAAATAGTACATCTGTTTCCAATTTTCTAACTCGAAGGGTTCGAATACTCGAAGCCGTGATGTGTACCAGGGGTCATATATTGACAATTCTTAGGAAAGTTATAGCTTGTCGTTACATTGTAAATTGGCCTCTCCACTTGTCTTCAATTAATTAAAGGGTATCGCGTTTTGGTCCTAAGAAGTTCTAAAAACTTAATCTTCATAAGGTTCTGTGTAATATCCTAGGAACCAGATCGGTCTTTGTCCGATCTTTAAGTATAACTATGACTATTTTATCACTTTTACAGTGGGCAACTTCAATTGGTTTTATGACATTTATACTACTTGAAGCGTATGCTGATCCTTCGGTGGAAATTTTGGGAGCATTATATTTGACAACTAAAAGCACATCCGAAATACTAATTTATGTAAATATTTTTACAACAATAATGGTGATAATAACAGCATTCAGTGATTGGAGAATCACTATAATGAATAGAAGGATACAGGAATCGAGGTCAGTCGAGGATTTTTTTTAGAAAATTTACGAAAAATATTTCTCGTTTAAAAATAAATATTTTTCGTTCTTGATATCTAATTATAAGCAAGAAACAAGTCCAGCTTGTAGTGGTGATGTTCGAGAGTTTTGGTTTAAAATTTTAGTTATGGTATGAAGGGATTTTAAGAGATTGATGTGTATATCAGTGGATATATAAGGTGGACTTGGGGATTCAAGTGATTTGGAGATTATGAGGTACATCAAAGGATTTTTTGGGATTAAGAGGGACATCAGTGATATTCCTCTTAATCTCTCGGTCTCGACTCTCGGCTTTTTTAAGTCTCGAACATCACTAGCTTGTAGGTGGTTTCCTAACATAACTTCCAGTAGCTCGCAGGATTGACCTAATATAACTTCCAGTAGCTCGCAGGATTGACCTAACATAACTTCCAGTAGCTCGCAGGATTGACCTAACATAACTTCCAGTAGCTCGCAGGATTGACCTAACATAACTTCCAGTAGCTCGCAGGATTGACCTAACATAACTTCCAGTAGCTCGCAGGATTGACCTAACATAACTTCCAGTAGCTCGCAGGATTTGGCTAAACTTTGCCATTTATCTTTCATAATCATCAAGTAAAATGTATTTGAAAAAAGTTTAACATATTCTCCCATATCTCCTCGATTAATTAAACTCGATAGTATATTCAAGTATATACAACTCTAACATTTTTAGGTCACGTGTTACCGACTATAGCTTAAGCATAAGTTTTCAACTTAACGAGAACTTGCTTTCAATGCGTTTAATTCTTCCAATGGATATTGCTTATGCAACAATTTATCTTTTATATAATGCACTTGTTGTACTCCTCCGCTCATATAGATATGAATTGACAGCAGCGACTTATGTATTTTACTACAATGTTTTGAATATGGTAATAAATTTAAAATTCTTTTTTCTTAGGGGGTCAACCCTGAAGACCTACACCCCCAAGACCTACACCCTTAAGACCTACATACACCCTGAAGACCTACAACTTTTTGATCAACTTAAATTATTTTTTTTCTTTACAAGTTTAATAGTAGATCCTCTTCATCCCGATAAATCCCTCTATCCATTTTAATACTCAAAATCCTCAATACCCCCTTAATCCCTCTTTATCCCCTTTAAAACCTTCAAATCCATCGATATCCCCTTAATGCCTCCTAGTTCCTCTTTACCTCCTTAAATTCCCCGATTAGACTTGTAAAGAAGTAAAAAGTAAAAAATTGTGTTGATCAAAAAGTTGTAGGTCTTCAGGGTAAATAGGTCTTCAGGACGATAAAACCCTTTTTTTTGGTTTTCGGGACGATAAAACCCTTTTTTATTCTCAAAAATCAGCTTATATTTTCAAAGTTACTATATCTATATGCTGCTGTAACTCTGGTTGTCTACATTCGCTTCATTAAGTTTATAAGAAACAATCAACAGAGAAATAATGAAAAAACCATAAAATTAATTGATCAGGCCTCTATCCACTTCAAAGAATTGCAAAAACAATGGGGATAACGCCACAAATCAAAAGATGAAGGAATTTTAAAATGTTTTAGGCCATGCTGTTTCGAAGAAAAATGATCGAGAAAGTTAAAAAAATTAAAATGAACCCAAAATCTTTAAACATACAATGAGTTTGTAGACAATTCAATAAAAATTGTTATTTAAATCTGCTTTATAACTAAGAGCTTCATTAAAGTGTATAAGAAACAATCGAAAAAATGTGAAGTTCATATTTAATTTTAGAAGAACACAATAATTCTATCAAAAACACAATAATTCTTTTAATAGAATACAAGCCACATTCAAAAAGAGCGCTCCTTTAGTGGGGAAATTCAAATGGGGGGAGGGGTTATTTTTCGATTAGTAAATTTTGAAATTTGAGTGAATTTTTGTCTAGCAAATTCAATTACCTTAGGAATAAGTTAGGCAATTGAACCATCATACCTTGATATCCTCCGTAGTCGAACGTGGGCGCGGAATCGTGTCTAACCGATTTTGGGAGGTTGGTGGTACATTAACCTACAGCACGCCTAACCTACCGTCGACATTATTCTTTGTTAAGCAACTTCCCACGCTGTGTTTGGAAATGTTCGGGGAGGATAAAGGATGGGAACGGAAATTAGTAAAATGAGTGTGGTCCGTGGCTTACAATGTATTAACTTTTTATTTTTCAATTACAAAAGTGGATATAATCCCCTTAATTCTAGCAGATTTTAGATTCGGTTTGAAACAGACAACAGTATTTCAAAGGACTGAGCAATCGAACATTTTAAAAAAAAATTGAATAAAATTAAATATTGAAACATTGAAAAACAATTTTTTCTAAAACATTTAAATTTAAAAAGGGCAAATTAGACATTCGCTACACACTAGCCAAAATAAAAAATCGAAGTAACCGGTGATTTTCTCGCATGTCATTTGTCAATAATAGACAGTCACACTCTTAAATATGTCAGGCATGTGTCAAGATAGACCCTCTCCACTCCCCCCACCGCGAAATTAATTATCCCCTCCTCTCCACCTTAAAATTCCCTTCAATATAGGCCCTCCACTCCTCTCCTTCACCTTTCCTATAAAACAGGCCCTCCACTCCCTCCACTTAAATATGTCAGACATGTCTACTCTCCCCCTCCACTCTTTCTCTACTCTTCGCCAAGATAGGCTTTCTCCACTCCCCACACCCAACTTGGCCATCCTCTTTTCTCCACTTTAAAATTTGGCATTCAATATAGGCCCTCCACTCCTCTCCTTCACCTTTCATTTATAAACAACCCTCCCTTCATTATATTGCTATTAATAAATTTTTGCCTTTTACCTTTATCTCCCTTCATGTTTTAACGTTATGCCGATAAGGTTGTAAAATAAATTAAATTAATTTTAAATTATAGCGATGCGTTTAAAAGCTGTTTTATTATTAACTTTTTATTTTATCGGGATTCATTGTTTTCATCATAAAAACAACAATGAAAATATAGAACTAGCCGAAAAAGCTAAGCAAATTTTGAGTGAAATTGGCCATGTAATATTTTTTTTTGTTATTAGAGATTTAATTATTTTTATTTTTTTTATAATCTAAGCTAAATAATTAAAAAAAAATTAAAAACATACAGTAGTTAAAAATTGTAAAACATAAATAATGCTCGCTTTTAATCAGATAGGTAGCGTAGGCGGATCCCGGGAATACCCAGATATCCGTAACAATATGAAATGAAAGATTCCGAATATCCTTTCTATTTTTACTTCCGGATACCCGGATCCTACAGCTCTATTCTTAGGTTGAAGATAAGAATATCAATACATTGCTGGAATATGTCAAAAACTTGGAAAATTTTGAACTTATGGTTGAACTACCTTCAAAAGTTCAAGATGCGGCATCAAAACTTTATCAGCCATACAAGGAAAAATTCAAAGACATTAAACCTATTAAAAATGAAGAATTGAACAACCAGACTTTTTTGAATCAAATTTTAGGCCATCTTTTGAAAGGCGTTGAGGAAGGTAGTGTTAATAATGAGACAATGTCAAATGCAATTTCAATTTGGAAGTACTTTGGAACTCCGTCAACTACTGAATGCACCTGCGACTTGAAGACAAGTGGAAAGGCGACTCGTAAGTTAATTTTAGTTCAGGGAAATTTTGTTTTAACACTGAAATTTTGGAAAGAATGCACGAAATCTCCGGATAATTCAAATTCCAACTTAATTTTTTTCTCAAATTCTATAGGAAATTTATTCTCAAATTTATAACTAACTATCCAGTGTATTAATTAGATAAAGTCAATTACCGAGTAATTGTGAAAAACCGAGCTCGAGTAATGCCGAGTTTGAAAGCCACGAGTTCGAGTAAGTGTTCAACTTTCTAGCCGAGTAATAAGTTCGTGTAAGAGTAATGCCGAGTATTAGGATCCCGAGTAAAGACGAAAAAACCAGAGCGATCGAGTCTCGTACTTGATCGAACTCAGACTTAACCTAGTATTAATACAGGTTACTTAAACTTTGGGATAAAAAACACTGTATCTTAGGCATTAAGGCTTGTATAACTCTTTAATTCGATGTTTAAAATATGAATTAATTTTTATCTTTCATAGCTCATTCATTTCCTAAAATGTCAACACCAATTCGACGTAAACGCACTAATGGCTGCCCAACAGCGAAACGTCATCGATGCGTGATTGCCTCTGCTCTTGGACTTGTTGTCGCTGTTGTTCTCTTTGTTATACTGGTGGCAAAAGGTGTTATACACATACATATTCCACTCGTCAACAACTAGATGGGCTTTTTGAACGTCGAGAAAGCAAGTTTTATTCTCTTCGGTTTATTTCATTGAACATTTGCGCTGTTCAAATTTAACAACTATTCTGTCCAAATTATGTGCATATCTTCTGTCATTTTATTTCGTAAATCCTGTAGCTAGAATGCTTGGAATCTTAAATAGGCGGTGTTGAATCTTACCAAGCTTGTTCCAAAACTAGAAAAAAAAATTAAAACAACTTTAAGTTACGGACTAGTTTAAAAACTAATTACAGATTCCGAACAGGAAAGTTTGACATCGAAAAACTGATTTGATCTAAAACTCATAATTGATCCTAGCGAAATTTTTAGTAGAAAGTTTCTGCTATTTATGTTTTCGATGACTTAACTTTGACTTTTCTCATCTAGACTTTAAAACTATTTTAGATACCATCTGAATAAAACAGGGTTTTCATCGACAAAATACCAATCAAAAGTACAAAAATCTCGATTTAAAAGTACATAGGGAATAAATTTCCAAATAAAAAGTACACTCCAAATTAAATTAGAAAATATTTACCTCAAGCAAGTTTACCAAGTATTTCCACTTTTTCTCAAATAGATTATTTTTTTACTGTTTTTCGGTGTTTTATCATAGTGTTTGTCGTTTCTGTTATCCTGAAACAATGGAAGTTTTGCGAAAATTTCCTGTATGGATATAGGTTACGATTCTGGATATCCGATGATTTTCCAGTAATCGTACCTAGAAACGTATTTTTAGTTATATTAACATTTTACGTTCGTTAATTTTTTACAATTTATTTATTGCGTAGGTGCAGTCCAACATTTGGAAAAGTTTGATATGAGGTTTCCATAACCTCCAACTATAACCATCACCCAGATTATGTTGGGCTGCTTAGTGCTTATTTTATTTTGGGCATTTTTGGTTTATCACACTATAAGATATCCTTTAGTGCTAGAAATTGTACCTTATAGGGTACCTTAATTTAGAGTTGATTTGGGTATCGCTCCAATCAAGAGGCATAACAAATTTAAGAAAATCATCAAAAATCGATCTTTAAAGATAGATACCGTATATGCTCAAATAATTACACTATATCCTATTATCTCTCCAGTGAGAAATTGATGCAATAAATTCCCAGGGTAATTATTTGAACATAAGCGGTAATGAACATTCTTACGAGTTTGATATTTTTATTGGTTATTTAAATGTTTTTTTTTATTTTAGAAGTAGATAAAGTTGATTTTGGGATTATTTTATAATTTAGTTATTACATGCTTTATTTAATCATAATCATGACTGCAGAATGTTATTATAGTAGTGTTAGATATGGTCAAATCTAATAAGGTTACTCGGTTTTTTTCTTATTTATATTATATCCTTTGCCGAAGCCTTGTTAGATCGACAATGATTTTTTGTCACTCGATAAATGAACTCAGCCTAACGAGCTCAGCCTGAACTGGCCTGAACTCAGCCTAACGAGCTTGTGTGAGGAAGAGTTGGGGGATATGCCGGATTTTTTTATTATTATTTTTTTTCATTTTAATTACTGCTAACTGTTTGTTAAAAAACATTTACGTTAACAAATTAAATTAGAATTTATCAAATTTTTCTTTTATTATTTAATTATAACTGCCAAGTCTCTTAAAAATTTTTTTATCAAATTTAATTACACTTTGACAAAAAAAATAATGAAATTTAATAACTTAATGAAATGTAAATTAAATCTACAGTGCTTCAAACACTTAAACGCCATTAGAAAAATCGTATAACTCGTGACTGAGTTGTGAAAAAATTTAATGTCGTCTATCCTTATGATCCTGGTTAATACTGCCTAGTTCCGTCCATGACCAAAATTTTAAAATTCCATGACAAGACCCCAAGACCAAGCTGAAATTAACCACCAAGTTATGTATTGAATCAGGACATAAGACCGTGTCTCGAACAGCTCTATTACAATATAACACACTCTATGTAGAATATGTTCTAGAGTTTTTTTCGATATTATAACAACATTATACCTATTAACAAAAGCGTGACGCTGTTGTGCATGGGCGTCAGCCCTTAAAGTGTTTAGTATAAAAGCCAGTGAAAGCGTCAGTCTATTTGGATCATACTAGCGGGGCTAGTCACTGATCTCCTTCGTCTGTCCCATTCCCTTCGCCTACACATTGTTTATTTCTATATGTGATAAAGTGTTATTATTGTGCTCGTTGACATTAGTTGAACCTCGGACACCTCGGGACGTAACAGACGCGAATGTCGAGCTGCAAAAATTGGATAATTTAATTCTTTCAAATTATTTTTAAAAAATTTTCTAAATTAAATAAAATCAAAAGTTTCTTACTTTTGTTTAATTTAATTTTTGTGCATATACTTAAAATTGTTTATAAAATTATATCAAAAAATAATAATAAAAAATAATTTCCCTTAAACATTCGAATAGCTGTCAACAATTAAATTTTAATTTACCGTTGGAAATTCTTTCCCTCCTTCTTATAAACTTAAACGCTTATTAGAACAGTCTTATAAATTGGGTAAAATGAACGTAACAACGTCTACAACAATAGATACTGGATCGGAAATAGTAGTTGCTAGTCCAGTAAGTAAAATTAAATATTTAAAGATAATTCACCTATCTCAATTAAAACCTTTATGTGGAAGAGTTAAACGATTTACCGTATTTACTCGATTAATTCCCCCGAGGAACTATTTTGTCAACATGGGGAATTCCCTGGCATGGGGAATTAATAGAGAGTGGAAAATTATTTGAGGGAAGGGAATTAATCGAGTAAGTACGGTATATAATAAAATGAGTCAGAAGTTGTAAAACTTTAACCGACGCATTATCAGCTGGCACAATTTCATTCCTACTCGGTGCTAAGATTTTAGTTTCTTAATTGGTTTTAAAGTATTTTACGGGAGCCAAGCATATATACCAGGCTAATAAACATAATTTCAGCTCTATTTGGCTTATGAGACAGATGCAGACTTTAGACTCAGTATCAGTTTGACAGCTTGTGTTTATGCTACATTGGCCATATTCGGGATCATATTCAATACATGTGTTTGCATCACTACTGTAAAATATAGGTAATTTTACATTAAGGGCGTAAAACCCTGATCAACAGAAAAGCATTTGTCCAAAAATTAGGCAATTGTCTATAAATCCGAGCCCTGATAATTAAAGTAAATTAATCTGTACTTTGACAGATTTGCAAAAATATAATGCTTTGGAAACGTAACACCAATAACATTTGTTTTACATTTACATAAATTAAATAAAAATTAATTTATATAATATTATGCAAAAATTAGATAATATAAAGGAATTTTCAACTCTTCAAAATTTATAGTCAAATTCTGATCCAGAATTTCTGCCACATTTATGACTTCTAGTCGGAGGTCCGCAGCCGCAATTCACAGTCCGCAAGTCAAAAACCTCGCAATTTACGCAATCCGCAGTACGCAATCCGCAATTGCGGACACTCTCATGACCTATAGTTATGCGGTGTAAATTTAATCTGTTCTCAGTGATTAATTAATCTTACTAATTTTTCAAATTTCAAAGAAAATACTACACAACACTTCGCTCTAATACTTCCATACTTCTTGCGGTCGAATCCATGCTTGAAATTATGCATCAAAGCGGGCATATAATTTTTTTTGTCAAATTTTTAATTTTTGGAACAAAATTTATAACGGCAAAGATAACATCTTTTATGATGTTTATTCCAACTTTTGGTGTCGGTGGAGCTGTTTGTACTTTGTTTTCGTTGAGTGCTGATAGACTTTTGGCTATTGCTATTCCTATAAAGTAAGGAACGGATTATAATAATAATTTAGCCATTTAGGGCTTACTCAACGAAGCGACATTGACTTCAAACGTCGATCAGAAAAGGAAATAAAACATGTTAATCGACTTTCGTTGAAGAAACGATAAACACTATAGTTTGAGTTGACATTTCTCGGTTGACATTTTAAAGTCAATGTCACTTCATGTATTAAGGATAAAGGTATCCTATTACAAATACTCTAGTTATAAAAAAGAGGGTGAATGTAAAGCAGATTTCTACAAACATGAGTCTGCTGTCATGGGCTATTTGCAATGAATCCTAAGTTAATCCCTAGCTATTTAAATTCATTAAACTCTATTTAGATACTCACATTTCCACCAATCAAAATATATTATGAAACATTTAATTTTCATTCTAATCTACATCGTTCATTACACATTTGAAATGGTTTATTCAGCAATTAGCCAACCCAATTTAATGGTGTCGGGAGGACTTAGCGATTTAAGAAGTGCACCGCCTGGAGCAAAAGAATTGAACCAATATTTGAATTTGGCTGTTGCTCTTGGATCTGTATTTAATTATTTAATTGTTGGCATCTTGATTAAATTAAGAACGGGTAGTTTTTAATAATTCATTTTTGTAAAATATGTTCTTTATCAAAAAAAAAATTCCTAATAATTTGAAAGTAATGATCCTTAACCTACCTGAATGGCATTTTTATATTTATTTTTTAGAAGATGGCTTTAGCCATCTAATGATTTCAATAAGAATTGTTCCGATTTAGAATCATTATTAGACAAAACTACAAGGATTAGTGATCAGATCGATACGATATTTGTTAGATATTTTTCTATATTTGGTTTTGATATTTATCGAAAAAATTTAAATATCGAAACAATAGAGCGTCGAAATAATAAAAATCTAAAAAAATATCGAATGTCGTTAGTAAAGCCCAAAACTCCGCTTACTCCCCCTATGGTTTTTCGATATTCAATAGCCTATAACTCTGCGAGTTTATGTTTCTCGCAGAATATTCTTGCATATTTAAACTCAGCTCGTGATACGAATCGAATGGTATATACTTCGAGTTTCGATCTCGGTGGGTCTATACTAAAGCGACCCCATTTCCGTATTGTAGTATGTCAAAACACAGAAAGGAAAGGTTATGAATTTCATCTATATTATCGGTATTCGGTCATTTTTGGTCATTACAGTGTCGAATACTATTAAATTTAAAATTCTAAAAACTTTTCAACAGATACATCGGATGACAGAATCAAAAAGCTTTATCGCTCTCTTTCTTTGATTGTTTTGATCAATATTGGAGGCTATCTAATTTTTTATACATTTATTGCCTTCACACACCTTCCATTTATTCAACTAACTCCAGTTCAATATTGGTATTGTACTTTAGTTTATGGACTTTTCTTGAATACAGCCGCTGCTTCTGTCGGGCCGATTCTTTACTTGAACAGGTTTTCGATCTATGTAGTTCTTAAGTCTTGATTTCAATTTTTCCGAGGTTTTTAAGAAATAAATCGTGGGGCCTGTTCCGCGAAGAGACATTGACTTCAAATGTGACGGAGAAATTTCTATCAGGGAAATAACTAATATGTAAAGGATAATGAAAGTCTCCTACCCTAAATTTTCTGTTTTGTTCTTCGGTTTTATTCTTCGGTCTGGAATTATTCCATGTGGTTCTATCTCATCTCAAATGAATTTTATTACAGATAACATAATAAAATCGAAAGATTTTCCAAGAAAAGACAACACTAATGAGTAAATAAATGTTTTAATCGCCTTTAAATTACTAATTTCAGTGATGAATACAGAGAAGCATTTAAGAGAGGTGCACGTGATTTGCTAAAATTTATTTTCTGTAAAACTGCGAACAATTCAACCAAAGTAATTCCGATGGCAGCACAGCGTTGATTGAATAATTAAAATAGAATAGGGAGATCTAAGAACATTAAAAGGCCAATACTGTAACTAACATAGATCTTATACAATTTTTAATTTTGAAACAAACATTCTTAAATATTATAAAGTCCGTCTCATTCGATTGGAGATTAACCTTTCTAATAGGAAGTACAACAATGTGTTCGATGTGATCTATTCAACATTCAAAAATAAATTAAGAATAATTTAAAAATTAAGTTAATTTATCAAACCGGAATAATAAAATTATGCATTGAAAACAGCAACTACCGTCTTTCGACCAAAAGCTGTCAATTACTTTATACATCCCTGGTTCTGCTAAATATTTAATTGAAAATTTAAATATATTTATATATAATTTTTATATTCCGGGTTGATAATTTACCTTTTGCGGTTTCTCTTCATCTAAATATTATATATAATTTATTTTGGATGCTGATTATATCAGCAAAAAATATTTAGTATGCACTTGAATTAATTAATCAATTTTTTATTTATTAACATAAAAAATGTCATCGAAAGGGCGTGGCACTTATTCGACAACAAAACAAACAGGCTTGTAGTGAATTGAAAAAATTTTTTAAACTTTATAATTTTTTTTAACTCCAAAATTTATTTTTCCAAAAAATTTTTTATCTCAAAGTTAAAAATACAATATATTAAGTGAAAATAAAATTTAATCGAGGAATACAATTTTCAAAAATATATTTAAATTGTTTTTAAAAATTTAGAGAGTATTTTAATGTCGGCCTTTCAAATTTAGTTTTAGTCCAAATTCATTTTGGCCGGCAAAATTTTAATTAATTGGGTTTCATTGATTTATAAAGGTGGCTTAGTTTTCCCAAGATTTTTAGTGTTAGAGACATTCATTGGTTTATTTTGATTGAATGCCCGGTTGGTCTGGAGTCTGTATTAGAAAAAAGTTTGATTGGGTTAGGTCAGAATCTTAAGGAATCCTAAGCCACCATTAAAAACCAATAAAGATACCAATAAATCAACCCAATTGAATTCGGAGTAGATCTATTAAACCAAATTTAAATTTCCCCCCAAAAAATACCCTCTCATTTAATTGAAAAAAATTTCTCTCAGACAAGAGAAAATTAAATTTTTAATTAAAAAAATTAAAAATAAATAAAAAAAAAATTAGTTGGGTAATGATATTGCAATTTGTTGGAATGTTTTTTAAAAAATACAAACGCAAAGTGAAAAATTTTTTTAAGAATCAGTTGAACGCTAGAAGGAGTAAAAAGTAAATTTTTATCAAAATAGCTCTAATTCTCGACTTAAAATATTTTCTGGCTTTAATGAGATCCCTGGTTCTGCTAAATATATAATTGAAAATTTAAATATTTATATATAATTTTATTATTCCGGTTTGATAACTTACCAAGTTTTGTAACTCATGCTCCTAAAATATTATATTAATTTATTTTTGGATGGTGATTTTATCAGCAAATATTTGGTAACACACCCATGAACTAGTTTATCTTCAATTTTACAGTAACTACAGTAATCAAAAGGTTAGAATTTTCGACTGACCGATAAAAGGTAGATACATCTTTTGAGTCAAAAATTAGGGACTCAGTTGTACTTCCCGGTCGAATTTATTATCAGAAGCCAAAAATATTTTCCCAACTCAATTTAGCGTTCAACTGACCAAAAATATTTTTAAAAAATATTATCGAAAATTTTAAAATTAAAAAAAAAGAATTAAATATGATGCAAGAAAAAAGAAGTGTTTTTATAAAAAAGAAGTGAATAGGGTTAAAAAATGAAAGTAATTTTAAAAACGGAAAAAATAAAAACCATGAGAGTAGAAAAATAAATAATTAGTATTATAATTAAAAGGACAACCAAGACATTTTTTAATTAATGAGATTACTGTTTTATAGTAAGAGTATAATTTTGAAAAATATTGGAAGCAAATAATAAAAGGGAAAAATATAATTGGGAATTTTAGTAGACAAATTTGAAGGATTTTGGGGAGTGAAATAGTACCTTTAGAAGTTAAGGAAATTTTAGTTCAAAAAATAGTTCAAAAAAACCCATCGAAGCTTGTAAAAGCTTAAAAGATTGGAAATATTTAGGCGCGAGAAAAAATATTTGCTTCCAATATTAAAAATTTTAAAGGATTAAGGGGGAATAAAAATTAATTTTAAAAATAAAATAGGACAAAATATTAATTAAAAAATAATTAATTTAAAAAAAAAATTTTTAGAAAAGATCCCTGAAAACTTTTTGTGAAAGCAAAGCATGTTTAAGCGCTTATGCGCAGCACTGATATTTTAACAAAAATGGAAGTGAATAGCAAAATAAATGAGGATATAAATTAAGTGGAATCTCTCTATATAACGTCACACAGCCGAAGAAGGGAGTGCTGAGAAAGGATGGAAACCGGACAAAACACTTACCCTGGTCCACTTAGAGAAGACATAAGAGAAGAAATGATAGAAATTGAAGAGACGTTTATAGAGATCTTCACAACAATTAATTTCGTGTTAAACAAATGTGACTAAAGAAAGTAAAAAAAAAGAAAGATTCATTTTCTCGTTCCTAAATTTACAAATTACTTTGTCTAAAGCGATCATTGCTTCCAAAAATATAAAGTTCGTCCAAGATCTCTTACATTTAGCAAATTATTAATTTTTTTATATTTAATAATCAATAAATATAATTAACACTATTTTTCAAAAAAATCAAGGCAATTTCATAACCAAATCGAAATTAATTTAAATTTCACTTTTTGTGATTTATTTTTTCCTTAATACAATCCTTTTTACCTCTTTAGTCACATGATAAATTTAAGAAATTTCAGAATAATCAAAACTCAAAAAAAACATTTCAAACCTCCTTTACAAGTGCTTTACCATAATAATTCCCTGCAGGCCCTGTTGGGTTTGTAAAAGGTGTAGCTAATATAGGCAATCGTTGATTTCTGTAATAATTATCATTCATTCCGTTATTTCCACCGCCAAAACCAAAAAGAAAACGAAAGAAACGGGAAAATATATTCCTTCCACCGCCAGGATTTTCGTTGTTATTGTTTTCACGTCGAATACTGCGTCTATGGCCTGAAATTTAAGGATAATTTGAATGTTGAAGTTAGAATCTTAATTTGGTCAAAAATGTGAACAAGAACTGATGCAAAACACAAAAAATGAGAACAACATTCCAGCCGAGATATCCCGAATTACAAAAATTACAAATTACAAAAACAGAAATTAATATAAACTATATATTAGCCAAGGTTGACCGGCTTACAAAAATATAAGAGCATTCGAATGAAGGATTACATATATTCCAAATACATAACATATACATAGATAAATTAAAGTAAAATTATATATTATTTAAATTCGTACCACTATTATAAAAATTCGGAGGTCGTCGTTCATCTGCCACATTTCCATACCTTGCTCTAGCTGAATTTCCTCCTCCCTTCCTTCTAGGTGTTGAAGAATATAAATGTGAAGTTTCTGTTGTATTTGTATCTACACCTCCCTCTACAGTTGTTGGTAATAATTCTCTTTCTTGTGAAGAGGAGGAAAGACTTGTAGCCTCTCCTAAAGGCAATTTTGGAGGAGCTGTAGGGGATGGAATACCTTAGAAATAATAAAATTATTTAGACTCATTTGGAAGAAAAATACAAATGACATGAGCGATAATAAAATTTTGAAATTGTATTTTTGTAGCGTAATTGTATTTCGGAAAATTGTTACTTTTCGGTTCTGCCACACCCCTTCCATATATTCGCAGGTTACTTTTTATATTTGTCCTTCATATGTAACTTTCTCCTTTATCAATTCCCTACATTTTCCCTTTGGCATGTTCAACGATTGGCATTAATAAAGAAAAGATTATTTTTTACTCAGTTTTCCCTTGAAACAACTTCCCCCAGAAAGACTTTTAACTTAAACTTTTTGTACTTAAACTTCACATTTTTCTGATCCAAGCCCCGATTTAACGGAAGAAATAAGAAAAACAAGTTAGGCGCGGTCATTGTCGTTCATGTACTAACGAGGATATGCTTAATATTTAATTGAAAATTTAAATATCTATATCTAACTATTTGGTTTGGATTTGGAGTTCCTTCTTCTTTTTGTTTGAACAATCTATTTATTTTTGGATGCTGATAAAATCAGCAAATATGATTGAGGGCATCTCTTGACAATCACCGCAGACATACCTTTTAACCTTGATTCGAAAAGTGAACTAGAGATACGCAATTTTAGCACCGAATGGAAACAGTTGACTAAGTATTATAATTTATTCTCCTAACCTCCATTATTTCCAAATCTGTGAGTTAAAGCAGCCTTCCCTCCACCATAAAAATCCTCATCATCCTCTCCCTCAACATAATCGTCCTCCATCGAACCAGTACTTTGTGAAGAGAAAGAACTTTTGCCAGATTTTTTAATTAAATCGTCTTCTCCGTCATCTTCGTAGTGCTAAAATGTGAAAACATCAGAAAAATGAGTTTAAAATTTTGACAATATTCAGGGCTTTCAAGCTCTTTCTTTCAAGTATGAATTTTAAATTTTGTTAAATTTAGCCAAAGCAAAGCTTGACTCCCAAAAAATAAACAGCAAATCAAAAGGATACCATACTTAACTGAATAAAACATAAACTTATAAATACAACTAAATCAGAAAATATTTTCCAAATTTTAAAATTATTAGGGTTTTTCGAGTTCTTTCCACGTATAAATTTTGTTAAATTTAGCCAAAGCAAAGCTTGACTCCCAAAAAATAAGAATCTTCAAAGCTGCCCAGAACTAACTTGAATAAAACATAAACTTATAAGTACAACCCAAATCGGAAAATTATATATTGAGCAAATCTAGCTATCATGCTATATAAAAATCAACAAAACTAACCATTTTTCCCTTGTAGTAGTCAAATATTTCTCCGAGTATTTCTCTAGCAATAAGTGGTCCAGCATGACCTTCAATAAACCAGAAGAGAAGAATCTGAAGGGAGAATAAAAATTAATAGAAAACGAACAGATAAATTTAATAATGGATCTAGTAAAGGTCTGGTCTAATCAGTCTGGTTTTCCAGGAACTAAATGCTGTCGCCACCTAACCTTCATTATTCCTTTTTAAGTAACCTACTATAAATAACCTAATAAAAATTAAATTAAAACAGAATTTATATTTATTCCTGATAATTGCCAAATTCGTTATTTTTTTATTTACACTTGTGATAAACATGTTATTTTTATTCATTGCTATATGTTAGTCTTAGGACTTAATATACCTATTAGAGTTAGGTCTGACTGTATAAGCTAAATATATTCAAAAATTATTTTACCCCATCCTTGCAAAGAGCCTCCTCTGCAAACGACTTGATCAACTTTCGATCCCTTTTCTTTGTTGAATAAACCATGTTTTCGTGTCGATCCTGTAAAATTGAAAGAATTTTATGAATCCAACAAATTCTAAATTTTCTTTACTTGTTTGAGCAAATGTCTAACAGAATTTTCTTGTGTACAAGGCAAACAAATAAGTACTAGGAGGTAGTACCAAAAGTTGAAGAAAGTTAGAATTGAAACGAGTAGAAAGCCCCACCTTTAAATTAAGGGAATGTTAATGGAAAAAGTTTAAGATTTTTATATTCAAAAGTCGAATAGTCAAAGGTTAGTTCAATCATATTTTGCTGATTTAATCAGCATCCAAAAATATCACCAATACAGAAGA
Source organism: Meloidogyne luci (assembly GCA_902706615.1). Classification (NCBI taxonomy): domain Eukaryota; kingdom Metazoa; phylum Nematoda; class Chromadorea; order Rhabditida; family Meloidogynidae; genus Meloidogyne; species Meloidogyne luci. The sequence continues at coordinate 679,963 of CACSLI010000184.1, read as the reverse complement.
TTATCAAATTATCAAACGAGAATAGTAAAATTATATATAATCAGATAAATTTTAAATCATATATTTATAATAGCAAAATTACAACATATGCCCACCAGTATGGTCATATTTATATTTTACCTTCCTAATTCACATTTAATTACGAGGATTAAAAAGAAAAATAACAGAGTTTAGTATAGAATTTAATTGATGCACAACTACGGTTGCGTTTGGGCGTAAGATTTGCATAGATATCAAGAGTTTAAAAGGATTTGGGGAAGATATAGATGTTTTAAAAGTAGGATATCATATATAGTATAGACGTAGGATCCAGGACCCCAAGACGTTTACCCAACTCCGTTCCCTAAAAAAGTTCTTCCCGACTGGTCGAAAGTTACTCTCAATTAATACATAACGATTAAACTTTAAAAACGCCTACCAAATAAATAAATAAATCTTTTCGTTGTATGTATTTATTCTCAAATGACATTGAAGTGTATATCTTGGTGTGTCACCCAACCGACGTATTGGAACATCACAAAGAGTAAGACGAGGAAATATTGGAGAATCCTTCAAAAATGATTGGAAATGCGTAAATTCGATTTTTTACCAAAATACCTGCCAATTCTCCCCAGCAAGTAAAGCATTTAATACATCAATTCCCCACCATCGGTAGGTACTTCCAATGAAAGAATTGAGAATAAAAAATTGACCCGTGACGTTTAGCAAATAAAGAGCTTTTATAAAGACGTATAACCACTGAAATAAGAGGGGATAAATGGGGGAATGATTATATTTCTCTTACTGAAACATAAGATCCCATACTTTGGCCAAACCGGCACCCAGCCATTCTTCGACGAAAATAAGCTTGACGATTAAGAATTGCCTAAAATTTTGTGATTATTAAACTTAAACTCGATTTATGCTAATCTAGGGAGGGTAAATGGAAAACAAAAGTCAATTCTCTCAATTTCGGGGACTGATCAACAGTGCTTGGTATAGCTCCGGCTCTAGCTAAGTAGGCGGGCTCTTAGCTCCGGCTGGCGGAACCGGAGCTAAGATTTTAAAAGCCCTGAGCCAACAAATGCCCAATACCCAGCACTGGAGTACCCTAGCATCCTGTTAACTAGATGGAGATTTCTTATTCTTACTAAGGGAACATCCATCTAAGGCTAATAGTTAAAAAGGTTAGAAGGACTATAAATGATCACTCTATGAAATCTATCTTATTTAACGTTAAATTAATGGTTTGAATAGGCACCTCAGCAATCTTTTCCTGCAATTCATGAAGCAAAGTTGGCCTTTCTGGATTTGAAAGCTCTAATGTTTTGAGTCGGGATGATTCTTCAATGAATTTTATAAATTCAATACCTAAAATTATTAATTTAGATTCCAGCATAATGAGGTTTGCAAAATATGGAAAGTTTAAAATATAATTTCCTTTATGGTTGTATTTGTATTTTGTTTAATCGGTGAATGTGTGTGCTCGTAGTGAATTTTTTGGAAGCTTATTTACATAAGCTAGCTTTAGAACTTATTAAACGATTCCAACTTTTCCCAAAATAAATATTGGTAAATTAAATCATTATAAATTCATATTCAAAAATCCCAGTCGGGTTAGCAAGTTATTTCGAAATTTTTTCTAATCTTATTAATATGTATAGCAGGGATCGCGCCGACTCGATTCCCGAAATTCGGGAATTTAATTTTCTGTCGGCGCGTTCCCTGATGTATAGACTTAAGAATTTTTATTACAGAAAATCCCGAATGCCAAATAGTATATTAATAAAAAACCCCAACCACTCTGTTGATTGAGTGCATTCCACAACCAATTTGGTAACATAAAAAGCATTGCTTGTAAAAACATCATTATAGGCACCCACTTGAAAAAATAAATATTTAAATTCAATTTCCAAAGTTAAGAAAAAATGGAGTAAAGTAATTTGTTAAATTTTAAAATAGAATTTTAGAAATTTCAAATTGAAATGTTATATTTTATTAGATTGATATGGACATAACTACAAAATTTTAGTTAATAATTTATTTGGATCTTTAAATGATATAGCGGCAGTGAAATTTTAGTCAATAAATGGAATTTTTAGTTAATAATTTTAGTAAATTTTTAGCTGATTGAATCAGCTTACAAAAATAAGAAAAGCCAACAGACGAGAAGAGTTATATGGAAAAATAAGCGATTACTCATAAATGTTATTGTACATAAAAATATATATATTAAGTATATTTCGAAAAATAAAATATGCCAGATGAATTATTTAGAATCTATGCACAATCAATTTTTTGGAATTTTGATGTTTGTGTTTTACCATTTTAATATGCCTGTGAAGGGGAGTAGTGCTAACGGGAATGTGGGAAAGTATTTTTAAAGCTAACATATTAGCTGATTCTAATCAGCTCCCAAAAAATTAAAGATAAGCAACGCAAACAATAGCACCCGGTTTTTGATTTAGCTGACTTAAATGAGAAATATAATTGTAAACATTCATATTTAGCAAAAAATTAAAAACAAACATGGTAATATCCAAGCTGTCTCTCACGCCTTTCCTTGTTAGACCAAGGTATTCCTTCCTCGGGTGCAACATAATAAGTGTTTTTGGACATACAATAATCGAGGGCATATTCTCGTTCTTCTTCGTTAAGCTCTGGACTGCGCTAATAAATTTATTAAATATTTTTTTGAGAAATTGGAGTTAATGGTTAATATGAGAAAATTTTCAGAATTTTTTAGAATTAATTTTAAAAAAATACCAAGCAACGCATAGGTTCCATACCAAAGGCACCAAAACTATATAAAAAATCAAATTAAATAATTAGTTAATAGATTAAAGGGTGTAGGTTTCAATCCGAACTTGATTTTAGGGTTTAGAGGGAGAGAGCCATCACTATTATGCATGGCTAAAAGCATGACTAGAAGAGTTTAGACTTCTTCAAGGAACTTTACTATCCTTTAAACGTACAGAATAAAATTTATAGTTTGAATATGCCACCGGGGAATATTATAGTGAAAATTGATGAAGGAAATAATCTGCCCATTATGTACATTCTTTAGTAAAAAAGAAGGGGCAAGGTTTGGTGTTACCAGAAAACTTGTCATTAAGAACATACTTTAAAGTAAATTAATCGAGATCTCGAAAAATTCTCGATCTCGATAACCGAGATTCCGGTCCCTACTTGAAAGATACTTCTTCTAACATCTAAAATGCCAGGAATGGAAATCTATATCCACTTATCAAAAAGCTAGGCAGGGAATCAATAGGACAAAATAATTCAAAAAAACCAACATATTTGCTGAGATCATCATAACAAAAAACATTAAAAACATGGGCACAATATGGCAATTTAACCGGTCAATGATATCAGAAAAATGGGCTTTTGACCTTTTGAACCAATCCCAAAGCGTTTTGCCTGAAATTTTAAAAAAATTTAAAAATAAGAAAATTAAATTAATTATAAAAGGATTTACCCGTCTATGAAAATTGGGGTTTCTGGGTTTTAACGAGACAAACTTTTTGTGCCTCGGTTATGAGGATTTGAAAGATTCTATATCCCAGCCTTAATCTCCAACTTATTTTTAAAATATTAGGGCTAATATAAATTTCTGTTGTTTATATCTTAGCAGTTACTTTTGTTTTAGTTAGATAAAAAAGGTTTTGAAATGAGGAATATTTTCTTTAAGCCGATAGCACTCAGCTAAACCTTCCCATTATAAAAAAAAGGTTTTAAGACAAAGATAACCAAAATTTGTATTTAATAAATTCTTTTACCCATAAACGCTTGGGTCTGGCCAAAGAAAGGCAAGTTGTGCACCCCAATCATCTTGTTCCTAAAAATTAAATTTTAATTAAAAGAAAAAGAAAAATAAAATAATTTAAAATGTGCCGTGTTTTTAACTTATATGTACTCATAAAAAATAAGAGAAATTGAGTTAAACTTTCGAACTTTATGGCAGGGATTTTCCTCCAAAAGTTTTTCACTTTTATTTGCCATTGGGAAACCATAAAAGTCACAAAAGGCAAGTTCTTTGCATGAAAATAAGAATCGACAGGTATTTCAAAAATTATGCGGAACCTTTTAGATTTTTTATATGCCAAATATCTTTATATGTAGATCTCTTTATTATCACTTATATGCCAAAGTCATATAAAAAGATTAAGGTTCAACTCTAAGGTTAGTGGATCTTTGGAATCACCGGATATCAAGCTCCTCGAACCCTATTCCTCAGATATAGTCCAATCGTTCTTTAATTTACTTACTCATCATCACAATAATCGCCCATTCTATTTCAACATATTAAATAAATTTATTTTATACTGAATGAACAACTATATGCCTAACTTTAAAAATATTTAATTTCAATTAAAGCTAAATAAAATATTTTAAAAATTTGGAAATATGCGTTTATGCACATACATTCCCCTTTTTTCTCATAAATGTATTAACAATGATCATTAATTATAAGGATCAGGAGTGTCACAAGCTGCTGAAATTAGAACCAATATCAACGTTGAGTTAATATTGGCAGGCTGGATATTACGGTTCCGGCTAAATTTACGGTTCCGGCGAAGCCCTAATGGGTATATATTGCTAAGAAAAATGATTGTTTTTTAAATAATTTCAGTCCTGATGACAATTTCGTATTATTTATGAGAAAATAGAAAGGGGAATGAAAGGAGACTGTGGGTATATAAATCGAGTAACAAAAATTTTCTTGCGAATAAAACAAAAGTATTAATTATTTTAAATATAATTCTATTAAAATGTTTTAATATTAGAAAATTTGTTGGATGAACGGTGCGCAACATTTATTTTTTGGATGTCGATGATAATCGACAGAAATCGAATACTAGAAGAACATTCTTATGTTAAAAGAAACCCTATAGAAAATTAACATAATTCTGGGGGGTGTTTAATATCCCTAATTTTAAAGGCAATTTGGTCGTTAAAATATCTTTTTGATCTAGGAATTTAGTTAAATAAAATTGTTTTTTTAAAAAGAAAAAAATCTGAAAGAATCAGAATAAGCTAAAAAATACGATTGATTAAACTTTTATAAGGAATAATAAAAATATGCGAAAGTTGTAAATAAATATATTAAGTAAAAAAGAGAAAAAACGATTCTCTTCTCCTTTTGCTTATATAATGAAACCTATCCATCCCCCTTTTTACAAAAAAATTGGACAATGTCATCAGAAAAAATTTTTTTACTACAAAGGGGTTGGCGTCTTTTTACATACATCTTTGCCCTTCGCAACATATCCCCATCTCTACCCCTTTTCTTTTATTTCTTACAAAAACCCGCGCCCTTTGGTTCATCCGAATACACATAATCTAAATAAAAAATCGACGGATTTTTAAAAGGGAATAGAATTTTTAAGGATAAAATGAAGACACTAACATTTATTAGCTAATTATCAGCCTAAATAGAATTAGCAATGATCAAATATTGCTTCCAAAAAATGTCAACCACATAAAATTGGAATAATTAATATTATTTAAAATAGCTTAAATTAAGCATCAAGTATAAAAGCAGCCATTAACGATTATCGGGATCTATTCATTATTCCTGCTTATTTCCACCCTCGTTATTCTTGTATTCGCTTTTATGATAAATCTTTGAAATTAGCTAATAAATGGATTTTATTAGCCATTATTAGCTTAAGACTAATTAGCAAATGATCTAGCATTGCTCCCAAAAAATTCTTCAACTTCTACTGAGAACGCAAACACTATTAGAATAACTATTCTGCTTATTTTATCACAAAAAATTAAACTAATTAATATTATTTAAAACTAGATAGAAATTAGAGAAACTAAACGTTCTTAACAGAACCGTTCGACTGTTTTAAAAGGATCAAAATATAAATCCCAGCAGTTATCCCAGCTCTCTCTCTCAACTATAATTTGTGTAATCATCCAGTATTATTCCAAAAAAATTCTGTTACTTTGATTAATTTAGTGATTACTCTTACCCACGGTTACTATGCCATAGCTAAATTACCAAAAAAATTAAAAATTTTTTATAAAATATTATTGTAAGGAAAAGGTGCCGTCAGTTAGCTATCATTTGAAACATTTAATAGGCATTTAGTAAAAGAAAAGGTGAAAGCAGCGGGCCCGATATATCATTCGGTCTAGCACCTATAAGTACGTGGTGAACGAAAGTGCCCAGCAATAAATAAAAGGGGATTTCTGGATCCTTTCCAGAGCTCTATCTTTCTTAACGTAAAAAAGGACAAAATAAGAATCCCTGACATTTTACTAGCTATTATTAACATAAGACTAATTAGCAATGATCTAGCATTGCTTCCAAAAAATTAAAGTACAGCCGTGCAACAACAATAAATCTTATTGTTAGCATAACCTGCCTTTTTACAAAAAAATATAAAAAAACATAATATGTTTGAAAATAAGTCATTATTAAAAATAGAGAATAATTATTAACACATTCCCTCTAAAAGAATGACCATTTAAAGGAAGATGAATAATCAGTATATATCAATATATAAAAAGTAAACAACCGGTAGTCGAATTATCCGAAAAATTTGGGTATGTCGAGGTTTTTTGAACGGACTTTAGAATGCCTGGGCATATAATTAGAGGAAATGGGATATAGAATAGATATTCTAATAAAACCGTTCTATTGCCCAGTCCTTTCGAAAAAAAAATTAACTTGAGACTAGGATTGTTAGCAATGATTTAGCATTGCTTCCAAAAAAATACAGTCAGTTAAATTTTACCAATTAATAGTCAGCGGATAACTTGATGTTTTTGACACAAAAATTTTAGATTAATTGATACTATATTTAGAAAATAAATTAAGCCCCTAATACATATACCAGGAAACGAGTCATCCCTATTCACAAAACTTGGAAAACAATATTGGATCGTGGAAAATTCGAGGTTCTGGGGATATTTCGGAATTTTTTGCGTCGCATTAAACAAAAATTGACCCGAACCGTTACGGAAATTTTCCAAAATATGGGTTGTTTCTAATAAATATCGGCACGCAATTATTCTCAAAAAACTCCAAATACATTTACTCACAAATTTCTAGACCAATCACCACTACCAGAATGTTCATAATGGGTTGGACCCATTGATATTGTTGCGTGTTGTTGTTTTCGATTAAACATAATTTAAAAAATAAAGACTAGAAGAGTTGTTTATATATTTCTTTTTTTTTTGATTTTAGACAATAAGAAAAAGGTTTAAAAATTTTTAAGCTAAAATTGTTAATTTTTTAATTTAACGAATAAAATAAAAATTAAAGAGATAAAGGAAAAAAGCATTTAGAATTTTAACAAGAAGGGGCACAAAAATTAAATAGTTCCTAAAAGTTTCTTGGACTTGCAAAAGTTACTTTCAACTAGAGATTGGACAAACGGCAAAATCAAATATCAAAACAAATTATTTGATATTTGAAAATATTTGAAAAAAAATTTTGTTCAAAAATGTCAAATATTTGATCAAATATCAAATTTTTTCAAAATTTTGGAATTACCTATAAATTTCATTATTGGGGGAATAATTAACATAATAATACCTAAATAACATTTATAAATCAATATTTGTAATATATCAATAGATTAAGGGAGATACCTTGGGATTTGCATGGATTGAGGGGATTTGAGATAACATGCGATTTAGAGATTAAGTATTTATTGGTGATTAATTAATTTTAGTCAAAAAATCTTTGACTCACAAAAATAAAACAACTTCCACATACTTGATCCGTATTTTTCAAAAAATTATTAACATTAATAAATTTAAAAACTTCAAATTAATAATATGGTGTGTTAGGAAATTACATATACCTAACTTAACTGAAAATAAAATTTTTGATATTTCTATCAGATAGTGAAAATATTTTTTGAAATACTTTACCGCCATTTCCCGTTGATTTTTGAAATTTTGGATTTCGATGTTGAAAAATTTATGGACTTTGTTTCATTTTTATTTTCCTCCCATTATCTTTGGAAATGTTCGCAGAAATTTTCGTAAAAATTTTCAACCATTTTTAACAGGGAAATCAAAATTAATTTCAAGTGGGGTTATAGTTTCTTAACACATCTCTTAACTAAAAACAGATTAAATTAAGATTAATGAGAATGTTATAATGTTTTAATAATCAAGTAATGATCTGATTAAGATTAAAAGATTTTGATAAAAATAGAAAATGAGAGAAAAATGAGTATATTTTAATTTCTCTCCTTCCAGGATGATAAATGATCAAAAGAAATAAAAAAATTTCAACATATAACACCAGAAAAAAAAGAACTAAAAATAAATTATATTTCGAAATGCGCAGTAAAAAAATGGAGTTAAAAAATTTATGTAGATATTTATTTATGAAGTTACCAAAAGAGGAAAAAATAATTTTCTTGTAGAAGAAAGAAGAGGAAAAAGATAAACAAAAATATAAAAATGAAATATTGAAATATTAACTCATAAAACTACATATTTTTTAAATAATTGTTTATTTGCTTTAACAATTTTTCTGTAAATACCGTAAAGACTCTAATAGAAGCCAATGCCCTATTATAAGCCTACCCGATGGGGGTATTGAAAAATATAAGCCCAGGGACTCTATTAGAGCCTTTACGGTATATTTATGGATTGGCAGAATATTGTAAAGAACAATAGAGATATCAGCTGGTTAGCATTGAAACCGCTTACTAGACGTTATAATAAAAGAGAACGATAGCTCGTTCGGTATAGCATCTGCGTGGTGAGCAAATATATCTAGCGATAAACCAGTGAGCTTCAACTCTCGTACTTTCAAATCCTACTTTGTATTCGTACTTAGTACAAATTATTATTTTCCAAAGATCAATTTCTGGTGACTTAAGCAATAGAAAATCATAAAAATTAGCTTTTTTTACTTTTTCGTAAATAGCGAAGTACGCGGTATGAGACCAAAAATAAGAGTATTTCGTAATTATAGAGACACCAGAAATTTTTATTTGATTTTATCAAAGTTATTGAGGTCCGATTGAATTGAAATTTTTATCAGAAACTCCTTTTAGCTCTAAAAATAAATGATAAAATGAAGAAGAAAATAGCGCTTAATGTTATAAATAGACTAATTTAAATAGTGCGCTAGGTTCTTTACGAAAGGAATTTCTCAAAATTTTTAAAATAATATCGGCAAATTTATTTAAAAATTGAAAAGCAAAAAAAAAAAATTGAAAATTTAGCCGATAATATCGGTTTCCAAAAATAAACAGCATGCAAATCAACACAATAACAAACTGTAGTAAAATTTAATATATCTATATAGCACAAAATAATTATATAATTAACATGGAGAGAATATTCAATACGCCCACATTTCAAAGCTTAAAAAAGATTTAAGAGAAGAAAAAAAACGAAAGATTATTAGTTCTCTTAAATGTCGTTTTTATTTTTCCTTGCATGTCTCGAGATGAATTTGTAACTTGAATTATTTAAAATTAAGAATTTCTTCTTGATTATGCTTCTAATATATTTTAGCCAAATTCCGAGTTTGGCTCCCAAAAATAAACTGACAACATAACAAAGAAGCAGGCATTGAAGTGATCAACAATATAATAAATAGAAAAATAAAGAAAATAATTGATATTTCTGGGAATTTTATGAAAGGGATTTTTAGAAAATACATAAATGGTCAAAATAGAAATTAAGGAAAATACATTTAAAAAAGCGAAAATTTGAAAAAATTTTTAAAAAGTTAGCGAAAGTTTTCTGTGTTAAAAAATGTTTTCTCCAAATTTGAGAAAAAATAAACAAATACATACAAGTTAAATTATTTAATTAATTAAAGTTTTTTGTTTTATTTATCTTTCCGGGGGTTGATTAAATTTTAGGAAGTCAAAAAATTTTTTTCTTGACACATTTTTTGAGTCAAAAATCTTTTCAACTATAAGAGGGTCGTGTTACTCGAAAGCGCTAGACTTTTTCCTATTCGTAATCCCATCCAAAGTCTTGGACACCTAAAAAGATTTGAAAAAGAAAAATTTAGTCAACTAAAGTTGACTTACAAAAATACTACGCTTACCGAAATGGAACAAAACCTATTATTAAATACCCAATAATAGTTGATTAAGTTAAAATTTTGAAATTAATAATAAGAAGCAGAAATTCGATACACACTATGGAGACGGTAAATTTTTCAAGAATTCAGCTAACAATTGAAATAAACATTTTAATTCGAGATTAGCTGATAATATCAGCTTCCAAAAAATATCGTCCTCACGTCCACCATGCTCGAAAAATTAAAATACAAAATATAAATATAAAGAACAAGATAATTAAAATTTAACATGGAGAAAATATTCCAATCAGCTTACATCTAAATAGTTGTCTGGACTTAGCGGAAGTTTTCAATAGGCCTAACGGAACATTTTTACCCATAAAAACATTTAAAAAATAAGAAATTCAGAGATTTTAAATATTAAAAAAATTAAGAGAAATAGAGAAAGAAACGTCATGGATTTTAATCGAAGTTCAGCTGACACTAAATATGGGGGGGGGGGGGGATGTGAAGGTGGAAAGAGAGAGAGAGGAAAGAAGACATTCGCTATGCTCGCAAATAAACGTTGTTGTATAAGAGAATAAACGTTGTTGTATATCATGAATGGAATTTACATCCATGCAATCAAACAAAAACAAAAAATGTTTTTACAATTCCTCTGTTTTGCAACAAACCAGTTTTTAAATAAAAATCCAGTAAAAACCGCAAAAAAGGATTAAAAAAGGAAATAAGGATTTAATCAAAAAATTGCATGCTGTTTTTTTCTTAAAAATAAATTTAATGTTACAGAGTGACCAGAAAGTAACCGGGCAGACTATTTATGCCATAGAAACACATTATTAAAAACAACATCTATAAACTCAAGTCATACCTTAGTAAAAAATTTCAAATTAATGCCATAATTTTAAAATGTAGTCTTAGAATGTCTATCTTCCTGATAAAATTCCTATTTTTTCAATTTTCACTTAACAAACTTAAATAAAAAAATACAATAGACAGAAAAAAGACTGGTTTTTTAATTGTAAAAAGGGACTCGTTAAAAAATTTTTATTTTTCATCCTAGACATTTCCCCTTAATTTTCTTTTCTCAAAAAAAATTTTTTTTAATATTCTTCCTAAAAAGGAGAGAGGCTGGTAAAAAAAGAACAAAATGATTACCCCCCCCCCTCCAAACTTCCCCCTTAAAATTCATAATTGAAGGGCGCGCAACTAAATAATAATAAATAAAATAAACACGCGACCTTTTCTCTCTCTCAACTTAAAAAATAAAAATACGCACAAAAGAAAAAATTATGATCAGTCAACGTTGTGAAGTAAAGAAAAAAAACATGGAAAAATGAAAAAAAAATGACAATTTGTCAAGAAAATTGTATTTAAAATAAATTATTTTTAATTTCGGTCATAATTATTATTACAATTATGATAGCAAAATACAAAAATATTTAATGTTTTTTATAAAGGAAAACAATTTGAAATAGTTAAAACCTGAACTATTCAGAGTAAAGAGAAATAAAAATAACTCATAGTCTAAATTTTTAGCCAAATTCAGAGTTTGACTTCCAAAAAATTTAAATGGAAACGACACATCACCCATCGAAGTGATCGAAATATTATGTATAAATAGAAAAATAAAGAAAATAATTGATACTTAGGAGAATCCATTCGTATAATTACTTGGATTCAAGTGATATATATTCAAGTGATATATATATACAATATATATATTCAAGTGATATATATATTGTATATACTATATAAGTATATACCTCAAGTCCCAATAGTTTAATAAGATTAAAAGGATTAAGAGTGATATCTGGGCCATTGAAAGGATTAAAGTAAACATCAAGGTACTTGTGCGTCAAGAAGATATCGTTCAATTTGGAGGGGTATCGAGGGATATAAGCGATTAATGATTAATGTGAATATAAGTGGATTAAGGTGAATATCGAGAGATTTAGAGGGAGTAAGATAAATTGTGGATTTGGTGATTCAAGGGATTTTTTGAGATTAGGAGGGGTATCAAGTGATATTCCTCCTAATCTCTCGAACTAGACTTCCGGCTTTTTTTAAAACTTTAGCCAAATTCAAGTTTAGCTCCCAAAAAATGAATGACCACGAACCCCAAGTCCTAATTAAATGATCCTAAATATCCATAAACAGACGAAAAAAGAAAATAATTTATATTTTTAAAATTATAGAATGTTTTGTGTTACTCAACCGATTTTGATGAATGATATGTCATTCAAAAGAGATTCAAAAATTGAGTCAGACCATGGGTGGTTTATACGACCATGGGTGGTCGTATAAACCGACCATGGGTGGTTTATACGACAATTGAAATAACACAAAATGCAAGGCCAAAATTTAACGCAAATAACACAATGCGCTCATCACTGACACCGTTCTGAGATTAAAACTCGGACATTTTTTCGACACGAGACTCGAACCGAAGGAAATTTTGTAAATCTCCAAGGACACATATTTTTTTCGACCCATAAATATCTTCTTGATTTAAAGTTACTTGAAGTGGAAAATTGAAAAATAAAAATAAATTCAAAAAATAACAAAATTTCTAAATCAATAAAAAAAAACAAAAATTTACAAAAATTAGAAAAAATCCTGCCAAACCCTTAAAGTAAGATAAAAAAAAGTTAAGTAAAGGTGAACAAATAAAACTCATTTAAAAAAACGTGTTTAATAATTATTTTTAAATTTATCGAGGATATGCGGAGAAAAAAAAATTTTTTTGGCAGGCATTCAATGAAAAAATTCACTCAATAATTAGCCAAAAATAGAGAAAGCTTTTAAAATGCTTTAAATACAGCTTTTATGATCCTTTGGAATAAAAAATATAAAAAAAAATATATCAAAAATAGTGCTAACCCTTCAAAATTGAAAAGTATTGACCACTGGAATTAAATTTAAAAATACTTGAATACTTGGCTTTCAAAAATATACGCGAAATTCCGTAAAGTAATTATTTAAACACACAAAAATTTATTATTTAAAATATCATTAAATAAAAAAGACATATTTAGCAGAGTTATCGCTGTTACAAAAATAATGACAACTTTGTTCAGTCAAATCAGTTGACATTGTTTTTAAAATAAAAGTAACCATAATGAGTACTTTTTTCAATTAAAGCTATTTTAAAAATTGGATTTTTTGTGGATTTGAAATTTAATAACTATTATTTGTTGATGTTTTTGTAAGCCAAGTATACAATTCGCTAAATTTCTTAGATGCGTCCTGTTATACATATGTCATACTATGAGGATAGTCAAGAACTTAACTAAAAGCAAGAGGTTACAAAAGGTCAAATATAACATATTTTTTAAAAGATTTCTGTTAATTTTTGTCAATATATCTAATTTAGCCAGTTCTAAGATTGGCTTACAAAAATACAAACATCACATACAAACATCACCAGTGAGCGCAACAACCATGTATTATATATATAAAAGGATCAAATATAAAAAAAATTATATTATGCGGATGAAGAACGCCTCAAAAGATATTTACAATTTCACAAACTAATAGACCAAACTCAATTTAAAAAACAGCTGGAATAACAAAAGTAAATGTTAGAAATGTAAGGGCAAGGTATTCTTATTAAAGTTTAAAAAATTTTTTTGAAAAAAAATGCTAATTACTGGAAAATAAAGTCAAAATTTGTAAAATATTCATAAGACAGAAATTTTTTAATTTGACCAACAGGCTGAATAAAAATTTCAATATCAATATAATAATCAATTAAATAAAGAAATAATCAAATTTTTGAAGAAAATAAGTAATGAATAAAAAAAAATTTAAAAAATATTTTTAATTTATAAAATTGAAAAACTCGAATATAAAAAACAAAACAAGAATAGACTCCAACTATTGTAAGTAATAAATTGTAGATGGCCTAATCGTGTAAACGTTAGTTGTCTTTCCCTACCTAGTGTCCCATTACTCGGAATATTATTTTTATGAAAGATTTTCTTAGACCTTAAACCCCAACGAGATATTTTTCTTAAATTAGTAAAGAGTGTACACACAATCAACCCAGAACACCGTCAATTAAAAAATTTAGACAATTATATTTAAAAACATAATAGATTCTATCGAAGGATTTTTTCAAACTTCTAAAATTTTTTTAAAAACATGGCACATTTAGTTTTGAACTTTTCTTGGCATTACTTTGGTTTTTATTGATAAAAACAGTATAAAAATGTCTCAACGTAATTTGAGATGTCAAAAACCAAAGTATTTGCCTTCAGTAATACCGAGTTTCGTGTAGGTTTCCATAGGGAAAAAGGAAGATATTGGAAAAAGGTAAATAGAATGTGGTGACGAAACTATGTATTACTCTACCATAAATAAAATTTAAAAAATAAAAACCCACAAATTGCCAACAGGTTCCCAATCCTTAATTTTAGGCTTCCAACTGCCTCCACCACCACTGCTGCTACCAATATTCAGACTGCTAGTGAATCCGCCACCTGGGCGTGAATTTGAGTTGTTACTAGAAGAACCTCCTTTATTTCCAGCACTAAAGCTGACGTTTTTTGAAGAACCGAATCCGCCGCTATTTTCTAAAATAAGAAAAGTTAGAAACGTTTAAAATTAATTCAAAAGTTTAAAATAGCCAAATTCTAAAACTGGCTCTCAAAAATAAAAAAAAGAATTATTGGACGACAATATGGCAGATCCCACCATAACTAGATATAAAGATATTAAGTATGAGAAAATTTATATTAAGTAAAAGACGGTTGGTTAACAATTACAAAATTCTGACCCAACGCTTCTGAAATCATTTGGAATTTACTTGAGTTATTTTGTACGTTATGTAAGTTAGCAAAAATAAAACTTTTAATTCTTAGTGTGTTTAATAATAAAAGTATTAGATTATCAAATTTAGCCTAATTCTAGGATTGGCTCGCAAAAATAAGAAGTCTATAATATACATATGTTAGGTCCATTATAAATAACATCATACGCATATAAAGATATCAAGTATGAGAAAAGTTATATTAATAATCAAAGGAAGAAGCGTTGTCTCACAATTATAAAATAATATTAACACTGATTTCATGTTGCTGTATATAGTTTGTGCTTACTCGCTCCTATGGTTTTTCGATTTTCGGGGACCTATACCTCGGTCCACAGGCATCTCCGGAAAAAAGAGTAGGACGTTCGGGCATCTACGGAAGAGTAGGACCGTTCGACGACGAATCGAATGGTATGGGCCTTGTATCGAAACCTTACCACTTGGATACCATACTATCCTTTCATGTGAATTTACTTAGCTTATTAAAAAATAATCAAAATCTCAAAAAAATTTTTTTAGGACATTTCGTAATGGAATTTAAATAAAAATAAAGTCACGGCGACCCAAACAAAAAGAATTGTGAAGTCAAATGTTTGCAAAAAAGCTTGGGATCGATGCGAGGAAAAACTGGGAAAAATAAGAGAGAGGGAAAAGTCTGAGAAATGGCCACCACCCTTAAACAAATGAAAAAATAGTTAAAAAGGAAGAATAGGACGCGCAAAAAGCTCGCAAGCACTCTTTTAACTCCCCCACTCTGCCGGCCACTGGCTATTGAGTTTTTGTGTTAGAAGAAGAAAAAAGGGGGGAATACATTCGCTAGCCATATAATCGCAGGGAAGGGAAAATAATAAATGAAATGGTATTTAAATTAGTGTTCGGCACCGTTCGGTACTACCGCAGTACTACAGATAGTACCGACTCGGTACTTCAAGGTACAACTGGTATTGAAAAAATCCATTTGCTGACCACTAATTTAAATTTAGGGGCTTTTATTAATCAATACTGTTGATTTTCGCTTAATCCAAATTTTATGGACGCTGTTTTCAGTTTTAATTTTTAGTCAAATACCGATTTTATTTTGGTGGAATTTTTAAAGAAATCACTTATTTTCAAAAATTTTCAGTTTTTAAAATTAAAAAAAACGGTCAATTTTGATAAAAAAAATATCAAAATTTTGTTTTTTAAAACCGATCGTGATTCCCCCCTCAAATTAAAATAGTAATTGAGATGAACAAATATAACAAATCTTAATGACAAATTTAACCAAAGCAAAAAGTTTGGCTCCCAAAAAATAAACATACTAATGAAACTCCAATCAGATGAATGAAGAAATATCAGATATATACATATAAAAGGTTAAATTAAATAATAATATTGTGTATATTAATGTTAGGATCAGCAAAGTGTAAAGTTAGCGTAAGAGTTTAAGGGAAAATTTTCCAAATAAAAGCTACAAAATAGGATTTATAAAAATCGTACTCGCGATTAAATACATTAAATCTCTCATTAACGTTATGAAAGTATTCGTATCATGTAATGAAACAGAAAATCGCGAAGTGGAATCTAAATTAAAATTTATGATAGAAAGTCTTTAAAGAATTGGTCTAAATTTAGCCAAAGCTATAGCTTGGCTCACAAAAAAAAAGGATGAAAAAAAAACAACAAGTAAAGAAGAAATATTTAATACACATATAAAAGGTTAAATTTGGAAAATCTTATATTAATCATTTAAAATTGGCAAAGGAAAAGTGTGCAATAAAACAAAAGATAATAAACAAAAAATTTATTACCGTGTTATTAAGGAGCATTATGAAAATATTTAGCGATTATATGGAGTGTTCTCACATAATAAAAAAAAATGAAAACCTAAAGGGAATGAGGAATATGGCAAGCATTTATTTTCCCATAGAGCCTTTCGTAAAGTTTTGGACAGATGCGTTGGACAGTGGATGTCGCGCAAAGTTGAGGGTAAACATTTTGAATGGCCACAAATAAAAATGTAATGGGTGCAAGGTTTACGCATTTATGGCAATTTTGTTTAACGTGAAGAGGCTTCAGCTAAGTCATGCATGTAAATCTATGATATTTTTACAGAACGGTTTCAACAGTCTGAGGTTGACAAAATAATATTTAACTAGCAAATTTAGCCAAAGTTAAACAATTTGGCTTGCAAAAATAAAACCCAAACGTAAGAATATGAAACATCACCGTGAAGTATGTATAAACTTAAAAACATAGGTTAATAAATATTGTAATATTAAGTAAAATTTAAAAAAAATAGTGTTCGGCAAGTACAGTAATACGTTGGTAATTCTCGTTATTACCGTTACAGAAAATACCCATTTGCCGAACACTATTATAAATAAACTAATTGAATGGCCTCTCCAGCTGAAAATCTAACCCATATTTGAATGTTCATTCTAATTGAATGACAATTTTTGGGTTATCTCACAGTTATCAGAAACTTTAACTAGGGGGTGGACCTCGAATCTTCGATCGAAAAGCTCTGGACGGGATTTGTCGGGATTTTACTAAAAAAGACGGAGTTAGACAGGTACGGGGACTACCCCTAAACTTGCCCAGATATTTATATAAAAAGGAACATAAGGAGATGATCTCCAACAAATAAATATTAAAATAAATACAATCAGAAAAAATATTTTTAATCCCCTTATTTAATCCCGACCCCCTCAATACATCAAGATTTATTCAAAAAAGACGGCCGGCACACATTTAAATGACCAAAGCTTACAAGGCACTGAGAATGGCAAAACAAATTTTAAAGAGAAAGAGACCACACGCTCCTCTAACTTTATATAAAAATATTTTGTAAACAATTCTAATTTAGCAAGTCTGTTTTGGCATAAATAGAAGAAAAAAGAGAAAAATTACGAAATCGTAAAAAATATAAATTTGGATAATAATGGAGGAGGTATTAAAAATTGTGGAAAAGTCCCAGAAATAAAATTGAAAGAAGGGCAAACCTAATTAATCAGAAAAAATGATTCTAGTTAACTCAGATACTTCCTCCACAAATCTTTCCATGAATTTAGCCAATTCTAGGGTTGGCTCCCAAAAATAAATAGATAATAAATTGGAAGATCTTATGAGCGATAAGCAAAAATCACTATAAATAATTACAAAAATAGAAAAGGTTATATTAAGTATGCAATAGAAGCGTATTTGTGAAGCCTATTAGAATCTCCCTCACCCTTTGAAAAATATATGTTTATCTTAAAAAATAAATTTGAGAAGGCTGGAAGAAATATTAAACATTGTAAAAAAGTTCTAGAAATTAAATTGAAGGGCTAAATCAAATTAATCAGAAAAATGATCCAAGTTAACTTATTTAAATTTATTTTTTCCACAAATCTTTTCACGAATTTAGCCAATTCTAAGATTGGCTCCCAAAAATAAACAAACTATAGAAGAGTCACGATATTAAGGCGATAAGCGAAAATCACCATAAATAAATACAAAAATGGAAAAGGCTATATTAAGTAGGCAATAGAAGCATAGTTGTGAAGCCTATTAAAATCTCTCAACGAGATTCTTTGAAAAATAAACGCCCAGTTTTTAAAGTAATTTACAGTATTTTAACAAAAATATAAAACCCACTATTTTTGGTTTTGTTTCCACCTCCACCACCAGAATTACCAAATCCACCTGTTGCAAAAGCATCGTTCGCAAAACTATCAAAACTGTCTCCTTCTCCCCATACCATGTTGCATAAAGCAATAAAATAAATAGAAAATAGCTGAAAAATAAAAAAATTTTGAAAATTATGTAAAAATATGAATTAAGCGCGAATAAAAGTTGGGATGAGGCAATCCCGGAGAATAGGGGTTTCTTCGAATAAAAAGTTTAAAAATAAGAAAGAGGATTTTTTAGGGTAAAAAAATATGCTGATTACGAATCCGAGCTCGGATTTTGAAAAGGTCGAATTTTCTCATTTTTCTTTTACAAAAAAAAAGGTTTAAAAATAATTAAAGTAACACAATTTAGCCAAAACTAGAGTTCGGCTTTCAAAAATAAATGTATTTTGAACAAGAAACCTCCCAACAAAGTGAACGGTCATTTACATATGTAAATATAATAAATTAATAAAATAATTAACATTATTTAAAAGTTAAAGTATTGTTAGAAGAAATTCAAAATAAAATTTAAAATAAACATCAAGTCAATAAATCCAAGTAATAATATTTAAATGTCTCAAAAGTGCAAGTATTTAAAATATACACAGCTGAATATAAAAAATAAAATTTTTAAAATGAGAATAATTTTAATAACTTTTTCATAATTTTTGAGACTCCAGATAATTTGAAGAAATGATTTATTGGTTCTAAACAATGTTAATTAATTCATTTACTTTTCCTATTTATGCATTTAACAACTTCTCTATATTTATCATTTTTTGTTCAATGCTAGTGTATTTTTAGGAGCCAAACTTTGAATTTGGCTAAATATATAAAAACATTTGGTTATTTTCCATTATAGGAGTTTATTACATTTTATTTTATAACGTTTTATAACGTTTTATAACATTTTATAACGAATTTTCACCCCAAATAACAGATTACTCCTTCCTATGGTTTTTCAATTTTTGAGAGACCTATATATCGGTTTACAGACATTTCTGATCATAAAGAATGATACCATTCAACTTAAGATTCGGAAAATTGGGCTCCAGCGGAAATTTGGGCTCTTCGTGAAAAAAGCGGAATATTGGGCTCTAAAATTTTGGGCTCCAGAGGAATTTTGGGCTCTAAGAAAAAAAAGTCAAATTATGCAATATCAAAGGGGGACGTTGTTAGTATGACGGGGATCAACGGGGGATGTTGTTCCGTCAACGGGGGATGTTGTTCCGTCAACGGGGGATGTTGTTCCGTCAACGGGGGTTGACCCCCGTCATTCTAACACGTCCCCCGTTTGCGGAACAACATCCCCCGTTGACGGAACAACATCCCCCGTTGACCCCCGTCATACTAACAACATCCCCCGTTGACCCCCGTCATACTAACAACATCCCCCGTTGATCCCCGTCATACTAACAACATCCCCCGTTGATCCCCGTCATACTAACAACATCCCCCGTTGATCCCCGTCATAATAACAACATCCCCCGTTGATCCCCGTCATACTAACAACGTCCCCCGTTGATATTGCATAATTTGACTTTTTTTTCTTAGAGCCCAAAATTCCTCTGGAGCCCAAAATTTTAGAGCCCAATATTCCGCTTTTTTCACGAAGAGCCCAATTTTCCGCTGGAGCCCAATTTTCCGAAAAGTTGGAGCCCAATTTTCCGAAAAATCTTGGAGCCCAATTTTCCAGAGCCCAATTTTCCGGCACTCGTATGTTGGTAAGGACGTCTTTGTTTTTACATAAAAAATTTTATTTTAAAATGATTTGTTAATATAATTTAGCCAAAGTTCGAACTTGGCTCCCAAAAAATACACACAATTCAAAATACTACCTAGTTAAAGCAAATAAAGTGAATGAAAAAAATGTATAAATGAAAAAGTAAAAGAATTTATTAATATTTTAGAAACTGAACGGCATTTAGGGAAAATTATTTATGGATTTGGAACATGTCCTAAAATTATCCAAAATCACCAACAATAAAAATTATCGCGAATAAATGTAAAAATAAAAACAACAAAAAGTCGCGAAATATAGATCGATGCAAATAACAAAATTAAAAATGTCGTGGTTGCTGGGAGAACGAATGTTAAAAGAAAAAGAGAAAAAAAAAGTTTGTGGAAAACAGCCTCGCGCCCTCTGTCCATTAAAAGTCTCTTTTGGACAATAGCCGATGCCCACACTCTTTCCTCTCCTCTTATTTTAAAAAGAAAATAGGGAGTAGAGTGGAAAATAGGAGAAAATAAAATTGTTGGGGAGGCTTTTATAGTAGAATGCGCATATATAAACAACTCCTAGACGCGACTATTTATTCGCCTTTTTCTTCTCTTTCTCTATCCTTTTTCTCTGATTTTCTTCTTTCTCTATTTACATATTTACTGGGAATGATTTTGTATGTGGCAGTAAATAGAGGGGAAGAAGAGAGGGAAGAAAATGATGGGAAGGGAGAGTGGCCAACAGTGCATTTATGGGCCAAATAAACAATTCGATTAGAAAAATAAAAAAGCTGTTTTGATAGAAAAACAGTTTAATAAAGTTATTTTTGTAGGGGTAAAGGCTAAGGAATTTAGGAGAATGAGAGTTTTTTTAAATTAAGAGTTTTAGGGCAGAGCTGTTTCAAAACAAAAAATTTCTAAAATCGGAAAAATCAAGAAAATCAGAAAAATTTCAAAATCGATGTAGAAAACGTGGCAAGGAAATTTATGTTTTAGAACAGCGCTTAATACTACTATGTTTGATCAGCGCCGTACTCAGAACAGGTTGAATTAAAAACTGAAAACTTTTAAATTTGTACTACACATTAATATTTTAATTTATGATTTTTAAATAAAATATGCCAATGGATGCATGATTGACGCTCGACTGATCGATGATATTTTTGTAAGCCAAACATTAGATTTGGCTATAAGTTTGTAATTTTAAAGCAGCTTTAGTAGGCTAAATGTTATCTCATTGTTATTAAATTTTTAAATAAACAGAGCTTATCTAGCTTACAAAAATAGAAATAATATGGAGAATATTCTGCCAAACAAAAATCGTTTAAAGTTTTTTGTTACCCCCAAGATACTGTAACTTCAAAAAACGGACTTTTTCGAACGTAATGTGATCAGAAAAATCATTAAAGCCCCAAACTTGTAAAGGGCAAAAATCACTTGAAATCTAACAATATATTTATTTTCATTAATTATTTTATAAATATAAACCAAAAATATATTTATTGACAAGTCATTGAGGCAGTGGTTATTTTTTGCAAGCCAATCAAAATTGGCTAAAATAGCTTTTGAATAAATCATAGACAAAAATGGTAATTGAAAATCCGTTATCCGAGGAATCCCGTCTTTTTCTCTTCTTCCAGTCGGTCTTTATCCCTTGCATCTTGTGGTAAACCGGGAACAGTAAATGTACAAGACTTAAGAAGCAGGGCTGGACGCAGTTGGGGATTGCTTAAATTGAGTGTTTTTTCGACTTGCGGATTGCGGCTGCGGATTTTAAAAATAATTAGGGGTTACCCAACAAATATTATAAATAAATCTAATTATTGATCTTTTTAAATGTTAAAATGGTAGTTTATGGGTTAAAAAGTGGCCTTGAAGTGTGATTTTCTCTTTAAGTAAAAGAACACATATTTGTGAACACTAATTCTCGGTCAAATGAAATTAATAGTAAATTAGTGTTCATTGATGTTTTTAGAAATTAAAGAGTTTTTTTATAGAGAAGACTGTGAGGGGTAGGTAAAGGTAAGTGGTTCGGGTAGGTAAAGTGGTTCTATATTCTCAAAGAGTTTGAATGGGGGGGGGGGGTTGGATGATATAGAAACACTGGCCCTTTATGCAAATAAGGGTCGAATCGTTTTTTTCATTACTTTTTATTTCTTTATAAAAAGGGTCAATTTCCTTTAAATTTGACGTATGTTGATGTTTGCCTTAAGGAAAAATAGAGAAGGACGACAATGACAGAATAACACGGACGGACTCGGACAGACAAAACACGGACGAACACGGACAGACAAAACTCGGGCGAACACAGACAGATAAAACACGTGTTGTTGTTGTCTGTCCAAGTTTTATCTGTCTGTGTTCGTCCGAGTTTTGTCTGTCCGAGTTTTCTGTCTGTCTGTGTCCGTCCGAGTTCGTCCATGTTTTGTCTGTCCGTCCGAGTTCGTCCGTCTTTTGTCTGTCTGTGTCCGTCCGAGTTCGTCCGTCTTTTGTCTGTCTGTGTCCGTCCGAGTTCGTCCGTGTTTTGTCTGTCCGTATTTTGCCTGTCTGTGTCCGTCCAAGTTCTTTTTAATCTCTTCTCTATCATTACATTTGAATATGCCACAGGGAAATTCAATGAAAATGAACAAAGGAAAAAAGTCTTACCATTATGCTCAAATTAAGGAAAAATAAGGAAGGAAAAAATGAAGGAAAAAAAACGATTCGACCCTTATTTGCATATAGGGTCGAAACACTTTATCTTTGCGACCTCACTCCTTTTTTTATGTTATTTTTAGGTAAATGAGGGGAGCATTGCTGATTACTTCAAAAATTAAAATTTACAGAGGTGGGCTAGAGGTGCTAGAAATTAACGTATTCAAATATTTAGTGATGTTCATCATCACTTCCAAAAAATGTCACGTCATGTCAAAAAACTTGTTACAAATTTTGATTATCAATTTAACCTAAGTAGTATTTTAATTAGAATATTAAATATTATGGATTTTTGACTTTATATCAATATACAATACCAACACCAACCAAATGACCATAGTTCAAAAGCAGAAATAATACGCCATACCCGCACAAAATTTAATAATGCAGTTTATATTCCGTGAATTTCTTTTAATTTTTCTTTTAACCTGAAAGAAAAAAGGAAGAAACGATTTTGGATAGTATATTCAGAATCGAAACCGTATCTCAATTACCAAGATCTTTCGGGACATCTAGTGCGGTCCTCTTACGACAAAAATCTCTAATTCAGAATAAAGTCAACGTTGTCTGTAAGATATCCAATATTCTAATTAAAATAATTGTTAGGTTAAAATGAAACCCAAATTTTAAAGGCCTTTTTTAAGGCCATTTGAAGGCCTTTTTTAAGGCCATTTGAAGGCCTTTTTCAAGGCCATTTTAAGGCCTTCTTTAAGGCCAAGTCTAAGGCCTTTTTAAGGCCAAAATTTTTTGGGAGTGATGATAAACATCACTAAATATTTCAGCATTGTTTAAAGATTAGTTTTAGGCATCTAAAATAATAAGGCATCTAAAATAATAATTAGAACTGGGAAAAGAGGCAAAGTCCCTCTTCCCGGCACAACTACCCCAATACTGCCCTTTCCCGGTACAACTACCCCAATTGAAAGAGTATTTCGCGTTGCTAGCTTAGCAACTAAAGGAACTGGAACCGGCAAAATTTTGGAATTTCTGCATCACTGTTAGAAAGCATCAACAGATATAACGAATACCAAGTTAGAAACACCAAAAATATTTTTAAGTAATTTGGAGGAATTTTTAACGGTTAGGCAATAAAAATACGGAAAAGAACACTCAAATTATTAAGAATGCAAAAAAGACGATAATCATTTGACACAAATAAATTTCAAAAGTAAGACTTGGGTAACATAAAATTGAAAAAAAATATTAAAATTTAACGCGAATTAACGTAAAAAAGTAATAAAAATTTCACCAAAAAATAATAAAACCGCAAAAGGAGTGCAATAAACAACTAACCTAATACTTGACTTTTATTTAAATATTACTTTAATTTTTGGAAGAAAAAGTAAAAATACTTTTGGAAGTAGATTCAGATAACTTTTATAAACTTTAATGATATCTAAGACTCCCGGGTCCTTAGAATAAGAACTAGGTTGCTGGACGTAACAACCAACCGGCGGTTTTTACCGGTAGAATAAGACGGTCGTAAAGTTGACCTTGTGGTTACCTAACCACGGTTAGGTGACGATGGTTCCATCGTCAGGTGACCGAGAGCTTATTCTACGGCCCCCGGTGTTACGGAGTGTGTTACGTCATTGGCGGTACATGATTGCGGATGCGACAATTCCGGATGACAATTGCGGATTTAAAAATTTTTTTTAAATCTAGAAATGAGATTGTGTTTTTTAGTCCCTTGGTCAGTTTCCTGCTACTGACGGTTTTCTAAATTTTCTAGACTGATACGACACTGAAAACCTTAAAAATCTTAATTTTTTTTTCAAATTTTATATTCGTAATTGTCGTCCGCAGTTATAGTCCGAAATGATCCGGAATTGTCATATCCACAAAAGTCGCCCGCAATTGTCGTTCCACCGGACCCTCCCTCCTATTATAATCTCAGAGTTTTATTTTTTAAATAGCATTATGATCTCTCATTTGAAGATGTCACATGGAAATAAAGAAGGAATTGAGGAAGTCTGACTATTATTATATTAAGGAAAGTTTTAACTCAAACTAGGAGGGGTGGGATATAATATAAGTATATATAAAGTATATAAATCTATAAAATATCCAATATTCTAATTAATTCTTGAGTTAAAATGACAATAAATATTTTTGAGAAGTGAAGTAATTTCAAGCGGTGAATTTCCGGATCATTTTTTGGGAGTGATGAGAACATCACTAACATTTAGCACTAACCCATAAAAAATGAATTCATTACATTTAATTGTAATTCCTTGAAAAATCAAATGCAAAAAAGAAAGTTTTTTATTATTACAAGGAGAGGAATATTTACATGAAATGTAAAAATGTGTAGTGAAAATGATGAAGCGTTTAAAGAAAAGTTGTTACAAAAATGATGGAATAAGGAAGAAGTTATAAATTTTGGAAAGAAACACAATGTGATTGAAATTTATTGTCAAAATTAATTTTGATTAAGAAATGGTTAGAACAGGGGTTTTTATGTTTTTATTAGAAATCGGACTGAGAAGATACCTCGAACAAAAATCTCGGGTATCGAAATCTTAATTCTCGCACAACCCTCCGAGTCCGGTCTTCAATATTGACAGCTCCAGGCTTCTGCCTTTTATGGCCGTTCCACTTCTGCGTGTTATCTTCCGATTTCAAAATGCGAAGGAATCCCTGATATTTATAATTTGGTTATTTACTGATAGGCCTTAGGATAACTGAAAAGTATTTATTATTATATTTTCAGTATCAAATAAGCTAAACAAGATTTTCCCAAGTGGTTTGGGAAAGTATTTTTAAAATTTTCTTATTTTTGTAAGCAATGCATTTCATTGCTAAACTATCAATCGGAAATCTCATTTGTTAAGAAAGTTTACCGATTGAATTCTTAATAAATTTTCAATTCCCCAACCAAATACTAGCAATTAGGAAGGAGAGCAGATTCGTTTCTAGATAATGTTAATTAATTTCTTTGTGTTTCTATTTATACATATGTTCGTTCAACCTAGTCGCATTCGAAAGAGTAAGGGTGTATATTTTTGTGAGCCGAACTTTAGTTTTGGCTAAATCGTTTTACATATAGCCGTCTCTATCGCAATGGTATTTTCTATCGCAAGACTCAAAGCGAACTTTAACGCAAATCGAAAGCAAACGCAGCATAACAAATAAAAATCATATCGACTAGTTATGTACAAATTCAATTTTTTGTAAACAATTTTATAAGCTAAAAAGTACAAATTTACGCGAAGAATTAAAAAGGAAAGGTGAATAAAAACATAAAAATAACAAAACAACTAGTGTATATATTTATTTGGTTGATTGGATTGTAAAGGCAAAATGATGATTGAGATGAAGAGAGGAATATTACTAAAAATGATGGGAACGCGTGAGAGAAATATAAAATAAAAATTATTATTTATTGGAAGGGCAGCTGCAAATACATTGAAAAAAATGATGAGACGCCCCATATATTCGCAAATAAATTAAAATTGAGTATAGGAGGAAAAGGAGATTTTAATACTAAAAAACCTTATGTCTAAGTCGAATATACACAACACTCGCACTTTGGGTACACAATAGCAAATTTTTGAATTAAAATATCATTTAAATCATGGATTCTTTTCTAAATATTGCTTAGCTAACTAGCTAACAAGCTAAATAGACTGCGATTAAATGTCTTTAATAAATAAATGGTGCAAAAATTGGAGGAAGGGTAGAAGATGAAAGGATTGGGACGATGACTGTCTCTTTACAAAACCGGAAAAATAAGAGAATAATTAACTATATTGTGTTAATAAAATGAGGGAGAATGACTAGACTTTATTGAAATAACAATAGAGAAATGCGTGTATGTGGATGATTATTGAGGAGAAAATACATTGGAAAAATGCTGGAACTGAGGAATTTTGAAGGTTCCTAACAAAATTAATTTGATTTCGGCTGAACGCGACAAAAACTATTTGAACTAATTAAAGCCATTGTCAGCTATGGTAGAATGAAAGTAACAGTGGAAGTGTACAAAGATAACATGAAAATATTTCCTGCGGATCGCTTGGATTTTTCCGCAATTGTCCCTTTCGCTCATCCAGGATTATGGTCATAAACGGTAATTTATGCTTATTAGGGATGGGCCGGGTTGAGAAAAGTTGTGACGGAGTTCGAGGTGGGTTCCCCACAATTTTATTCGAAACGCGGTTCGGGCGAAGAAAAGCCCAGGATTGGGGCTAAGTTTGGATTTCAAATAGTACATCTAATACCTGATATGTAAATATCATTCAATCTACCTAATAATTTTTTAGATAGTTTGATTTTTAAATGGTGTGGAATAAGTTGTAATCGATGGAATAAAAAGTTGCAATAAAAATGAAAAGAAAATCGCGTTAGTAAATACAAACTAAGTAGGGGTATACTTAAAAGGAACACGCTGTGGGGAGAGAGAATGAAATAAAACTTGAATGATGAACAAAAAAGAATGAAAAATCTGACGTGGAGGGGTTTCAAATAAATAAATAAAATTATTTTTAGAATTTTGTTAATGGGGTGGGGTTATTTTAGCAAAAATAATATTTTGCTTACAAAAATAAAACTACTACATTATGAAAAATATTCGAAATTACAAATTTAAAATTTAAGATTTATACACACAATTTATGAAGAAAATTTTTAATTCCGGCATAGGGTTGGAGGTCTGTGTGAAATCCACGGATCTGATATCCAAACTGAAATGTTCGGGTGTACAGACAGATTTCGATAAAGTCGACAAACACATTCACAAGGTTTATCGCACTGATACTAACACATATGGCATTTCACAAATGCTTCATACTAAACCGATGAAATAGCCTATACACAATCAGAAGTCTGAGAATGTGTCTAAGGAAACAGCCTAAATTCTGACGAATAATTAGACTAATTATACACATTTTGATAAAGATAAAGAGAAATTTCGAAAGGGCAATAAATGTTGAATTAACTAAATAAGTAAATAGAAAAACATAAAAGCAGGTAACATAAAAAGGATGAGAAAAATGTAATAAAATCATCCTTATCAGATTTTTTTACAAAATATTACTTGTAATAAAATTTAAAAAGTGTTGAAATTTTCTACATAACTGTGAATAATTAAGTAATAAATAGGGACTCACAAAATATGCACGGAAAATCGCAAAATATGCACAAATATGCAAATATGCACGGGAGGGCCGAAATATGCAAATATATACATTAAGAACCGGGTCCTAAAGTGCTCGGACCAATGTAAAAACACCATTTTTGGGCTTCCCAGCTCAAGGCATATCCGCATACAAAACATGCATTTGCATGTTTTGTGAGTCCCTAGTAATAAATAAATGTCAAAACAAATATTTGGAAATTTCGATTTTGCTCTTACTTGAGGATAATTTGTAGAGTAAAGCAAATGGTTGGGAGGCAAACTAAGGTCTTACAAAGCACGGCAGAAAAAATCTGCTCTTGCCTAGTTTCTGCATCCAATCAAACTTTATACGTCAAAGATTTATACGTTTAAACAAATTTTTATACGTCCAATCCATGACGATAAATACGGTAACGTTCGTGTGTACAATAACTGGGTGTTAAAGCTTCCTATTCTTATAGATTTCATGGTAGAACAGAACCAGATCTTAACTTCATTGGCTGGACGTACGAATTATTAATTATCATTGGACGTATAAAGGTGCGATTGGATGCATAATCTGGACAAGAGCCTAAAATTTTGTATTTTCATTTTACTAAAAATTATTGAACCACTTGATTAACATAAATAATCATCTCCATTATTTTATAATCCTTTAACATCATATGTAGCCTATAATAATAGGCTTCCAAAAAATTAAGTTGGAAGTTGGGCGTAACACTAGAATCTAGTGGGTATCATAAGTATAAAAGGAATTAAATTTAAAATTTTCCATATTTTACAAACATTATCACGCTAAAAATTAAATTAATAAATTTTAGGAATTTAATTATAAATTCATTTAAGAATCATCCCGACTCAAATCATTAGTGATTTCCAATCCTTCTTTGATAGAAGATTATAGCTCTAATTTTTGATTTTGAGGTTATAATTTCTTTAAATTCATAAAAAATTTAGAACGTAACTCCTCGACACTTATTTGTTAGTAACAACTGGTAATTAAATATTAACTAAAAATACAATATTGAATAATAAAAATTTAACGACTAGAAACTATTTTATTGAGATTAATATACTACAATTGTTAATTAAAATATTTTCCAAATTTAACAAATTGGATTCTTTTTGGTTTAATTTAATTCCGTCTTCTATCGCCTCCTCTTCAAAAGTCGCAAAAATTAATTTCCCATATAATTAATTTTTCCTTCATTCAAATATTTTTGTAAGTTTGGTAACACTGGCTAAAATTTATTTAGAAATTACTTGACTCCCTTTGATATATATAAGGTAATAAAAGTCGTATGCATGGCTAAAGGGATTAGAGAGCCGAAGGCCTGAGATTAGCATCCATCTTACATATAATGTAAAAGTGCGTTTAAATGCGGCGGACCGAAGGCACGACGGGAGGAGATCCATATTAATTTATTAAAGGAAGCAAATAAACCTTCTACCTAGCAGCCTCAAAGCGCGCCCGCCAGGAGTTCCAAGCCCAGAAGTGAGTTACGCTCTTCCCGGCGTAACTCATTTATCGTAACCATTGCTGTCCACTAGTTTAGATAACAAATAAAAGAAACAATTCATAAACATTCAATTTAAAATTTAGTCAAAGTTAAAGATTGCTTCGCAAAAATAGACCCTCCAACTGGAAACAAAAGGCAAATAAAGTGAAACGTAGATATGCATAAATAGAAAAGTAAAGAAATTAATTAACATTATTTAGAAAATTGATAAAATTTAAGAGAACTATTTTTTAAAATGTGAGCTAAAGTGCCTAAGAATTATTATATTTTGTAAAGGTCTAGACTTGACAGATTTAATTAAATTAAAATCTAATAAATTTAATTGAGGGTGTAAAAGTATTTAATTAAACAAAACTAGCAGCAACGAGAATGAAAAAAATTGTAGACTACCAAAACCCAAAAAACTTTTTAACTTTTTTGACTGCTAAACCAACATAATTAAGTATATAAGCAATCTTTGTTGAATTGCCGGTTTCTGGCAGCATAGTTAAAATTTATTCTATTTGTTTATAATTTTTTCAATTTATTTTTTATTAATTAAGCATTGATTTATATTTTTTAATTGTAGTTTGTAATATTTTTTGTAGTTTGTAAATTGCACTTAAAGACATGACAAAAGATGGGGGTTAAGCGGGAAATATTACAAGGGCATATACATTAATAGGGCATATACATTAATCCCCAAAAAGCTGACAAAGGGCATTAAAGCTTGTAATGCCTCTCCGCTTCATTTTTAAATTTTTAGGGAATATTATAAACGAGAGGGTAATTTTTAAGAGGGATGGAGAGTAATTTTTATAGAATTCTCTACAGATTTCTTCATAGCATTTTAATGTGTAGAGAGGGCATTTAAGAGAGTTAAGTCGGTTTTATAAAGGGTGTTTGTTTAAAATTTTGAATTTAAAATTTTTTAAGAAGGAAAATAAGGCGTGTTTTGCCCTCCCCATTCCCTTACCACGCCTTCCCCTACCCTTGTTTTTAAATTTGACAAAAATTAGGTAGAGCCATTCATTTCTGTCATTTTCATATTTTTACAATTATTTTTTTAATAATTCCCTCAAAGTGTAATTTTAAAAGCCATACACACGCAAGTTAAAATGCTTTAATGCGCCGCACAAATTTTTTTTAATTTTAGTTGAAATGTTAATTTTAATATTTCTTCTTGTTTTTATCAACCTTCAAAAAGGTAAATTTTGAAATTCTAGGGACTCTTCCTAAATTAATAAAATCGAAAAAAATGTTTTTTAGGTTTTTCCGAGACGGAAATCAACGGAATTGATGCTTTGAAAATGGCAAAATGCTACATGGATGCATTTTACCAAAAGCCACCTTCAATTCCTCGTAAATTAAAAACTATAAAAGGGAAATAATTTCTGTAAATTTAGGTAATGATATCGTTGCAATGGAAGAAACTTTAAATCCACATTTGGCCTTTTCTGAACAGATCGACAACTGCTTGATGGATATAGAAGCTATTGTAATGTTTATATTACCAAAGACATACCGGCCGTATAACTAAAATATGGACGTATATTAAGGAGGGAGTTGTTTGGACCTCTTAGGAAGAATATTGGGAAGTTGTTTAAAACTCGGAGCGATTTGTTGGATATTGTCATTCTATGCTTAAACAAAAGTCAAAATACTAGAACATTCAAAAGAAGGAGAGACAAAATCACGATGCCTTTTCTCTTTTCCTTCACTTATCTCTTCTCGCAAGGCGCGCGCTTTCATGCTGACATAGCCTAATAAGGCATTAAATAAGAAAGGTCTCGCATGCTTTGTTGAATAAGAGGATCATGTGAGAGACAAGATAAACAGAATCTAAGAAAAACAAAACTTAGGGAGGGGGGGGGGATGTTCAATATAGATTTCTCTTTTCGAATTTTAAGCTAGCTTATTTTAAATTTTTCTTTAAAATTAAGGATAAACTGCACAAAAGTTTGTTTGAAAACTCGGGTCTGACTAAATGGCGTCAAACTAGAATTCAAAAACTGAAAAAGGAATATCAAACAAATATTCAAAAATATGTTCCTCTTCCAAACAAAGAAACTACATTGAGAGAATGGCTTAAAAACATGAAATTCGAGGAGAAGAAAAAAATATTGTTAACCTGGCAAAATTATAATCCTGAAAAATTGAAAGAATCCTTTTTAAAAGAATTCGATAAAGTGTTTAAAGAATGGAGGGATAATGTCTTTTATCCGTCTTTGGGAAAAACTGACGAACTTAAGAGAATGTTGATTTCAAAATTTACAAAAATAGGTAAAATTCATACCGATTTGTTGGATAAAATCAAAAAAGAGATGGAAGATGAGAAAAAGGAAGATGATAAAAAGGATGCTGAAAAAAAGGAAAATTTGATAAAATCACTTTATTTTAGCCTAAATATTAAGAAATTCAAAAAATGGCGTAAACTAACGAAAACAAACATTGAAAAAATTCAAAAAATTTTTCTTAAAAATATTGACTATAGTTACAATACATGGCGCAAAACACTCAGCACTTTTTCTATGCCTTTGAGATCCGCTTATTTGACCTTTGGTGGGGGTTTGATTCGAAAACTGGTTATTAAGGTATTTAAAAATAAATAATATTCTAATTTATTTTTAAATTTGTCTCCCTTTGGTGAAAATTGTTATGTCCGAGGGTTGTCCGAGATTTAACTAATTTTCACGTGCACGAGACGGCGGAGATCAGTGACTAGTCTCGCTAATTTGATCCAACTAGATTGGCGCTTACACTGGCTTTTATACTATCCTAATACCACTATACAACAAAAATACCTCTCGTAGGTGGAATTTACGAATTCTGTAAGTGCGGACAGCAGGATTGATACGCTCCGAAGTTGTCCGCGATTTAACTAATGTCGACGAGCACAATAATAACAATTTATCCGATGTAGAAATAGACAATGAAGGCGAAGGGAACGGGACAGACGAAGGAGATCAGTGACTAGCCCCGCTAGTATGATTCCACTAGACTGACGCTTACACTGGCTTTTATACTATCTTAATACCACTACAATCAAAAATACCTCTCGCGGACAGGAGGATTAAACTGTTGGTTATGTGCCTAATATAGAAGCCTAAGGCTTTTATCCCGTCGTGGTTTAGTTATTCGTGATCAGATTTTCCTTTTGTTTTATTAGATTTTGAGATGCTTCTTGTTTGTGTTATGTTTAGATCCTTTGAAGTTATGAATAGATAAAATTTAAATAAAAATTAATTTAACGATTTTAAGATATCTGATGAGGAGTTGAGAACAACTCTGAATGGAATGTTACAACGTATTAAAATAGAAATTGAATCAAACTTTCCGAATGTTGCATATTCATTTTTACGTAAAAAATTTGACCCTAAAGCTTTTAACGAAGCAAATAAAAAATTGGAATCTTCACTTAAATCAGTTAAAGTTAAAGGAGAACTTGGTATTTTTTGGCGTTTATTTATTATTCAAAAGTGGAAAAATTTTTATTTGATCTAGTAGTTTTGGACTGATATATTCTGTTTAGCTTACGGTTTTCGACCCTCAGTAGTTAAGGTGTAGTCAAAGCATTTATGCGAAATTGGAATGTGTATTGAGTAGAGACTGGCGCGGGACGGGATCCTGCGCGGGATTTTGCGGGATACCGCACTTTTTTCGATTTGTGGGATTTTAAAACCCGCATGCGGGATCCCGCAAACACGATTTTGCCGATTCTAGTATTGAAAAAACTCAAAACATGTACAAAATATGCAAGATAACTTAGAATAAGCAACTCATGCACATATGCACGAGAGTGCCAAATTGGCAAATATAGGCATTAATTACTGGGTCCAGAAAAAGTCGGACCTTTGTAAAGATATTATATTAGAGTTTCTCTCTTCCTGGCATACAAAACAAACATTCGAGTATTTTTTCTAACTTTAACGATAACAAATAAATTAAATAAAAATTTTATTTTAGGAGAAAATTATCAAGAGTATAGTCCACAGTTTCCAAAGGTCCTAAAAGTTATCTCGGTTGTCCGACATGGAGAAAGACTTGATAATGATAATGAAGTAAAAAAGAAAGCTCTCGAAAGTAAAGAACAATGTTACTATAGTGAAGATTGTAACAGAAAATTTGGACTCGACAATTCCCCTTTGAACGAAACTGGGAAAAAGAGAGCTGAAATATTGAGAAAAGTGTAAGATTTATTTCTGAATTATTTATGGAATGCCCCCAAATAGGCATTTTGGAATGCCTTGCTGATTTTTTAATTCTTAAAAGACTTATTAGCGAGGAGTCAACTGGACATTTACCGGCTCTCTATTCCAATAAAGATCTTATAGGAATACCTATAATGTCATTGAAAATATAGGTACCGGAATCTCGAGTTACATGAAACTACAAATAGGCATCTACGAAACAAATGTTTGCCATGAATGTGGGGGATTAAGTTTTCCTGTGGGGGATTAAGTTTTCCTCAGATTAAGTTTTCCTTTTCAATTTTTACTTTATTTCTAGGATGGGATGACCTTCGCGGTCTTACAACTCCAACCTCCAATAAGACTATCCCAAGTTTAAACAAGATTTTAAATATTCGGAATACTCTTTGGGACCAAACTTAATTTTTAAATATTTTTGTTATTTTAACTTTCAGCTTCGACAATATCAATATTCAACACATTTTTTCTTCCCCATATGAACGGGCATTGCAAACAGCTTTACTTCTTTTAGGGGAAAGCCACAAAAATTTCGATTCAGAAGGGAATTTGGAGAATGAATTGAAAATAAAGGTAGAACCAGGATTTATAGAGAACATGATTGACTGTGTCAATAAACCTATTGGTTATGAGGATATTAATGAATTGGCAAAACATCATTCTCGCTTAGATACTGCATATGTGCCTATTTTAAATAGAGAGAAATTGGCACAAGATTACAAAGAGGTATATTATATCAGAACAAAATTAGTATGGATGGGACCTATATGGATTTCAATTTTTCCTTGCTTCTCTGGATTCTAAAGTTACAAGAACAATTTTAGCACACCTATGTTGTTTTATTGGGCTATTAGAGTCCATTGAAAATCGTAAACAAATTTTTTAAAGAGGTAGAATGGGACGGGATCCCGATTGGTTAATCCTGTAAGTCCTGCTAATCCCATTTCTCTCTTAAACCCCGTATTCTGGGAAGGGTCCTGGAAATTCATTACGGTGTCCTGACGCGTGCCGCACTGACTATCTATCCATAGTTACCATCTTTTTAGATTAATAGCTGTTACAAATCCTAATTTTAGTAATCACATAAATTTTAATAAAGGACGAAAGCCGAAGATCAGATATAGGTTGTAATAACCGTCTTGAATATGTGTTAAACCAACTTCTCTATAATGATGAAAAACAATGTTTAAAAGATCCCTTCTTCAACAAAAGTCTGGCCGATCAAGGCAAAAAAGACAAGGATCTTAATGAATGGATGCAGCCGGGAGAGGAGACCGCAGGTATTTTTTAAAATCTGCTTGAGTCAGACTAAAACACAGACTGCGATTTTTTTTATCAAATACCTAATAATTCCCAGAACAAATTGTAATTGTTGCGCATGGATTGATGATTAATGCCTTCCATAATCAAATTTCAGGGATGTTTACATATGCGGCTCAGGTCTGCTAATATACATAAATATATATTTAAATCTTAATATTGTTTTAGACTTCGATTGTTAAAATTGTTGAATTGGATCCATCAAGGTAATGATATAGTTTTTTTATGCTTTTACATTGATCCGAACAATAACTTTCAAGAAAATTTTTCAGTGAGTATGCAAAAGGTCAACAAGGAATCACAAGTTCTTCGAACGGAAACGACTATTTTAAAAACCTCCGATTAATTTATTTTGGGGCGGTCACACCGTTATTGGAAGAAGGAGAGAAAATGGAAGATTTGTTCAATCATTGAGAAGCATCCGTGAGGTGGAACAGCAAAACGATTGAGTGTTAACACTGTGTAAAAACTAACCTTATTTAAAAATTTTTAGTCTTCTGAGCTCTTCCGATTTAAATTTTATCCAAAAAATTAAAGCAATTGAGAATGAAAAATAGAAATACCTAAAAACTTGAAAACATCGAAAGAGATTACTTAGTTTATTTTAAATTATTTTTTATATCTAACCTCAGAACAAGAAATTTTGCATAAAGAGGGATGAAGCCATAATGTACCCTAGACAAGTCTTGTAGCTCAGATAGGGTCAAGTCTTGTAATTATGTATTCACCCGGACAAAAAAACTGAAAAAATTCAGGCAAACATATTTTCGATAATATGAGGAAACTAAAAAGACCATATCTCATTCTTCCCCCTCGAGATTCTTCATTTTCGAGATCTTCCCCCTATGACATCCAATCTTTAAGTGCACCTATAAAAATCGAGAAAATGGAACAGGGGAAGTAAAAAAGATGTAAAAAATTTTTCTTACACTAAAAATTTTTTTTAGTTTTTTAGAAGATTTTTACGGTAAGAAATTTTTTCCATTTCTTAGAGCTCCAGCAAAATTTCTTTTTTCTGTTGGTCACCACCCGTCTAAAAAGCACCATTATTTTTTTAAAGTATGAAATTATTTTTATTTAAAATTTATTTTTTAACTTTTATTTTAAACACATTTTATATTTAAAACGATGTAGCTTAGTATAAAATGATAAAAAACTTATTTAATTACATATTTTTTATTGTTTATTTTTTTTTGTTAAGAATAGTGTTGCTAATTTGGAACCGAACCGACATCCACCAAGGTTCAGTTCCGTATATCCAAGAACTTTCCAAGAATAGACAACATCAGTTAACATACACTCTCTATATTAATACCAGCAATTATGTTGCTACAAGGTTTAACTTGGATTGTTGGATGTACTTTTATTCCAAGCATTTTTCTTATAATTACCTTGATTTTGTTGAATTCTTTCCTGTATGCTTTGTTGTAATCAGTACTGAAAATTTGATTTGAATCAAAAAATATAAGTGACATTAGTTTCTATGACTCAGTATACGTTCCGACTCAGCTCTTCAAAATGAGTCGAATCGTATAAAAATTAATGTGTTTCGACCATATTTGGACTCAGCACACGCAATTACCTCCTATCAAACCTTAAAAACACCGATAGAATACTCTTCCTCATTTTTTCATGTGACAATAGTAAAAGCCACCATTACCAAATATAGTAAAATTTTTTTAAATTTACCTGTTTATAAATAGAATGGGAGCAGTTGACATAATTGCCAAATTTAGAAACAGTCCAGGAAATATCACCAGACTGAGAAAACGTATCGGATTATCACATTTAATTGGAGCGAGAATAAACATCATAATTGAAAAATTAATAAAATAACCACCAATATCTACAAAAACAATTAAAAACAACGATCGCCAAAGTTTGCTTTTTTTGTTGTCATTTGAAGTAACTTAATATTTATGAAAATTTGATAA
Organism: Meloidogyne luci; assembly: GCA_902706615.1. Lineage (NCBI taxonomy): Eukaryota > Metazoa > Nematoda > Chromadorea > Rhabditida > Meloidogynidae > Meloidogyne > Meloidogyne luci. Next base: position 643,013 of record CACSLI010000184.1, on the reverse strand, counting down.
AGGTACGGAATATGTTAAGGATGTTAGGGAATTAGGTATTCCAATACACAAACGAAAATCTTTGGATATCCGGCTTTTTCATAAACATTTCCGACCAGGCAACCAATGGTATTGAATCTATTGATTCCGGGGGAATCCTTTTACAATCTTAACACCATTTCTAAGTACTTGGTTCATAAATATCCAATTCATAAAATTTACCCTTTAGGCATTTGACAATCAAGCCGATAATTAAATAAGGAATAATTGAAGGAATCATGGATAATGGTGAAGAAATAAGGGTCCAAATACTGCTATTTAGTGTAATCAATGATAACGTGTCTCCAATGCTCCCATTAACTGGCCATTCTGGATAGAGGATAATAACTTGAATAATTCTGTAGATAATAAAACAGATAAAAGTTATGACAACTGTCAGGTGCACACAAATATAGTAGTGACGTTTTACTGATTGATAGCTATAAATAGAATAACTTTTTTAAAGATGTGCTTATAATTGTGTAAATGTTGCTCATTCTGCAAAAAACATTTTTGCTGCATTCTACTCCTTACCCACTATTTCAATTAGTCTTCCTCAATTTATAAAATGCTTAGCAAGCTTATGTTCCGCTAGAAATAGGGGAAGCCGTTTAGCAAATATATGTAAAAAGACAAATATATGTAAAAAGACAAATATATGTAAAAAGACAAATATATGTAAAAAGACAAATATATGTAAAAAAAAATTAATTTAATGAGAATTATAATAATAACTTGAATAATTGAGCAACCACAATGTACCTACCGTCTCTTTGACCTACCGTTTTGGCTTTTAAATCATCTGATGATTTTTGCCTTTAGAATTTTAAAATAAATTTCGGCACACCCCTTACTTTATTTAAACATTTATTTTAAATATAATAACTTAAAATTTAAAAAAACATACAAAAATGGAAATGCAACAGCTAAAAGCCTGTCAAAACTTAGAGAATACATCATTAAGAATGTAGAGAAATATCCAATCATTGAAGGAAAGTGGAAGATGATAGCCTTCTTGAAAGGAATAAAATTTGTTCCGCTTGCTGTAACAGCTAGAAAGAGGAAATGAGCACTTAAAAGCAAAATTTCGAAGAAAGAATTCAATGTGATTAGTATAGCTGTTTTACTTCCAAGCGTTGTATATTGTTTTCTAAATTAATCAAATTATAATTGAATAGTGGTAGTTATGTAGAGAAGGCGTTTAGCAAAAGTTTAGCCAACGGGAAGGATCGCTCAGCCTTGCTAACACAAATGAAGGTGCTCTACCACTGAGCTACTTGATCCTTTTAGATCGTTTAACCCCCGCCTAAGCGTTTAAAATGCCCTAGGTGAAGCTCATTACAGTAGCGCATAAGCCAAATAGATCGAGCTCATATAAATCCTAAATCAGCATCTAGTCATCTAAAAGTTAGTTAGCTTGATCTGACATTTCTTAAATTTTTGGTGAGTAAAGCACCTTGGACCCTTTTCAGATTGTGACAAAAACTAAACGGGACTTGATTTTTGGAGCTCATTTCTAGAATTTGAGAAAACCACTATAATTAGAAAATTCACAAGATCATGGTAACGCAAATGTTCTCCTTCATTGGTCACACAAAAAATGTGGAATTTTTATATACTTAATTACCTGTATTTGAATGTTATATAACAAACACTAGAATTAAAAATAATTCCAATTAACGAAATCAACGAAAATTCAATGGCTGGCATTACAAATGCCAACTTAACTCCGGCATCTTTATTTGACAAATAATCAGGCTAAATAATTTATTTAAATTTTCCTAAAATTTAAAGATTCTTACGTCCAAAGATGGTCCGCAAACCATTCTTAAGTTGTTGATTTTATTTAAAACTTAAAGACAAAAGATTTGTTAAAAAATTAAAATCTCTTCTAGCAAAATTAAATATTTTGCCAAAAGTTTTTTTAAAAAATTTCACAAAAAATGTCAAATATGCATAAATTTTATAAAAATATACAGAATAGGGCAAAACATAAAAGTAACAAGGAAGTATCGAAAACTAAGGAAGTACCGATTTCTCGCTCTAGTGAGAGGATGTTTAAAAACTAAGCCTTAAAATATAGAAGGCAAGCTTCTAAGTGCTCATTAAGTTATATCGAACGTAACAATTTTTACCATTTTTTTTTAATTTAAAGAGTATAATTAAATATTTTTTCATAAACAAAAAGTGTAATTTAAATTATTAAAACAAGCTAAAAATTATTTAAAATTAGTAAATAAAATTGAAATAAATAATTATAAATTACGAAACATTTTAGAGTAAAAAAGGTTACACTTTTGTTATGTTAGTTGATAATTATTAGGGTTGTACGCAACCAATTAACCGCTTACGTTTAGAGTTACGTTAACCGGGTGTTTTGCGAAATTAGCCAGCTACTGTAGAAAAAAACACGGTAAACCTTTATCCAGGTGCCCTAACTGCCGGTTTCTAAAGATTGCATTTTTAGGTTAATCTTTAACCAGGGGGACCGGTTAGAAGGTATGCGCCGGTACTGAAGTGATACAGAAGGGGTGTGCCGAGCACTTTCGCCCTTTTTTGTTTAGCCTTTCTCGTATTTTGCCTTTCGCTATACATATAAATTTAGTTTATCATCTCCGCCCTTTGTCTTTCACATTTTAGACCAATTTTTTCGCTTTTCGTCTTTCGCTGAAAAAGTGAAAGGCGCCTTTAGCCTAGGCCATCACCCGGCGGATTAAGGGCATCCGCCCTCAGTTTTACAAATTTAAAGGGGCTCGCAATTAGTTGTTAATAATTAGCCTTCAATTGAATCAAACACTTGAATCTAATAAATTTTCTAAAAAGAATTTGCCTATTTTGAGCTTGTTAATTTAAAAAATACAAATTATATCCTGGTCAAACATTCCAAATTTAATTGTGAAAAATTTAATTTTAAATATAAAAATTTAACAGCTACATAAATTTAATTATAATAAATTACTTTATTTAGACTAATATACTAAACAATCTTTAAATAAAATTTTTTAAATTTAATTCATTGAATTATTTTTCTTTTCATTTAATTCTTTTAAAAATTTTCTTAGTTACTTTATTCCAAAAATTGCTTCAAGAGCCTTCTCAGCCGAAAAACACTCCCGAATTCCAACCTGAACTCCAAGTACTAACCGAATTCCCTTCAATTGTAATTACAGTTTCACCGCTATTGTAACCTCCAGAATTTTTAGTAATGTGAACTGTGCTTTTATCGTCTTTAATCTCTTCCTTACCAAAAGTGTTTCCTTCCCCATTCATGTGAGCATTAGAAACTCCGCCATTTAATTTAATATAATTATTACCCTTTACATCAGCAATATGCATCTAAATTTTAGGATTGATATTTAAGTTATGTATATTTAGAGATGTAGGAAAGATTTGGAAATTTGGACCCAGAAAGGTTTTGTTCCAAGATTTTTCTGAAAGTTGGGCTCCATCTTTTCTGCATTTTTGACCTTCTAGTAGGTGTGTGTTAGTTTGTTGTTAGTCTTATGTTAGTGTTATTCCTAGTCGCAGTCAGTTTCTACTCAAGTATCGCTTATTCTATTGTATTGCAACATTTGTGATAAGCATGTTTGTTAGTCAGATCTTCTGTTAGAATTTATAAGCCGAACCCAACCCCTGGAATAAAATTTTGTTTTCTATGTTATTTGGAAACTCAGAAGGAAAGCCCAACAAGAGTTAAATTTTTTGAATGGAACAATTTGAAAAAAAATAGTCCTTTTGACTACCTCGAGAGTTGTGATACCACCATTTATTGAAAGAGCATTCCCTGCTTGTCCTTGTGGCTGTATTTGGTTAAATACATATCTATCTCTAGACGTAGTAATATTTCCGACCCCTCCATGAGCACGAAATTCAAAAGCCATTCCTTTCATCATTTTATATCCCTTCAAATTAGTATTTGGAGTAATGTTACGTCCTGTTATTTTTATCTTTTCTCCATTTTTCTCAATTCTAACACCGTCTACAGTTGTCACCCCCTCGTTATAACGAACATTTACTCCATTAATAAATATATCAGTCTTCGACCAATATTCAGTAAATTTTATGTTGTTTCCATTAATTATTGCATTCCCTACCCCACCATTGATGTTTAAATTTTTAACAAACTCAGAATAATGTTGAGAGCTTTCGACAAGAATTCCTTCATCGAATACTGATACTTTTACAGAACCTAATCCTCCATTCCAACCTTTATATTTAAATATTAATTAGTATAAAAGCAGTTTTGAATTAACTAAAATATTGTAATCAACAAAACTGATCCAGCTTACACCCAGGTAGCTCAGTCGGTAAGCACCAGTAAATTGGGAGGATCAATGCCTGCTCTTGGCTAAACATTTATCTCTCTTACATTATTTGAAAAACATATCGAGTTATGTTTGTCTCTATATTTTTAGAAAATTGATTTTAAAAAATGCCCATACTCTATAAAGTTTTAAAATTTATTATGAGTTTTGCTCACTTTGACTATGCTGAGCAGATTGAAATCCTGGGCCAAATTGACCATATCCATCGGCAGAGAATGTCCCTGTGTTATATGTTCTTCCCCTTGAATGATGCGATCCTCCGCCAAAAGAGGAGGCTCTTTGATACCCGGCATTACCTCCTCCTTGATTTCCGTAAGTATTAGCTTCCCCAATCATTTGAACATTAGAAATTCCTCCATTTATTTTGATATTATTATTAACATTTTCATCACCAATATGGACCTAAATTTCAAAATGATCTTAACACTATAACGACTTTAAGATGGACACATAAACAATCTGAATACAAAATTAATTCTTTGGATAACCTCGAGAGTTTGGATGCCACCATTTATTGAAAAACTGTCCTTTATTGTGTGATTTGGTTTGATTTCTTCAAATACATATCTACTTGTAGTCGTGGAAACATTGCCGATCCCTCCATTAACACGAACATTAACCGGTTCTTCTATGAATTTGGATCCGTTGGATTTTGCCTTTATGTTATTTCCATAAATTATTGCTTTCCCTACCCCACCATTGATGCTTAAATTTTCAACAAACTCAGAATACTGTTCAGGGCTTTCAACAAGTATTCCTTCTTTGAATACTGATAATTTCACGAAATTAACTCCTCCATTCCAACCTTTATATTAAAGTATTAATTAGAAATTTGGTTATGTTTGCACCCAATTTTTTTGATATTGATTTAAATTAATAGAAAATTTAGGGATGTAAAGATTTTTATAAACGAATTTTGAATGTATCCTATATAAATAGAAGATAAATGGACATTGTTTAGAGATAACGAGGCGTGAATGAATATACTTTTATGCTCTATAATGCAAAATTTATTATGAGTTTTGCTTACTTCGGATATTCCCTCCACGTGGGAACCCTTTTCCAATTGAGGATCTCGATCCGCCAAATGAGGATCCCATGTTAATTTGGTCTCCTGAGACAAATTCAGCATTTCCTTTGCCAAAGAAAGTGCTGCCTGTGTTATGAATTGTTCCCCCTCTAAAATGATCTTCTTGGTTTACATTTCCAGCATTTGAACTTTCCCCTTCCTTAGATTTTCCTTTATTTTTAGCAATTTCTCTATCATATTTTTCCCTTTTTGTTTTATCACTAAGAATCGAATAAGCGTCCGACAATTTTCCCAAATTATCAAAAAAGTCTTTATCGCTCTGTTTGGTAGTTCGATTTTTCTCTTTCCTTTCATTAAATGCATCTTCAATCTCATCAGGTGAAGCATTTTTATCAACCATTAATGTTTTGTAGTGGGTGGATTCAATTTTAAAAATAAAATTGAACAAAGAGAGAAAAAGGATCAAATAAATATTTGCCATACTTTAACTCTTTAATTGAAAAAAATTAAATAAGAAGTCTATAAATTCAAGAATTAAAGAGATTTGGATTATCGATAGACTGAACTGCTCCGGTATCGTATTAGGTTGTGTCATAAATAATTAGCCCACCTTAAACAATGTAAGTTTGAAAATTCATATCTCACTGTTCTGAAAACCAATCTGTTTAATTTTTTTGTCATATATTCTCAATGATGTCTTCTTCATTTTCTGAAAAATTTGAAATTTTTCCTCTACTTACAAATTTTTTACGATTTTTTAAAGTTTAAGGCAAAACTATGAAATTAGCGTCCACCTAAATTATGAGTTTAAACTTGGATATTCGGAGAAGGAATCATGGCGCAAAATATGCTAATCGAAGTAAGGAGATGTTATCTCGTATTACACAGAAAAAAGGTTGTCATTCAAATAAAAGAAAGGTAGAGAGGAGCTGAAAGAAGAAGAACGTCTTGGATGTCAACCAACAACAGATAAGAATTCCGTTCTCCCCTGAATCAAAGCCAATCCAAAAAATAAAATGTGTATATTGGGGCAGGCACTCACCTGCTCGCTTACAAAAATTACCATAATTTTACTTGTAACGGGAAACAAGTTAAGAAGGGTCGATTGATACACCGTGAATTGCCGCAAAATCAACTGATTTCATAGTTTTGCCTTAAACTTTAAAAAATCGTAAAAAATTTGTAAGTAGAGGAAAAATTTCAAATTTTTCAGAAAATGAAGAAGACATCATTGAGAATATATGACAAAAAAATTAAACAGATTGGTTTTCAGAACAGCGAAATATGAATTTTCAAACTTACATTGTTTAAGGGGGGCTAATTATTTATGACACAACCTAATATAATAAGCCAGGTTTACTACTCTTTACCGTTGAAGGCGAAACTTCTTGAAATTTTGTTAGGTTTTATCGTTAAAAATATATAAGCCAGTCTCCGATGTCCGGCTGAATTTACCCGGATTACGGACCGGAGGTGTCCCAACTTAATCTAACGAAGAAGAGAGATCCATCTAGACTAGGAAGGTACTTAAGATTTATTAAAGGGAATACAAACTGATTTTTTGGTAAATTATTAGTCCCTTAAATATCACTAAGGAATTTCTTAATTGCGACATTTCTTAATTGCCGGCAAATGCCGACAATCAAAAGATTGTCGGCATTTGCCTATTACATATGTATTTGTACTTTTCATGTATTTCCCACTAGGTTTTTTTTAATTTGATTATTTCTCAACTACTATTGTCCTCAATAATTTCTCAACTATTGCCCTTTATGTTTTCCTTTAATTTGTCTCACAATTACATCATCTTACTTAAAGCCAAAAATGCTTTTTGATTTCATAATTTAATTTTTATTTAATTTTTTATTTGAACTTTTATAATTTTGAAAATTTATCGTTAGAAAATTTTCCCCCGCCAAACCAGTCAATAGGTTGTTAGAATCCTTTTGAACATCAATAAAAATATTGACGGCATTTCCCTCTGTCCCAAAATCTGGGTGATACCTACTCTCCTGATATCAAACTGAAGGAGATTTCTCTATATCCTTCCTAATTCCCTAAATCGGTGATATCAGAGGTTTGGAGTATAATATAGGATTTAGGGATTTGAAGGAATTCCAAGGGATCTCGAGATCTGAATTTGATCTTTTCCGATCTATAGTTAGACGATCGCAAAAAATTATCAACACAATAATAAATTATATATTTCAGCGTCGCAGGCGAAAATTTTGGCTTCATGGCCTACATATCTTTGCCCGTGCCGCTGAAAAAGAAAGAAACTGTGTTTACAAACTAAATAGAACTTTGGCTTCATGGCCTTATAAATAGAATCTAAGTGAACCTAAATGCCGAATAAAACTAAAAAAAGCTAGATGATAATTAATTTTAAATGATTTACTGGTTTTGTTAAAACTAATAAATTACAACATTATTTAATGATGTATACTAAACTATAAAAATAAGAGATTATATGTACCTATGACACTCTTCAAATTATAATCAACCCAGGTTTCAATTATCGAGCCGAATTACATTAGGTCTGAAAGCTTTCCAACTTTAATTTTAACGTCTAATTTTTGTTGTTTGATTCTCTATTTTGTCATCAGAACTTTTAGCTCCAGCAATGTTAACTGGTTCAATTATATTTTTACCCTCATTTTGTAGGCAAAAATAGTCATTCAATTAAAGGAAAATAATTAAAATCTCTTTGTTAATATAAAAATATTTGCTAGTAGTAAATAATATTTCTATTAGAGTTTAAAGAGTTTTGAGGTAAATGGGTAATATTTTATACAAGATGTGTCGTAGAAAATTGTAGCCTATCTTATAAAAGCTTAATAAAATTGTCATATTGCCCTCTAACTCTGGCAATAGACAAAAATCATATGCGTGACTTTAAAAATGCTTGCTTTTAAATTGAGAAATAAAGAGGTGTTCATTTTAAAAATTTTTATTTTTAATAATTTTTATATGCTGTATTTTTTAAATAAATACATTAAATATGTTGTCAAACTCTCGCTGGAGCAGTTTAATTAATTGCAACATCAGGGATTTCCTCAAAACCGAGAAATATGAACAATTTTTGTAAAAAATATTGGAGGAACTTTTAGAAATGTATAGAAAGACCTTGGAAAAATTCATGGGGTTCTATTTATAATTTACCCAAGTTTAATTACCTAAGTTTGAGATTTCAAATTTAAAAAAATATTAATATGTTGCGTAGTTAATAGTAGTGGGATGTCGGCCGACTTTTTGACTTTTAAGCCAGATACTTTTGATTGGATTTGACTTAAAGTCAAATCTTTTTGAGGGGCTGGTTAAAGCTCAAACATTTAGCGCGGGTTAGTGCGGTAAAAGCTGACCTCCCTGTCAAGAGCCGCTACCTACAGAGTGAGAGAAAAATCAATGTCGCGGCATCATCCTACTCCTTTTCTTCTCCTCCCACTACTTCCCCATCTCTTCTCTCTCCTCTTTCTCTGGTTAAAATTTAGGATGAGAGGAGGGAGGCCCGCGCTGTTTACCATTTTACATTGCAATAATCGAGAGACTATTAAGGAGTGCGTATTTTAGTGAGTGCCTTTAATTAGAGAGTATTTTATGAAATAAAATTTAGAGAAAAATAAATATTTATCATGTGTTTAATTGTAATCAATGTTTAAAGGCAAATCGTTTAAAGGCATTTTTATTTAGCTAATGTCCTTTGTCAACTAAATGCTTGCCTATTAAATTAAAGTAAATAGCGAGGCATTAATTTTAAAATTCTTTTAATTTAAATAACTTTTATAAGTTCCGTCCAATTAATAATTAACAATGTTAATATTTTTAAAATTCACTCTTGAGATGTAATAGAGAAAAACTTATTTTAATGCATAAGCTCAGGCCTCCTTAATGCTACGTCTACATAAAAAAACTCGAGCGTTTTCCGCAGAAAATAGTATGGAAAAGAGAGAGAAAAAACGCCGGCGTTTTTTTTCCGGAAAACGCTAGCGGAAAAAACGCTAGCGGAAAACGCTGCAGAGTGTCTACATAAACTCAGCGTTTTCCGCAATGCGTTTTTCTGTTAGGCAGAAAACGCTGTTTTTATGTAAACACTTTTTAGCGTTTTCCGCCAGCGTTTTCCGCAAAACGCTGGCGTTTTTTATGTAGACGTAGCATAAGTAAATTTTACGCCGCCTTAAATAGAATCCTGCCTCTACCGCAGACTGTTACTTTTCTATTCTCAAATGGATTCACATAAGTCTAAGTTTGATATTTCAAGTTACTCTAATAATAACTTTACATCTCAGGGTCGGCACCTGAATTTTATTAAAAAATGAAGGGAAAAACTTTATTAAAAAATGAAGGGGAAAACAGAAAACGCTGTTTTTATGTAAACATATAAAAACAGTCTAAAGGCATTTTTCAAGTATTTTTTTTTCAAGTATTTGATGAAAAAACAATTAAGAAATATTATTTAAGACTTTTTTAATAGCGCTCTTTCCAAAAAAATATTTCTTCCACTTAAATGAGAGAACGATACGAAATTTCGTCCCCAATAATCGCAATAGTAAATTTTGAAAGAGGCGTGGTGATTTTTTTATTTAAAATAATTTATAAGGGTCGAAATTTCGGCCCTTACTGATCACCATTTTACATTGTAATGGTTGAGAGACTATTAAGGAGTGCGTGTTTTAGTGAGTGTTATTAATTAGAGAGTATTTTATGAAATAAAATTTAGAGAAAAATAAATATTTATCATGTGTTTAATTGTAAACAATGTTTAAAGGCAAATCGTTTAAAGGCATTTTTATTTAGCTAATGTCCTTTCTCAACTAAATGCTTGTCTATAAAATTAAATAAAATAAGCGAGGCATTCATTTTAAATTTTTTTTTAATTTAAATAACTTTTATATGTTCCACTCAATTAATAATTAACATTGTTAATATGTTTAAAACGCGCTCTTGAGATGTAATAGAGAAAAAGTATTAAAAGTTTTGAAATATGAACTTATGTTAATGCATAAGCTCAGCCATCCTTTTTGTAAATTTTAAAGCCTCCTAAAGTAAAATCCAGCCTCTACCGCAGACTGTTATTTTTCTATTCTCAAATGCATTCACATAAATCTAAGTTTTTTTTAAAGATTTACGCAATGCTGCGTTTATCTGCATATTTCATACTAATTTTTTATTTTGTTGTGATAATTGAAACAACGAGAGATATCCTCAAAACCGAGGAATATAGCAAATTTGTTGAAAAAGAAAAGGATAAAATACTAGAAATGTATAAAAAATATTTGGGAGAAGGAATGGATGAGCAAAGTTTGGAAAAACTGTCAATGAACATAGTAAAAATTTATTATGAAGATTTGCTTAAAAAGGTTTCTGGAAAAAATGCGGAACCTGAAGAGGTTTCTGGAAAAAATGCGGAACCTGAAGAGGTTACTGGAAAAAATGCGGAACCTGAAGAGGTTACTGGAAAAAATGCGGAACCTGAAGAGGTTACTGGAAAAAATGCGGAACCTGAAGAGGTTACTGGAAAAAATGCGGAACCTGAAGAGGTTACTGGAAAAAATGCGGAACCTGAAGAGGTTACTGGAAAAAATGCGGAACCTGAAGAGGTTTCTGGAAAAAATGCGGAACCTGAAGAGGTTACTGGAAAAAATGCGGAACCTGAAGAGGTTTCTGGAAAAAATGCGGAACCTGAAGAGGTTACTGGAAAAAATGCGGAACCTGAAGAGGTTTCTGGAAAAAATGCGGAACCTGAAGAGGTTTCTGGAAAAAATGCGGAACCTGAAGAGGTTTCTGGAAAAAATGCGGAACCTGAAGAGGTTACTGGAAAAAATGCGGAACCTGAAGAGGTTTCTGGAAAAAATGCGGAACCTGAAGAGGTTTCTGGAAAAAATGCGGAACCTGAAGAGGTTTCTGGAAAAAATGCGGAACCTGAAGAGGTTTCTGGAAAAAATGCGGAACCTGAAGAGGTTTCTGGAAAAAATGCGGAACCTGAAGAGGTTACTAGAAAAAATGCGGAACCTGAAGAGGTTTCTGGAAAAAATGCGGAACCTGAAGAGGTTTCTGGAAAAAATGCGGAACCTGAAGAGGTTTCTGGAAAAAATGCGGAACCTGAAGAGGTTTCTGGAAAAAATGCGGAACCTGAAGAGGTTTCTGGAAAAAATGCGGAACCTGAAGAGGTTTCTGGAAAAAATGCGGAACCTGAAGAGGTTTCTGGAAAAAATGCGGAACCTGAAGAGGTTACTAGAAAAAATGCGGAACCTGAAGAGGTTTCTGGAAAAAATGCGGAACCTGAAGAGGTTACTGGAAAAAATGCGGAACCTGAAGAGGTTTCTGGAAAAAATGCGGAACCTGAAGAGGTTTCTGGAAAAAATGCGGAACCTGAAGAGGTTTCTGGAAAAAATGCGGAACCTGAAGAGGTTTCTGGAAAAAATGCGGAACCTGAAGAGGTTTCTGGAAAAAATGCGGAACCTGAAGAGGTTACTAGAAAAAATGCGGAACCTGAAGAGGTTTCTGGAAAAAATGCGGAACCTGAAGAGGTTTCTGGAAAAAATGCGGAACCTGAAGAGGTTTCTGGAAAAAATGCGGAACCTGAAGAGGTTTCTGGAAAAAATGCGGAACCTGAAGAGGTTACTGGAAAAAATGCGGAACCTGAAGAGGTTTCTGGAAAAAATGCGGAACCTGAAGAGGTTACTAGAAAAAATGCGGAACCTGAAGAGGTTTCTGGAAAAAATGCGGAACCTGAAGAGGTTTCTGGAAAAAATGCGGAACCTGAAGGTAATGAAGAGGAAAGTTTTGTCAAATTAATGTCTCGTAAAAAAGGAGATGAATCAGAGAAAATTAAAAATAAAAATAATTTTGAATGGAATGACGAATTTGGCGATGAATTTAAAAAATTCCATAAAGAAGCCGTGAAATTATTGGAAGAGCTTTTTATAAATGAAAATTGGTCGTTGGAAAAGAAATTTTGTGAAATTTATAGTTTAGCTGATAAATGGATTAAAAACGAAAAACTTTTAAAAAATAAATATTGGAATGATTATGTAAAAGACAATATATATTATGTATGTATCACAAATTAAATTTTTGATCAAATTCAATTGGGTCGGCCGAATTAAACATTTGCGCCGTTTGCACTAGATTCGCGACTTTTCCTCCGCCCTAACCTAAAAATTAAAAATATTATTAAAAATTATTAGATTTTAGGAAGGTGAAAATGCTGACACAGCAGAAATACAAATTTCAGTAGCAGCTAAACTCCTAACATCAAAACCACAGTCATCTCGATGACACTATAGAGCCTATAGATTCTAGTTTCTCAAACACAATTTTCCTAAAATATAATAAGTTTTGCCCAAGATTTTATTTTCTATTTGTCGCAGCGCAAATTTCGCGTCACAAAAATCGTGCCGCAAAAGACAGCGACACAGGTATCTAAGTCGCAGCGCTAATGTTAGACAACAGGGCTGGGCGATGTTAAAAAATAAAAAGCGAAATGCGAAATGCGAAACATTTCGCGCCAAAAAATGCGAGAATGCGAAAGATACGAAACGCGAAATTGCGAAATAAGCCCAGCCCTGTTAGACAAGCATATTTCAAAGAACAGTTTGAAATATAATTCGAGCTAATTTGCAATTCAAATATAATTTTGATCTTTTTTTTCAGAAGATAATATTTGAAAATCAAATTTTGTGTGAAAATGATGACCAAATTAATGGGATAGTCCAAAAATGTTTTGAAAACGAAGCATTTAAGGATACGGTTAAATCAATGCATACAAATTTTATTTACAATTATACAAAAGATTTGAAAATATTTGTTTATGGAGAAACAAAACATAAATTATTAAATTTGTTAGGAGATAAAAATTGTCAAATCCTGAGAGATAATCTACATAATGAAGAAAATGAGGAACTATTAAAAATGTATAAAAATTACTTTGAAGAAAATCAAGAAGGAATGGATGATGAAAGTTTGCAAAAACTGTCAATTAAATCAGTTAATATTAAATCGGTTTCGAATTATTTTAAAATTTTTCTTAAAAATGTTGCCGGAAATATTGGAGGAATTGATGATAATGAAAAAGAGATTTTCATTAATTTTATTAAATTAATGCCTATTAATGATAAAAAAGGTTATGAATCGGAGAAAATTAATTCTGAAAATTTTGAATGGAATGACGAGTTTGGCGATGAATTTAAAAAATTCCATAAAGAAGCCGTGAAATTATTGGAAGAGCTTTTTATAAATGAAAGTTGGTCGTTGGAAAAGAAATTTTGTGAAATTTATAGTTTAGCTGATAAATGGATTAAAAATGAAAAACTTTTAAAAAATAAATATTGGAATAACTATATAACCATATTAAATTATGTATGTAAAAAATTTTTTAAAATATATTGGGAAGAACCAATTGCTATAGCAAATGCCTAAGTCTGTAAAATACCTGCCCCGAGCATTCGAGACCAAACCCTAGTTAAACTTTCAGTTTTTTTATTTTTAAATTTTTAAGAAGAATATTTTTAAAAATCAAATTTTGTGTGAAAATGATGAACAAATTAATCAAATGATAGAAAAATGTTTTGAGAATAAAGCATTAATTAATTTTGCGCATTTACATTTTATAAACAATTTTTATACCGATTTACAAATATTTGTTCTCGGAACAAAAGGAACAAAAGACAAAGCATTAAATTTGATAGGAAATGAAGAATACGAAAAATTTAAAGCTAACTTCTTAAAAGTCGCTCAGAAACATTTTCAAAAACGTAAGAAAATATTATTTACACTAAATTTTAATATTGAATATTTTTAATATTTATTGCGAGTTATTCGAGTTTATGCGAGTTATTTATAGCGAGATAAAAGTGCTGCGCATTTATAATGCCACCTAAAAATCTGTTAAATCTCATGATGTATGTTTAACTTTTATTTAATATTGGCTGAACGAGGCATTATAATCTTCCTTTTTGGGATAAGGAAGCTTAAAAGGATCAATTTTATGATTTTAATATTAAAAACGGTACTTTCCTTTTATCGGCCCTCCATTTTTTCTTCCTTTTTTCTCAGTTTACTTCTGTACAGAATGGTCAGATTTTCTTTCTTTCTTAAATTCACTCCATTTCCCATTGGCAACATTAACAAAGAAAAGATTATTTTTGCAAAAAACAGATTGTTTCACAAATCTGAGAAGAACGTCATTTTAAATTTTTGTTTTTGTTTTCAAATCAATGAAATATTTTCAAACTGCCACAAACAGGAGAAGCAGCGATACATTTTTAGGATTGACAATCTCGTAAATCTTAAACACGCGACGTATGCACAGAAAATAAAAAATTAATCTGTTTTTTTTGCAAAAATAATCTTCTTTGTTAATGTTGCCAATGGGATATGGAGTCAATTTGAGAAGGAAATAAAATCTTACCATTCTGTACAGAAGTAGACTGAAAAAAATGGAGGAAAAAATGGAGGGCCGATAACAGGAAAGTACCTTAAAAACATATTAAATTAAGTTTTGTTGAATAAAAAAGAACGAGTAGACAATTATCTAAAGATATTAAAGATTGATCAACAAGAGGAAAAAATGCATGAGATTGATAGTTCCAAATATATAACTACAGAAGAAGTGCTTATAACTATTGAACTGCTTTGGAAAAGGATGGATAATGTTGAGAAAAATTTAAATTCGAAAAAATTGGATGATTTGTTTGTCAAAGTAAAATCAGTTCTTTATGATCTATATGTCAAAGCTCCTCCTTCATGTGTTCAGCTTTTGTTCAATATTGTAAAACTTTTGACAAAAAAGGAAGCAGCGTATAAAAATCATGTTAACGATGGGAAAACTGAAAAGATAATAAAGAAAGTTGATGAGGAAATTGAAAATTTAGCATATCTTTCTAATACAATATCAATTTTTGAAATTAGAAAATTTTTGAATAAAGAACATATGGAGTACTTTAAAGAAATATTAAATGATAAAGAGATAAGAAAGATATTACAAAAGAAGGACGGCTCAATATATTGTTTTTATAATATATTGGGAGGTCATCGTGATATAACTGAAGTAATGAAAGAAAATGGATTACTCGAAGTTGACGGTAACTGTCCTTATACTTTTAAACTTATAAATTAGAATAATTAACTAAAAGATGGTGTGGGTGAGTAATATAGATAGCGGAAATTTTGAAGATTAAAGGGATATATTTAGGTGGTTTTGTGTGATTAATGTGGTATGAGTATATGGATATCGTGGATTCGAATTAAGAGTTATAAATGGAGGTACTCCCAAATCTATAGATTTTGGGTTAAAAAGTGATAATTTAAAAATTTTTTTAAAGAGAAGTGATCATTAACCGTGAGATTAGAGGGGAGAGTAGTAGTAGTATATGTGATAGGGGGAATTGTACAAACATTGGATATTATCAAAAGTCTATGAATTTAAAAAATAGTAAAACAATTTTAAATTTAGTTCTTCGAAAAGATGAAACGTTAACAAAACACTACAAATTATATTTCGAAGCATTGAAGGATTCAATTAATCAACGAGCAAACAAGATTATTGTTGATTATCTTCTTTGGTTCAGATGGGTAGATAATCCAGTTAGAGTAAAAAAGCAATGGGAAATAACAAACAATTGCACAAGCATGCGTGATGTCGTCAAGGATACTAGTATTTTTTTTAAAACTGTTTATGGAAAAATGTTATGGAGTGATGAAGAGAATATTGAAAATATAAAGGAAGCATTGGGTTACAAAATGTATTTCTTGAAGGAATATGTAGGCGTGCAGCAAAAAGATAAACTCATAGTTAGTAAAGATATGAATATAATTAGGGGCCAAAATAGACTGAATGGACTGACTAAAAACATGCCCGAAAAGAATGGCTCGGAAAATTTATACCAGTTTTGTCCTTTCCAAAATTCTCAAAATTTTCGCCTGCAGCGCTGAAAAGAAGAATTTTTAGCTCCTTATCTGGCTTCCGCAATTTTAACATTAAAATTTGCAGACAAAACTGCAGTCAATAGGGCAATGGACCACGCAATCAGCAATCCGGGATATAAAGATTAATCTGGGGATATAAGGTGATTTGAGGGATTACGTGTGACTCGAGTTGGACTTAAGATAGTTAGTCCGAAAAAGACACTACGGGCCGAACTCAATTCTGCGGATATACATATTTATGTGGACTTTTATACTGAATGCAAAAAAAACTCCAACTTCAATAATTTGAACCTATGGGGATATGTACTACTAATTTTATTTCCAATAGTTTACTTATTTCCATTTGACTTTATAGGAATAAAAATTCTATCAAACCAGAGTTGAGGCACACACAAAAGATATCGAACATTACTTGTTTGCGATAACTCACAATATTTTATCTCGCTATTGAATATAGGTTTCAATTAACCGTCACCTTTTATAATTATAATGTTCTGATTTTATTAAGACAAATGAAGAACTCTACAATAAATGGGTTGGTGTATGGCAAACCATAACAAATATGGAAATTAAAGCTATCAGTAAAGAACTGAAAGATAATAAATATAAAAATGAATTCGATATAAAGGAATCGTACATAAAAATTCAAGATAAATTTGATGATTGGTTAAATGAAGTACAATATAAAACTTTAGATAAAGCCCTAAATGATAAAAATAGTGAATTGGCTAAATTTTTGCCAGGTAATTTCTTGATATCTCTATGAAACACTATGTGTTAGTGACAGTTAAAATGAGAAAGTCTGTATCATTGATTGTCATAAAACCTAAAAATCCTAGCCATAATTGTAAGCATTAAAAATTATTTTTTAAATTAAGGAATATTCAATGATAGACAAAACATATTAAATGATAAATTAAAAAATTTTGTCACTGTTGAACATTCAAATATATTAATGGAAAAATTAAAAAATCTAGCTAAAGATCAACTAAATATTTCTAAAAATGTAAAAAACAAAAAACCACAAAAAGAAAAATCAAAAAAACAAAGTAAAAGTACGACAATTTCTCATGATAAGCCTCAAAAGGTTGCAATTGCAGAGGTACGATTAGCATATAATTACCCTTTTATATATTTATTTGTAAAGATCCAGATGTAATGTTAGTCCAAATGATCATTTGGACAGCCATTTGGGGATTGAAACACAAAATTTGGATTCTTCATTGTGTTTCAAAGCTTAAGTCTGGATCCTTAACAGTTAATCTTCCGGACCTACACTTACTTTCTCTGGGACCGTTCCTTAACCTATTCTGAATTTTTAAAAATTCAGAAAATTCTGAAAACTGAAT
This sequence comes from Meloidogyne luci, assembly GCA_902706615.1. Lineage (NCBI taxonomy): Eukaryota > Metazoa > Nematoda > Chromadorea > Rhabditida > Meloidogynidae > Meloidogyne > Meloidogyne luci. The sequence goes on along the minus strand of CACSLI010000184.1, from coordinate 625,365 downwards.
TTAAAAATTCAGAAAATTCAGAAAACTGAATTTTTAGAAATTCAGAAAAACGATTATACTTTCGAGGGATATGTAAGGAATGGTCCCAGACCTAGTAAACAGTCCTATACCGGCAAATTATCATTGGACTAACATTACATTTGGGCGATGACTTATATTTATTGCTATGAGTAGAGACCGGATTTTTATTGAAATAAAATCGCAAAATATGACCACAAAATATTGAAACAAATTGGCAATTTCATTTGAATATGCAGAATTGGTAATGGATATGGATATTTATACAGAGAATATAGAAATGCCTGCGTATATCCGCTTGTATCCACCGTAAATATCCAGAAACGGATATAAAATCCATGTCCATTACAAATTCTGTGACTATGTAAAAATTAATATTATAATTTTAAGGTTCAAAATGAAAACTTGACAGAGGTTAAGGAAGAAAAGGAGACAGAAACTAAAAATATAACTAAAATTGAGAAGGATGAAGAAATAAAAGTGGAGTACTTTACAGAGGATAAAAATCTGTTTGATATTTTTAATCAAATTACTAAAGGAAAACATTCAATTAATCAAAGTTTTGTTGATGTTGGAATTTTTGCAAATGAGATTGGGAAGCGTTTTGAATTTTTGGAGAATTTAAAGAAAAATTATATTAAAGTATTTGAAATTTATTTTTTAAATTTTAAAAAGTTTAAAAGAATGGAAAATTATTGGGGGAAAATCAAAGAAAAATTAATTTCAAAAAATGAAGATGAAGAAAATAGAAAAGTTGAAAATGAATTGTATCATTTATTAATTGAAATATCAAAAGTACTCGATGGAAAGCTCGTATTAGATAAGGAAACGTTTGGAAAAATCAAAGAAAATTTGTATTTGGAAAAGATCTCGAAATATTTTGTGGAACATATTAAGATTAATTGGAGTGTATTAATCGACAATCAGAGACAATTAATCACAGAAATTTGTAAAGTAGAAAAAAAGGGTATTTTGGATGAATGGGTATTAAAAATAGAAAAAAGAATTAAAGAGCTGAAACAAATGAAAGAACAGTTGGATATAGGTTTGTGTTCTAGAGGCAGGGTTATTGTGAAGTTCTGGGGTACACCCCGTTATACCGCAAGACCAGTATACCTCCGAGCTATAACTTCGTTTAAAATTGTCGAATCCGGAGGCCCTGGTATGGTTCGATGCGCCTCAACGAGCTGAAACAAAACATAGCTGGATTCACGGATTCGACAATTTTGAACGAAGTTATAGCTCGGCGGTATACTGGCCTGCTCCCGAAGTTCTGTTGCTATTTAAGAGCTGAAAAGTCAGTGTCAGGTCAGCTAGCCACGTGGGGAAGGATTGGGGGAGTGAGCTGAAGACGTTGAAATTTTTTGTCTCTAATTCCCACTTTTAGAAAGAATGAGGAACAACCCTAGATTCGGGGGAAATTTTCTGAGAAGCAGTTCGCATATAAGATATTCCCTTTGTATTTAGTAATTTATAAAAAATAATATTTTAAGATAACTCCGAAAATGCTCAAGTTTATCTTCATCCAGACTTATACAAACCTTTATCATTAAATGAAGACTGGAACGCTTTATCTACAAAAGTTAATATTGTTCCAACTGATTCATTTAATAAACTTTTCGAAGAATGGAAAAATATTACAAAAAGGAATGGCATTAAAGAGATTAAAAATTTCCGATTATTTATGTCAGCCCCTGTCAATAAACAAGGAGGACATGTACATGCAATTGTTTTAGCTATTGGAGCTGGGAAAGTTAACGATGATATAATTAAAGAATTATTTGTTGATAAAGCAAACATTGCTTTACTAAATTTATTTAATAGCGAATGCTTGGACATGGACAAATCGCTTTATTGTCATCTTTTAAAGGTAAGAGAGTCTCAAAAAGGGTTGCCATTTTCGAGCCGGGCCAACGGTCGATGCATTCTTTTTCGGACCGAGACAGTTTCGAGTCTTTTTATAAAGATTTATTTAAAAATAATTAGTGGATTTGGAGGGATATCTGAGAATTAAAAGGTATATCGATGGATTTGCAGGAAGTTGAAAGGATAAAGGGAGATTAAGATATATCGGGGATAAATCAGCAAATCCCTTAATAAAATCGCACTGTAGGTAAAATTCCTCGTTATACTTATTACGTGAGCAGACATCCCAGAAAGCCCGACTCGGATTTATATCTAATTATATAAGTAATTTAGAATGTAAGAAAGCAACAGCTCAGTGGAGAGTATAAACTTTTCCCCGTTTCTGATGAAAATATTTATTATGAAGAGAATGGCACAGAGTTTGAAATAACTTTTGTTTATTATAAAGAAGAACGTGTAGTTCAAAATGATACAAATTGGATCGAAACTTTTATGAGGAAAATTTCAAAAAATTTAGATAAAAAGGGGAATAGCAAGGAACAACAACAAAAGGGTGCGATTCTTTATAATCTTTCGTTGTTCAAAACTTATGAATATTTGGAGGAGTTATTAAAAAGTAAAAATGTCGAAGAGAGAAATATACTGAATCAAACTTTTATGGCTTTGAAAAATTGGGCAAAAGGTTTGGAATTTTTAAAATGTTAAAGTATGTTGTTGAGCATGGCCTAGGGTAAATAACCTTTCACCAAGAACAGGAGAAAAAACAAGAACTTTTATGAGGAAACTTTCAAAAAGTTAAATAAAAACTAAAAAAATTTAGTTTTTGGACCATTTTGGCCCACTTTCAAGCGTGGCAATTAGCTATGTTTGATAAGAAAGGTTTTAGCCCATTGTAAGCCGAAGTGTTCCAAAATGGGTCTGTTGGAATTTTTAAATATTAACACAGACATATAAAAATATAAACGTAGTAATTTTGGCATATGTAAACAATTTAATTCCTATCAGTAAAAAATTGGCTTTTATAAAAAATTCATTCAACTATAAAGTGCAAAAAGAATCAAAATAATTTTTGATTCCGCGACAATTCCCCCACTAGATGTTTGTTAAATGCATAGTATTATGCACATTCAAACAACATAGAATCGGTAATTTCGACGGTTGCATTTTATGATCTTAGAGAGCTTCGCCGGCTAACTGTTGTGATTTCTATTTAAACGATTAATGCCATTTAGTCTTTTTCACATTCACAAATCGAAACTTTTGCATAGTAACTGAACTACAAAAATTAAATCTCAATTTCAGCTCATTGTGTTTACAACAAACAGTTTGGGTTTCTCGATGGAACCTCCATTTCTGTAATGCTTACAAAAGTATTTCTTTTATATCCCGAAGCAAATGTTATTGAATTAATTGAACGTTATTTCATAACTTTTTCAACATGGTAAATTTCCTCAGAATATTTCAATAAAAATTAATTTCATTAAGGGATTGGCATTATCCCCTTCGAATTAAAAACAAACAAAATAAAGAAGAAAAACAAGAGAAAAATATTACAATGTACACTACAACACATCCTGAACATTCAATTACGAGCAAAATAGCAAAGACAAATCAACAAATCATTCTGAATTCATTATTATTTGGCAATTATTTTGAATTAATTCCATTCCATAGATTGCTCCCGTCAGGGAACACTGTGGAAAACTTTCTAGGAGGCAGTGTTACGGAATGATGGAGCAGGGAGTGTAAAATCACTAATAAACGTGGTCCTTGACAAAAGCGTCCAAAAAAATCATTTTTCGCCATTTAATTATGGCAAATCGAGATCACTTTGTTATTTTGTTACCAATGAAAATTAATAATTCCTTTTTCATTTTATTCCTAAAACTTTATAAAATAAGTAAATTCAATAATAGGTCTTCAAGTTGTTGTAAAATTTAATTCAACTCAAACAAAAAAGGGATATCAAAAGAAAAATAAAAATGAATTGGATTATTTAAAAAACAAAGTTGAGGGATCAGAATTCGTTCAAATTGTGAATTATAATTTGGAATTATATAATTTTTAAATTATTTTCAGTACAAACATTTTATTGTTTTTTCCTGTATTACTGAAGAATTAGATGGGCAGGTGAATTATTGTGGATTTTTGGAGAATTTGGATAAAATAAATGAACAAATTGAGAAAATTAATCAGATAGAAATTTATCATGTTGGTTTGAAAACAGAGGATTGCCCTACAGAAATTCAGAAAATTAAAAATGAGGATGAACATCAATTTGAGGAAGAAGAAAATGTACAAGCAGAAGCACAATTAAAGTAGGGAATAACAAAACACGGGGCCCTAACAAGTCGAAAAAATTTATATAATCAGCATGCAAAGCTGTTTCAAGATTTTATAATTCTCTGTATTTAGTTATTTTGATGTAAAGTTAAGGCAGGACTGTCAGAACAAAAATCCAACTTGTTGTCCTCCTTTCCAATACAGCCTTATGAAGTCGAAAAAAATGTATTGAAAAACATTGAAAGACGTTGCGAAAGTCAATATAAAAATATTATGGACTGAAATTTGAGTTAACGTTAGGAGCAGTGCTGGGTATTTGGCATTTGTTTGCTCCGGCTCCGGGCTCCAGACTTTCAAATTCTTGGCTCCGGTTCCAGCCCCGGCTCCGGGGTTTCCAAAATCTTAGCTCCGGGAGCCGGCTCCGGCGGAGCCGGGCTCCGGAGCTATACCCAGCACTGGTTAGGAGTTCCAAGAACAAACAACCCTACTCCTCGCAGACAAATTAAACTTTTGAACTAAATAAAATTTCGGACTAAAAATTTTCTTTAATATTTTAAAATTTCAGTTTAAATTTTTGTACTTCATGGCTTGTTGGAATTAAAATTAAAGACCGAGTTCTAAACAAGGAAATGTTGAAATTTGAAATAGAAAAGGGTGTTGGAACAACAGGAGTTACTGAAGATTTGAAAATATTTGTTATATTAAAAGAGGAAATTGAAAATTGGTTTGTTTAAAATGGAAAAATTTATTTACATAAATTAAATATATTTTAGGGGGTTTGAGTTGAATCAAAACGATTTTTGAAACTAGTGCGAACAAACAAAATGTTAAAGATTGAAGAGTTTTGAGGGTGTCGAATGTTTAAATTTTATTACCTTTTTAATTTCCATTAATCATTTTTTTATTTATCACCAAATTAGGTTGGACAAGGACAAACTGTTAACAATTTTTAAAGGTCATCATTAAAAACTTTTTAAAAAACGTATCGACATTTAACACTAAATTCTGGAATAATTCTTGGTACTTTATGGATATACCACGTATTGTATACGAGTTCATGCCGCGGAAAAATTCATTGGTTGGGAGATGGAATTGAACCATCACGGAATGAGCCCATGAAGCACAGCCATTTGTGCCACCATTCAAACCGATTATGGGTTATTTATTATGGTTATTATGGGTTAATTTATTATGGGTTATTAATAGGGCTCGGATTTATATTGAAATAAAATCGCAAAATATGGCCATAAAATATTGAAATATGTGGGCAAAATATTGACAAAAAATGCCAAAAATTAGTCTCTCTGAAATTGTCCCGCTCTAAAATTGTCCTACCCTCAAAAACGTCGCCTCACTGTTTAGATAAACCTTTCATTTTTAATTTATCATCTGTCTTACACATCTGTTTTACAAAATTATACAATTTCTGTTTTAAGAATTATTGCTTTCGAAAAAAGTTATTTCGTGTTCGACATCGATATTGTAATTTCCTTTAACTCAAAAATCAGAGGATTTTATTTTTCAGACATACAAGTCGGTGCAGAACAATCGAAATAATTCACCTATCTAAATTGTTTCGTATGAATTTGTATTTTTATATTGTTTCGATATTTTTATTTTGTTTCGGTAAATATATTTTTATGGGATTTGAATTGAATCAAAACGATTTTTAAATTAATGCGAACAAAAATGTGTTAACGAAAAAGAATTCTGATAATGCTTAAATCAGAATTTAAGCATTATCGCGCGGGGTTTTGCACAAGCGCCTCGCCGACGACCCATAGGTTTAGGTTTTTGTTTTTTGTGAATTTATGCAAAACTTTCTAATTCCTTTGTTGTCTCAAAAACAAAAAAATTAATAGATTTATTCTAGTATCTTTTTAAATAAAAAGAGTTTTGTATTTCATTTAGAAATTAGGCAATAAAAATTGAATTTATGCAAAATGTTTTATAGGTTCAACGATCTGACTTAAATTTCCTCGATTGTTATTCCTTTCTCTCATAATGCCAATTCTAGCATTTCTATTCGATGATGATGCAACTATTGTTTGTTGAACAGGCTTTCCACAAAATAAATGTTTAAATGTATTTTTGAATGCTTTGTTGTAATCCGCACTGAAATTAATTTAAATACTTGGTGTGCCCAAAGGGCACTTAAAATCCCATTTTCATTTTTATTAATTAATATTTTAACTTTTATTTCTTTCCCCGCTCAAAACACAATTTTTCACACTTTTCTTTTCTCTCTTAAAATCTATTTGCTTACGCCCATTTTTTACCCCTATATAATGTTTTGGCCTATTCTCTTCAATCACTTGCTTCTCCATCATTTTTTACTCGCTTTTGAATTGTTTTCCACTTTACTTGTTTGTTTTTCTCACTTGCTTGTTTTATTGCCAGCGCTCCCTGAGCTCTGCCAATCCATTATTACCTACCTTTGACTTGCCCATATTTTAATCTACTTGAGACCACAAGGGCCTGCTTTGTTGACCGGCAGCCCAAACTTGTGCTCGGCTTATATTCCCCCGAGCCACTTTTAATTATAAATTTATTTTGACTAAATAAATATTTTTAATTGTGTTTCTGTGTTTGTGTGTTCTTATAAGGAATTTGTTTTCTGGAGATTGGACATCTCCGTTGCCCGTTAAAACTAAGGAGGAGATTAGAACTAGTCGAATCTCTCCTGTCCCTCCTCAATTGAGTCAGCGAGGTATTGTGCCTTCTCTACTTTCCGCACATTATTTTTGTTGTGCCTTCTCTACTTTCCGCACACTTGGACTTAATTTTTATATTCCCCTTTGAAGCTGGAAAAGGTTGCACTTACACTGCAACGCAAATAACCTTTTTTAAAACATAACCTTCTTTAATAACCCCCTCTAGAACAACTGTTTCAAACCTAAAAGCAAACAAAACAGGCAAATTACTGCCAGCGGAAACAACATACAAAAGGAGAGCTGGAACAATCACATAACTATCAATATCTGAAGCATTAAAAGATAACATGGGCAATAACATTAACCACATCAGCGACTAAAAATACTGAATTTTATTATAAATATTGAGAGATAAAAAATCGAAACTGTTATGTTCTTAAGAGGTATGCCTTAGACTAACAAAATGCTACAAAAAATGTTTATAACCAGAATAAATATAAGAATAATGAAGGTAACAATAAACAAAAATAGATGGCCAGCCCTGAAGCAAAGGCCAGCCCAAAATAGAGACGGAAATGTGCCGACCAGGGCTGATAGCTAATTACTGATTTTATTCTAGAACAGCATATGTAACAGTTAAAAAAGGCTCTTATCTAGTTTAAGTGTCCAATCGCACCTTTATACGTCCAAACAAACTTTATTCGTCCAATGAAAAGTTTATGCGTCCAACCAATGGAAATAGAAAAATAAAAAATATATGAACTAACATTAAAATATCCAAATAAATTAATCAAAATAATTGCTGTCAATGATTTCATTAAACGTTTATTAATAGAACTTTGTTCCTTTCTAATCGCCATTAATATCCAAATAGTTATATAACAAGCAATTGTTAATAAATTATAAATATTTGAAGTTATAAGTGTCTCTTCTTTAATTTCAGGTTGAATCATGGATAGAGTGTCGCACATTGTTGGCCTTTTGATAAAATTTATATTTTCAAATTTTGAATTTACTTTTTTTGAATATCAAAATGACGAGCTTTATTAAAGATTAAAGAAATAATAAATTAATATGCCTATCAGGAAAGCTGATCGCCATGATTAACTGATTCCAAAAAGTACGGGCTGAGTATATCATTATTAGAATAAAGATAACAATCATAGACTTGTAATGATCGTTGACTTTGTACCTTTAATTATCAGTAAGAGCTATTTAGAAATAATACGACAATATGTAAAGTGAACATGAAATGTTACATGAGTAACCTGATCAACTTTTAGGTGATGGAAAAAAGATAAGTGTGACATATAAAAGGAGTGTGATTAACATATAAGTGTGATCATCTGAACACTTTATGTAAAAATTACCAGATAGGAAAAGCAACACTAAGCAATCTGTCAACTCCAATATAAAATTGAATTTGATTAGCCAATGCTACAGAAGTCATAGGGAATACTTGGATAAAATAACATGTACGAAGACTAATAAAATTAATTCCGAAGAGGAGGATAAAAAATTTGTAACTCATTCCAAAGTGGATTGGTAATTTAAAGAATGAACTCAGTCCAATGTAGATATTACAACGATGATGAAAACATCTAAAAAATAATCCTTTAATGTATGCTATAATGCCATAATTAGGGTTGTTGGTTTGGAACATTGAAATGGTTAAATATATCTGGTTAAATATATCATAAGATTTTTACTTTCACTGCCGACAGAGAAATGTCAACACAAATTAGCGCCAACAATGGTTAGAGGTAATAAGGAAAAGAAGACAAAGAAAACTTAATGTCGGACAGAGTGGTTAAAAAGAAGGAAAACTCTGCCTCTATCATCTCTTTCTTATTATCTCTAACAATTTTTCACCAATTTGTGTTGACATTTCTACGCCGACAGTGACAGTAAAAGTCGTTTGGTGGAATAGGCCCAAGGTATCAAAAATTTGTCAGCCGTTAAGTGCAGGTTAGGTGTTTCAGCTATTACACTGAAGAAAAATTTCTTAAGAACTTTCTATCAAAACACTAGGGCTGTCCGAGACCGAAAATTTTCCAAGACTCAAGACCAAGACTAGACACCAAGACCAAGACCCAAGACCAAGACTTGACCCCAAGACTCAAGACCAAAAATTATCAAGACTCAAGACAATTTTTAGGTTCCATAAGTCAAATTTTTGGTTTATTTTTTGTTATTTGACATGATCACAGTCAAATCCAGCACATTCGGCTATAATTTCGAAAAATCTATGCGAAATTCAAGGAATTTATCCGAAATTCAAAGAATTTTGGGGATAAAATAAGGAAACTGTTCAATCCTTAGGGATGTAAGTTTAGATAAGCCCAAAAAAGTCACGACCAAGACCAAAACTTTACCCCAAGACCAAGACCAAGACCGAAAAAACCCAAGAAAAATCTTGAGTCAAGACTCAAGACCAAGAGTCTCGGACAGCTCTACAAAACACCCCTAATTATTATTATGTGACTCAATGATTTAATAACAAATATTTAAAATAGTAAAGTTATATCTAACAATTTAGACTATCAATTATTAAAACTATTTACTTATTTTTCCAAGTAGTATACGCCATAAAAGAATTGAATAAAAATGCAACAATACTTAAAAGGAAAATGCTGCTATATTTAGCTGTTAATATGTAAAGAGTTCCGGTAGTGTTGTAATAATTGAAGACCTGAATTTTTTTTTAATCATATATAATGAAAGTTATGTACCGGGTCGTTGGGAGTAAGCATTTGTGTATATATCAAAGCCTGAAAGGCTTGTAAAACTGAAAAACTGAAAGAACTTTTTGGATTAATTTTTGGATAAGTGTTTATAAGTTCGCTTGAACTTATAAACACTTTATTTGAGAAATAAAAGTTAATTTGTATCCAAATACTTTTTTAAACATTTAGAAAAATGTTAAGAAAAATATAATTAGAAAAATATGTAGAGGCAAAAAATATGTCTGTCACATTTTATTTCACTTTCAAATAAAAATGACTGCCTTAACTATCATTTAAGCTACAAAACTCATACATATTTATAATTAAAATAAAATTTTTTTTTATAATTATTCCACTTGTTTAAGCACGCTTTTAATGTTCAGTTGTAAAATAAATACGAATTACTGTAACAAGTGTACTAAACTTTGTAGGTTTTTGTTTTAAAATTATGCTCGAATATTTTAGAAAGGTTTAGATGTACTTCAAATTTGTTGAGCTAGATTGTATTAAATTTATTTCGTGTCAAAAATAATGATATTTTGGTGTAAAATTTTTTAAAATTTATCTAATGAAGCAAAAAATTTTAATAAACAAATGGAAATTTTTTAGCTGAAATGTAAACAATTTACAAGGTTAAAGGCATTAAATGTCTAAAAAATAAAAATATTAGAAATGATTAAATGAAAATCAAATGGATTATAAATTTTCAAAATTTTTGCACACTCAAAATTCTTCAATTCTTAACATTTTTTTAAAATCGGTTTTTTAAATTGCCCGAAACTTTTTTAAATCACCCATTTTTTGTACCCGAAACCCGATACCTGAAAAGAAAATTTTCCAAACCGAAACCCGTAACCCGAAATGAAAATGCTCCAACTCGATACCCGAAGATTTAGATCTTTATGATGGTTAATAAGGAAAAAAATATTTGTAAAATAACGCCCCTAAAAATTTAATCGAAAAAAGCGACACTAATTATGACCCTACCTAATAGTTCAAGAGGTTTAAACCGTGCTTGATACAAAAAGAAATTTTCATAAATTTCTCACTATAATTGTCCCTCTGCTTGTTCTCCTTCCGTACATTTCTCCTTCTAAGTCTCAAATAGGTTTGGGGGAAGTACCGTATTTCCTATATTAGAGCCCCACTCTCTGTTAGAGCGATATATTAATAAACGATATACATTATTAATGAAATCTATAAATCAAAATTCACTACAATTATCGATAAAAAGCTTAGCAATATATGTACTTTTCACTTTACTTTTGATTAATTTATAAAAAATAAAATATAGAATGATTATTCATTTTATCTCAAATTAAAATATTACAATTTCTTTATGTTTTATAAAATCTTTCAATTAATTTTCTCTTTTTAAACATTGTTCAATTGCAAGTAACAATAGAGCACACTTTGACTGCTCTAATAATTTGTATCTGGCTCACTTTGCTTAAATCATGACGTGTAAATCTGAGATATGCCACGTAATTCACAAAAACCTTAAATTCAAATTCAAAAACTTTATCAAAAATAATAGGCGCTGGTCTTCATTTTGGGACCTACGCCTACTGGGTCTGGTACCATTCCTTGCCCTATCCCTCGAAATTTTTGAAAGATATAATTGTTTTTCCGAAATTTCGAGGGATAGGGCAAGGAATGTTTCCAGACACAGTGGGCGTAGGTCCCGAACATGAATAAATGTCTTGGTACCATACCCCAACTTTGCAATACTAAGAAAAATCCAATTGTTTTTTGATTGGACTCATAAAGTTTCATTGGACGCATAAACTAGACCAGCGCCACATAATTTGAATATTACTTCTATTTGATTGTTCAGCCCTGCCTTGATTTCTAAAACAAATGGCTCGCCAACTTTAAAAGGTGAATGTCCATAAGTCAGTTCAGTTTCCCATCCAACCCCTATTATCAAAGTGTTGACTGTAACCTTTAAAAAATTGTTTAAATGATTTTAGTTCGAAAGATATTCTTTACTGATTTAGAATTTAATTGGGGGCTGAAACTGAAAAGAACGTTAGCAGTCTCTCTCATAATGCCAGGCTCTCCAAGGCCAACAACAAAGTCGGGAAAAGAGTCAGTTGGTGTCCCAATAATTGTAATATGTTTTCCTGGTTTAAATCCGTTTTCCAAATTGATTGCTATTGGTATTACCTTTAATTTAAAAAATTTTTTTTTATACATATACTTAGATAATATAAGAATAATCCGGCATATTAATTTTTGAAAAATTCAAAATTTTGATCAGAAAACCTAATTTTTAATTTATTCTATTTAGAGATAATTTGGCGATTAAATTTAGCATTTAATTTATTTTTGAATAAATCAACCCAAGATAAAATATTCTAAATGATGAAATAAATAATCAACTAACCAAATCCAATTTAAGTGAAAAATAAGGACAAGGAACATTGGGAGGAGGTGTAGTTGGAGTTATTGTTGTTGTGGGGATTTCATCAGCTCTGCATAATCTAATAGAGCTAATTCTGATAGCATAAGAAAAGTCAATTTGGACAACTTTACTCAAATCTTCACGTGAAAATGTTCTAAAGAATTTGCCGTCAACATTTATCTACATATAATGAATTGTTGGCTAAAGACATATATAATAAATCCCCTCACTCTTATAGTATTTCCAGCTTCAGCAATCCATTCCAACACAAAATCGTTGTTAGGATTAAAAGGATAACCGCCTGTTTTATCTTCAGGTGTCCAACCTTTTCCTTTCATCCAACTATTACAAATAACCTTAAAATAACTTTTTGTTAACTCAAATATGTACAGCCATTTTTAATTAATTATGTACATGTTTGGCAACATTGTTTGGGCTAAAATGGAAGACAGCATTAGCAGTTTGCAAAAGCACACCCTCCTCTCCCAGTTTGATACAACTTCCACCATTTAGTAATTTTCCAGTCATAATAATACTTTTGCCCACAGTAAACCCAATTCCAAATCCATATTTAAGAAGATTAACGTTTCCAATAGACTAAATTTCGTGTTTTTTTATTTAAAATAATTAAATACATTCTCTACTAGTGTTCCGCCGGAACGACAAAACCGGAACTGAAATATTGACCGGATCCGGAACCGGATCTAATTTTTTGGTTTCGGACCGAAACCGGAACCAAAAAATCCCGGAACTTCCGGCCTACAGGAACATGACTTCCGGCGGAACACTAATCTCCTCTAACCACGTTAGTTATGAGAACTTCATTGGGACATTTTGGAGGAGGTGTTGGTATAGTTGGAGTAGTTGTTTCAATTTCTAGTCGGCACAATTTAACAGAGCTAATTCTGATAGCATAAGAAAAGTCCAGTTGCTCAATATTACTCAAATCTTCACGAGAAAACCTTTTCCAGAATTTGCCGTCAACAATTATCTAAGAAGATTTTTCGAATGAAGACAAATTATGATAAAACCCCTCACTTTTATTGTATTGCCAGGTTCAGAAATCCATTCCATAACAAATTTGTTGTTAGGATTAAAAGGATAACCGCCAGTTCTATCTTCAGGTGTCCAGCCTTTACCTTTTATCCAACTATTACAAATTGTCTAAAAATAATTATCTATTCACTTGAATATCCTTTAATTACTTACAAGTTTTTTAGTAGGGTCTGTAGCAAAATGGAAAGCAACATCAGCTGTTACCAAAATTACACCCTTATTTGCCAGTTTAATACAGCTTCCACCATTTAGAAAAGTTCCAGTTATGATAATACTCTTGCCTACAGTAAACCCTTTTCCAAATCCATAGTTAATCAAATTAATGTTCCCAATTGGCTAAATTTTTTTATTTTTTATTTAAACATAAATTAATGAATTCCTTACTAACCACATTAGTTATAAGAATTTCATTGGGGCATGTTGGAGGAGGTGTTGGTATAGTTGGAGTAGTTGTTTCAATTTCTTGTCGGCACAACCTTATAGAGCTAATTCTGATAGCATAAGAAAAGTCAATTTGGACAACTTTACTCAGATCTTCACGTGAAAATCTTCTAAAGAATTTGCCATCGACATTTATCTAAAATGTTTGAGATTGCTTAGATTTATTTGAACTTAAGAGACGAACAAATCCGTTTAGAATTTCAGCCTCCGATTTTTGAGAGTTTCCCTCTGATTTCGAATTTTTTTAAATATAATTGTCCTGTCCACGAAGTCAAATATAGCTTCCTAACTAGGGTTAGCAAAATGAACGACTCAAATCGAAAGATGAGTAGGGCCAAGGCTATTTATCCAGAAGAATTGTATAGCCGCTCGATAAAATAAAGCCCGAAATAATGGCTCTGAAAAATCAGGCATGCCCGAAGTGTGTCCCGAAAGATTTAGACGAAAACACGATCTTAGTGTTTATATTTAAAGAAGTGTCAGTGGCACCCCGAAAACTATTCACGATAATTTAATAAAAATTCGGGTGAGAATGCGGGTATCCCTGCATTTCTGTTCAGATACCCAGGATTCGACAACCCTAATCTATATATTCTTCCAATTCCATTTCATAGTTCTTCTAGATTCTTAAATTTAAGCGCCTATAGTAATAGGGCCAGATGAGCGCTAATATAATATTGAATACTTGCAAATTATTTTCCAATTTTTTAGATACCTTTTTCAATTTTTAGTTTTCGATTTACGTCATTTTCGCGTTCGATATTTTAACTTATTTCGATTTTTTAGATTATCGAACAGCCTGAATGCAAATTATAATAAATCCCCTCACTCTTATAGTATTTCCAGCTTCAGCAATCCATTCCAACACAAAATCGTTGTTAGGATTAAAAGGATAACCGCCTGTTTTATCTTCAGGTGTCCAACCTTTTCCTTTCATCCAACTATTACAAATAACCTTAAAATAACTTTTTGTTAACCCAAGTATGTATAATTATTTTTAATTAATTATGTACATGTTTGGCAACATTGTTTGGGCTAAAATGGAAGACAGCATTAGCAGTTTGCAAAAGCACACCCTCCTCTCCCAGTTTGATACAACTTCCACCATTTAGTAATTTTCCAGTCATAATAATACTTTTGCCCACAGTAAACCCAATTCCAAATCCATATTTAAGAAGATTAACGTTTCCAATAGACTAAATTTCGTGTTTTTTTATTTAAAATAATTAAATACATTCTCTACTAGTGTTCCGCCGGAACGACAAAACCGGAACTGAAATATTGACCGGATCCGGAACCGGATCTAATTTTTTGGTTTCGGACCGAAACCGGAACCAAAAAATCCCGGAACTTCCGGCCTACAGGAACATGACTTCCGGCGGAACACTAATCTCCTCTAACCACGTTAGTTATGAGAACTTCATTGGGACATTTTGGAGGAGGTGTTGGTATAGTTGGAGTAGTTGTTTCAATTTCTTGTCGGCACAATTTAACAGAGCTAATTCTGATAGCATAAGAAAAGTCCAGTTGCTCAATATTACTCAAATCTTCACGAGAAAACGTTTTCCAGAATTTGCCGTCAACATTTAACTAATCAAATTTTTCAAATAAAGACAATGTATAATAAAACCCCTCACTCTTATTGTATTGCCAGGTTCAGAAATCCATTCCAAAACGAATTTGTTGTTAGGATTAAAAGGATAACCGCCACTTCTATCTTCAGGTGTCCAACCTTTACCTTTTATCCAACTATTACAAATTGTCTTAAAATAATTTTTTATCACTCGGATATTTCTTAATTACTTACAATTTTTTTAGTAGGGTCTGTAGCAAAATGGAAAGGAACATTACCAGTTACAGTAATTACACCCGCATCTGCCAGTTTAATACAGCTTCCACCATTTAGAAAAGTTCCAGTTATGATAATACTCTTGCCTACAGTAAACCCTTTTCCAAATCCATATTTAATCAGATTAATGTTTCCAATTGACTAAATTTTTTGTTTTTCTATTTAAACATAACTTAATAAATTCCTTACTAACCACGTTAGTTATAAGAACTTCATTGGGACATGTTGGAGGAGGAGGTGTTGTTGTTGGTATCTCTGGTGTAGTAGTTTCAATTTCTTCTCGGCACAATTTAATAGAGCTAATTCTGATAGCATATGAAAAGTCAATTTGGACAACTTTACTCAGATCTTCACGTGAAAATGTTCTAAAGAATTTGCGATCGACATATATCTAAAATGTTTGAGATTCATTAGAATTAAATTAAAAAGCCGAACAAAGCTGTATCGAATTTCAGCCTTCGATTTTTGAGGGTTTTCCTTTGATTTCGACTTTTCTTAAATGTAATTTTGTGTGTCCAAGAAGCGAAATATAGCTTCTACAACTCAAATCGAAAGATCAGTCGGGCCAAGGTTATTTACCCCGAAGACTCGTATAGCCGACTCGATAAAATTACCCCGAAAAAATGGCTCTGAAACATCAGGCCTGACTTGAAGTGTGCCTAGAAAAATTTATAGGAAAATCGGGATTTTCGGGGTTGGTTTTAATAAAGTGGCGCTGACACCCCGAAAATTATTCCCGATAATTTAATAAAAATTCAGGTTCAGAATAAGGTTATCCATGTATTTTCTTTTCAGATACCCAGGATTTGCCAACCCCAATCCAGAAATTCTTCCACATCCATTTCACAAGTTGTTTTAGATACTTAACTTTAAGCGCCTATAGTATTAGGGGCAAATGTTTGTTAACATATTTCGATGCTTTAGATTATCGAACAGCCATTAAGCAAATTATAATAAATCCCCTCACTTTTACTGTATTGTTAGGTTCAGCAATCCATTGCAACTCGAATTGGTTGTTAGGATTAAAAGGATAACCGCCTGATTTATCTTCAGGTGTCCAACCCTTTCCTTTCATCCAACTGTTACAAATAACCTTAAAATAATTTAGTATTCACCCAAGTATGTATAATTATTTTTAATTAATTATGTACATGTTTGGCAACATTGTTTGGGCTAAAATGGAAGACAGCATTAGCGGTTACCAAAAGCACACCCGGATCCCCCAGTTTAATACAACTTCCACCATTTAGTAATTTTCCAGTCATAATAATACTTTTGCCTTCAGTAAACCCAATTCCAAATCCATAGTTAAGAAGATTAACGTTTCCAATTGACTAAAGTTCCGGGTTTTTATTTAAAATAATTAACTTAATTCTCTACTAACCACGTTAGTTATAAGAACTTCATTGGGACATGTTGGAGGAGAAGGTGTTGTTGTTGGTATCTCTGGTGTAGTTGTTTCTATTTCTTGTCGGCACAATTTAACAGAGCTTATTCTGATAAAATAGGAAAAGTCCAGTTGCTCAATATTACTCAAATCTTCACGAGAAAATAATTTCCAGAATTTGCCGTCAACAATTACCTAAAAGTTTTCTTCATTAAAAACATTTTAATAAAATCCACTCACTCGTATTGCAGTTCTATTTTCAGCACTCCATTCCATAACGAATTGGTTATTAGCCTTAAAAGGATAACCGCCCGTTCTATCTTCAGGTGTCCAACCTTTACCTTTTATCCAACTATTAAATCTTTGCTTAAAATAATTTTTTATTCACTCAAAGATATTTTAAATGCTTACAAGTTTCTTAGTAGGGTCATTAGCAAAATGCACAGGAACATTAGCAGTTAAAGCAATTGCACCCGGATCTGCTAGTTTAATACAACTTCCACCATTTAGAAAAGTTCCAGTCATAATAATACTCTTGCCTACAGTAAACCCTTTTCCAAATCCATATTTAATCAGATTAATGTTTCCAATTGACTGAATTTCGGGGTTTTTAAGTAAACATAGTTCCTTACTGTAAAGCATATAGCTATTTAATTCCTAAAGCTGTGCAGTAGGCGGCGTGGTGTAATGGCTAACATACTGTTGGGTATGTGCTTAGTATAAAAGGCTGAGGCTTTAGCCAGTCTGAGGGTTAGTTAGTCTGTTAGTCAGTTACCGAGTTAGTCTATTGTTAGTCGTTAGTCATTTCAGTCAGTCAGTCTTAGTCCTGTACTCCAGCAGTTAGTCGTATTCCTATTGTTCACCTTTATTGTATAGTATTGTAGATAAACCTTGTTAGATAGTCAGTCTTTCTGTTAGTATCTCGGACACACCGTAAGTCGATACGTAACACATACCATTCTTGTCTACTGAAATGCTGTTCGCTCCCAGCCGCCAAATAACCTTTTGCACTAGCTAAAGGAGAGAAATAGCTATACCGAGCTGCTTTACTTTACTAACCACGTTAGTTATAAGAACTTCATTGGGACATTTTGGAGGAGGTGTTGGTGTTGGATCAGGTTTTCCTCCACACAATTTAATAGAGCTAATTGCAATAGCATCAACAATATTAAGTTGGGCAACTTTACTCGTATCCCATTGTTTATAAGTTGTAAAAAATTTTTTGTCGATGTAGACCTTGAAATTATTTAATTTCTATACCATAGTTAAATGCGTACATTTATTGCATTATTAGGTCCTGCAATCCATTCCATCTCGAAATTATTATTTGGTTTAATAGGCCAACCACCACTTGAATCTACAGGTGTCCATCCCGTTGCTTTACTCCAACTATTTCGTTCAATCTTAATTTAATTTTATAAGTATTAATTCTTTTTAATTATTGTCTTACATGTTTGAAAAGACCTGGACGTGGACTAAAATGGAAAACAATGGCACCATCCTTGAAAAGCTCTCCTGGTTCTGCCAATTTAATGCAACTTGAACCTGATTTTATGGTTCCAACAAATTGAATACTTTTGCCAGGTGTAAAGCCTAATCCAAATCCAAGTTTAACCAAATCAAATGTTGATGGTATTGGCTTAATTAGTATATATTCTAATTTATATAGTATTGAAAATATCGTAATGAAAATATACACAAATATCAATCCTATTCTTCAAATTTCCTCATATCCTTTTTAATCACCCAAATCCATCAGTATCTCTTTTAATCTTTTTAGATTTGCCTTCCTCGATATTCTATTATTGAATCCAATTATGGACTATAGCTTGCCCTATACAATTTAGTTCACAATTTGGAATAAAAGTCATTCCTCGACATTTTATTTTGTGGCATTTTGTCGTCTGGCATTTCCAATTTCCTACAGTTCAGATTTCCCGCACCTTCGTCATTTCCGACCTCTGATACACATCACGCTTATTTGTGACCAGTAACCGTCAAAATATGGGAAAAAAATTCTCACTTTTGAGATCTTTGGTAGGTTAATGAGTCAGAATTTCAGCTTTTCGCCAAAAATTTAAATTTATGAAAAATTTCGAACATCAAGAATAGACGGTCCAATGCCGAAACAGCTCTGCTAAACATCTTCTCATTCTTCGGGCCCAGATGTTGGGTTGAATTTTAAAAACAATGAATATCCCTTACCACTTTATCGATAAGAATTGGATTTTCACATTTTGGAGGAGGTGGTGTTGGATCAGGTTTTCCTCCACACAATTTAATAGAGCTAATTGCAATAGCATCAACAATATTAAGTTGGGCAACTTTACTCGTATCCCATTTATTATAAGTTGTAAAAAATTTTTTGTCGATGTAGACCTAGAAATTCTTTAATTTTCATAACGGTACTTTATTAATATCCCGCCCCCATCCCTATTTGAGTCTCAGATTAATCTTCCTTATTACCTTCCAATCATTTATTTCCCTCCTTTTTTAATGCCACTCATTTTCTTCCCTAGAATATTATAAGTAAAAGGCAAGTTAGAAACTTATGATAGTTGAGGTGTACAGCCCAAAAGGGCGCGTAGTATCCCGCCCCCCACCCCTCAAATAGGGGTGGGGGGGGGGGGGCGGGATATTAATAAAGAACCTTCATAATATAGTAGTTAAATGCGTACATTTATTGCATTATTAGGTCCCGCAATCCATTCCATCTCGAAATTATTATTTGGTTTAATTGGCCAACCACCGCTTGAATCTACAGGTGTCCATCCCGTTCTTTTACTCCAACTATTTCGTTCAATCTTAATTTTACTATAAGTATTAATTATTTTTAATTATTGTCTTACATGTTTTAAAAGACCTAAAAGACCTGGACGTGGACTAAAATGGAAAACAACGTCAGCATCCTTCAGAATCTCTCCGGGATTTGCCAATTTAATGCAACTTGAACCTGATTTTATGGTCCCAACAAATTGAATACTCTTGCCAGGTTTAAAGCCTAATCCAAATCCTAATCCAACCAAATCAAATGTTGATGGTACTTTCTTAATTATATATTTTTAGAAATTTTTTTATAATTTAAAATCGAATTTAAAAAATTATTGAAATAATTTAATCAAAAAATCTACCCAATAAGCCTGATAAATTTAAAAATTTTCCCAATTATAATAAAAATTCTACTATAATTTCCTTCTTTAATAAAAAAATATTTTCTAACCACATTATTTATTAAAATCTCATTTTCGCATTTTTGTGCCTCGATTCTATCAACAATAAGTTGTGAATATATTACTAATAAACTGAGCAAAATTAACTAAAATTTAATAATTTTAAGATTATTTTTATTTTATAAATTACCTTCATTTCTGAAGTTACAGGGTTACAAGTTTATTCAGATACTTTCAATAATTTTATTCAATAATTTTTAAAAAACAATTTAAATTTCCATTAATTTACATCTCCTTATATATACAGACATTTATAATAGATTTAAATTTATATTTACTTCCTTCTTGTAAATTTTAGTCAAATATTGTTTGTTTGACACTTACATAAATGCTATCAAAAAAAAAACAAAAATAAAATTTTTGTGAATAAAGAATAAGGAAATTTTCTTTCAAATTTACATATAAATTTATTTATCAACATTTTATTCCAAATATTTATTTAATTTATCATCTAACAACGTTTATTTAATTTTTTATATTAAATAAATCCAACACTTTATTTCCGAAAAATAATATTTCGATCATAAGATGAATATTACTAAATTCAAAAATAAAAATTTAATCGTTTATTTGTTCTGTAAAAGACTAAAACTAACTGGAAGAAAATTTTTTTAATTTTAATTAAAAAAAATTTATCCGCCTGTATCCACCGTACGAATCAGTACCCGTGGGCAGTTCTGATTGAAAGTTTCAATCAGACACTAGTACCGGTACCGAAAAAATCCATTTGCCGAACACTAGTTTAAACATTAATTATCTAGGGTAATTATTTAAAATGTAATTTTAAATGAAACAATTCTTCTTAAAATTTTTTTCTAGTAATTTTTTTCAAAAAATAAAAAAAAACCATAAATAATTTAAAATTTAATTAATTTAAAACTACAAATTTCATCAATCATTAAAACACTCTCATTCAAACAATAAAATTTCATCTTAGAAAAAATTTTCTTTCTCATTTCTCAGTGAGTAAAAGAAACATTTCTCTCCCTCATGTATTGTTAAATGTTTTATGTAAATAAAATATTATAGCATCAACAATTTTTTTTTAATAAAAAATTATTTTTTCTGTCAAAAAAATTAAAACCAGACTTGTTGTCATTTAATTTTAACTTCCCATCTCTATTTACTTTTTTATCAAAAATTTGAGTTTTCCACGTTTAAATTTTAAAATTAATATGTTAGTAAAAATTCGAGGCTCCCACTAAAAAGCTTTAATTTTCAATTTTCGTTTTATTTTTAGTGTCATTTTATCGAAGCTATTGAAAAATACAAACGTCTTGTTCAATCAAAAGCTTCAAAACAAAAGGAGGCCAACTTGGAGATAAGATAAGAGACAACTCAAATATAAGAGATAAACGGAGTTACTACAAAACAAATTCAATAATGTTGTTGCAGTGAAAAAGAGTGATATTTAAGACAATAAACAATAATTATCTTTCGAGGGCAGCTCTATTGACGATTGACAGTCTCTTATTAAGTGATTCATTATCATAGTTGTGCACTATTTGTGACGGTCGTTCGACTAGAGATGGAGGCTCATTTGTAGAAAGACGATATATAAAGACAAAATCTAACGGAAACTTTCTAAAAATTTAATAATATCGAAGAAAAATAAATTATGTAATTAAAAATTTCTTGGTTTAAAGATTAGACTAATTTGATATAAAGGTTAGATAGACTATTGGAAAGACATAAAGGACAGATATTTGAGAAGGTAGTAATGATAAAATAATATCGGAAATAGTGAAAAAGGGCAAATCTTGAGAAAGAATCAAGACAACAATTAATGAGAAATAAATAAAAAGGGCAAATATGTAATAATTAAGAAATTATTACATAATTAATTGACTATTTAAGAGAATAATAATTTGCCAAAATATCAGTCTACATTCTCTTTAATAGATTTTAAACCAGTTGTATATCTCCTCTGTGTTAGAAGAGAGATTCATCGGATCTCTCTTCCTGGATCTCTTCTTGGATCTCTCTTCTTGGATCTCTCTTCCTGGATCTCTCTTCTTGGATCTCTCTTCATGAATCTCTCTTACAAGAAGAGATTTAGCTGGATCTCTATTCTTCCTTAGATTAAATTGGAATAATTTAGAAATTTAGATTAAATTGGAATCAATAATTCTAAATTTTTATTTAAGATAAATATTCTAAACAAAAAATTGCAAATAGATGGCATCCATCTATTTGTTTCTTTTACTCTTTTTGATCAATTTTATTTTTAAAATTGAATCCACCCACTACAAAACATTAATGGTTGATAAAAATGCTTCTCCTGGTGAGATTGAAGATGCATTTAATGAAAGGAAGGAGAAAAATCGAACTGCAAAACAGAGCGATAAAGCTTTTTTCGATAATTTGGAAAAATTGTCAGAAGCTCATTCGGTTCTTAGCGATAAAACAAAAAGAGAAGAATATGATAGAGAACTTGCTAACAAGAAAGGAAAATCTAAGGAAGGGGAAAGTTCAAAAACTGCATACCATAAAGATAAGAATTCCCAGGGAAGGGCGCAAACTTTTGGTGGAGGATCGCATCATATTAGAGGAGGAACAATTCATAACGTTGGATCAACATTCCGTGGCAACGGAAATGGTGGATTTATCTCAGGAGATCAAATTAACATGGGATCCTCATTTGGTAGATCACCTAATGCTGGATCTCAAAATGAAGAAGAGACTCAAGGAAGGGCGCAATCTTTTGGTGGTGGATCGCATCATTTCAGAGGAGGAACTATTCATAACACAGGAACTTTTAATGGCAATGGACTAGGTGGATTTGTCTCTGGGGGCATATTTAACAGAAGATCCTCAGTTGAAGGATCAGACACATCTGACTCAGAGTCCTCTTATGACTCAGAATCAGAATTTGAATTTGGAAAAGGATTCCCATTTGGTGAAGCAGGATCTTCATTTCGCACAAAATTCACAGTTGGAAAGAATGACCAATGTAAGAAAAATCCAAATAAATTTTTAAACTTCTTTAGGGCGATGCGAAGACTATCGGCTTTGGGGGCGCTGCTAGAATGTTTTGATGACTGGCCCAAAACGTCTGCCCTACTAATGGTGTTGTTTCGTGCCTTCGGCCTCACGGCTAGATAGAAGGGTTTACTATTAGATGGGTTTGATACGGGCATTCGGACCGATACATAAGCTATATTAAGAGAAACTATAGGATACATACAAATAATATTTAATTATTAAGATACTGATTGGAATCGAGCTTGTAGTTCTGTTAAATTATCAATATTCAAAGAAGGAATTCTTGTTGAAAGCCCTCAACATTATCCTGAGTTTGTTAAATATTTAAATATCAATGGTGGTATAGGAATGGCAATAATTAATGGAAATAACATAAAAATAACAGAATATTTGTTAAAAACAAAGATATTCATCAATGGAAGTAATGTTCAATATGCTGAAGGGGTGACGAACGTTGATGGCGTTAGAATCAAGAAAAATGGTGACAAGATTCAACTAACAGGGCGTAACATAAATGCAAATACTAACATGAAAGGATATACCCTGATAAAAGCAAAGGCTATAAAAGTTCATGTTAATGGAAAAGTTCGGAATATTCCTACGCCGAGAAATAAATATGAATTTAAACAAAGCAATCCAAATAGACCAGTAGGTGGTGCTCTTTCAATAAATGGTCGCATTGGAAATCTCGAGGTTATTACTTGAAATATTTTATTTTCCGATAGTTCATGTGCCCATTCTAAAGTTGGGAAATGCGATAGTATTTATATGTACAGTGTTCATTATAAAAAAGACAGATTAGAATTGCCCTCCTGTCTCCAATATGTGCAAAATTGCTTCCAAATAACATCTTAACTCATATTTTATTTAGACAATATCGATATCATGATCATAAGATTTTTTAAAGCCTTGAACTTTAAAAAACCTACACTGTACGTTCAATCCACGGTGTCCGGTATACCTTCAGATCGCTCAGATATAACTCCACAAAGTTAACATCGATAACTCATTGCCTTGTGTCAATATCGCTCTTAATCTTAAAATTTAGATGCATATTGATAATGTAAATGCTAATAATTATATTGAAATAAATGGTGAAATTACTGAGGCTCGAATGATTGGGGAAGGAAACACTTTTGGTAAGGAGGAGAGTACAAAAGATACAAACAAAGTTGAGATTAGAAATAACCATTATGGAGGTTCCAGTAACGGTGAAACTGTAATTGAAATTGATGGTAACAATATTTCACGTTGGACTATATGAGAAGGAGGGTTTTTTGGTGGAGAAGAATTTTTAACAATTTTTGGAATAAAAAACGGAAAATAATCTAAAAGAAAAAATGAAAAGGAATTCTGTGAATTAAATTTAAAAATATTTTTATTAAAAATTTTGTAGTATAATAGTCTAAATAAAATAAATTAAATAATTTAAAATTAAATTAATGTAGTAGCTAATTTTTATAATTAAAATTGAAATAATTGACTTATCAAAACTCGGTGGACCAACTTATTTATTTATCAACGGTTATTCTGATACACTATAGATAGGTTCATAAAAATGTGGCTCTGCTCCAGTTTATAAGTCCAAACAAACTTTATGAATCCAATCACAGTTTATGAGTCCAATGACGCTTTATGAGTCCCATAAAATATTATTAGTCCAATGGAAAGTTTATGAGTCCAGTCATAGTGGTTGAAAAGCTAATCAAGTTTAAGGATGATTAACTTGATTAGCTTTTCAACCACTATGACTGGACTCATAAACTTTCCATTGGACTAATAATATTTTATGGGACTCATAAAGCGTCATTGGACTCATAAACTGTGATTGGATTCATAAAGTTTGTTTGGACTGATAAACTGGAGAATACAAATTTATTTTAGACATTTTAAAAAAATAAAAAAATAATATGAATTTAAAATTACAGTTGTAGTGAAAGTCTGGCATCTACATTAGTTGGTTTAACTTTTACTGATTTTGGAATGACAACGCTATTTGTATTTGTCTTTTTCCAAAAACATAATCCGTTTATTACTTTAATTCGAAAGCTTCTAAAAAATAAAAATTAATTATTTAACTAATTATTACGATAATGAAATGAAGTAAAGAATTGGGTTTAATCCAAAGAAAATTATTTCGATTATTGTTATTAATCCGTAATAGTCGATCATACTCCATCCTGGTTCGGCACCTTAAATAAATTATTTTTAAAAGTTAATTTTACATATAATACAAATGCTTAACAAAATAATAATTAAGTTTGGGTTTTCGAGTCGGGCATCGAAAGACTTGTGAGGATTTAGTGGATTTGGTCGAAAATATATTCTCTTACATTCAAGCATGGAAGATAAAAGTCGGGGTTGGTAAATTAGGAAAGATATCGGGGTATTCAAATCCCATTAATTTTATAAATACCATTATATCCACTGTAATCTCTTTATTTATTATCCACCTTAATCCTG
>CACSLI010000183.1:1800000-2167339 GCA_902706615.1 Meloidogyne luci | reverse complement strand
TTACAACGGAGAGGAAGAAACTACAATGTTCACAACAGAAGAAACTACTGAAGCTATCGAAACTGAACCACCTATCGAACCATGGACTCTTGCACCATTTCCAACTCCTTCAACAATGCCTCCTCGCACTGTTCCACCACGTCCTTGGTATACTCTAACATTTCCAAAAAAAAAACAAAATTCCTCCAAAACCAAACCCAAGAAGTAAAACAACTTATCCTCCAAAAACAAAATTCTTTACCACAAAAGTTTGGATAATTATTGGTGCTGTTGTTGGTGTTCTGATTCTTTTGGCTATTATAATTGCTATAATATATGTTTCAATGGATTATTATGAAGAAGAGGAAGATTCGGTTGAAATTGAAACAATTTATAAAGTAAAACCAAAAAAGAAGCCAGCAGAAGAAGTTAAAGAAGAAAATAAAGAGGAAGAAAAATCGCCATCAATTGTTGAAGAAGTAAAAGTTGAAAAGGAAGGAGTTGAGGAAAGAAAGAAGTTGAAGAAGTGAAAGTTGAAGAAAAACTTGAAGACAAGGAAGGAGGAAAACAAGAAGAGAAAAAAGAAGAAGATAAAATTGAGAATAATGTGAATATAGTAAAGAAGATAGAAGATTAATTTATTAAAAAATAATTTTGTGTGTAGATATCTCCTCCTAAGAAAATCCCCCAAAAAATTATTCTTGTAATTTACCCCTCAAAAAATTATTCTTATGTATATTGTAATCAGGCATTTTTTTCTAAAAATATTCTATTTGTTATTCGTAGGGTTGTCGGTTCGGAAAGTAAAAAAAGAAGAAAAGAAAAGAAAAATTTTTTTCAGTTTGGTTCTTTCAAAAATTTTCTTCCTCCAAAAAAATTTCAAAAATTTTTTTCTTTGATTCGACACCGGATATCCAAAGATTTTCCAAGAACCGACATCCCCAAGTTAGAATATATTCCTTAAATTTACCTAGCCATATTATTTTTACTATATAATGTCAAAAAATGTGTATAAAAAATTGGTCTTTAATTATTTTTAAAATTGAATAATTCAATTTTTGTTTGTTTAGAAATTTTTTCCTTATGGAAACTCCTACGATCCCCAAAAAAAATTTTTAACAAAATTTTTTAAACAGAAAATTTTTTTAAAATTGACTTAAGGAAACTCCTACGACACCAAAAAAAATCTTTAAAAAATTCTAAAAACCCCCAAGACCCAAAAAATTTTTTTAAACAAAAAATTAAACCTCTATGAAGTATATTAAACTGTTCTTTAAGATAAGTAAGTCCATCAATTACAGCAATTGCAATACGTCCAACCAATTTTTCATTTATTCGGCCAACAGTTTGTAAAACAATATCAAGAGAAAGTCCATCCATAAATTCCATACATATTGAAATATCATTATTTGTTGTAAAAGCACCATAAAAACCTGATGAGAAAATTTTTGGTTTAGAAAATTTTTATAAGAATTAAATTCTAAAAATTAATCAGAAAGAGAAAATAGGGATAACCTTGTGTTTGTTATATGTGTCAGGGATAGACAAATTTGAAAAGTTTGGATAACGGGTTTAAATTTGGGATTTTCAATTTTTTCTTCGCATCGGGTTGCGTGCCAAAAGACCGGCTAACAGGCTTCGGGTAACCACACCGACAATAATTCCAGGTTACCCGATAAAGAAATCACACACGAACCCCTGTCCGAAATTAGAGTAGAGGACAATCTTAGAAAACCGACAAAAACCTTGATTTGACTTTTTCAACTAACAATAAGGACTATACCCGGGATGAATTTTCTTCCACTTCCATCTTTTTTGGGTCTTCCACTTCCTATACCTCTTTTCCCATCAAAAAAGTTAAAAAAATTAAGAAAAATAGGTGAGGATTTCAAATTAAAAAAATAAATTTAAAAAACTAACCAACAATATACGGACTATTACATTTATGCAAAACTTCCAATTCTTTAAGTATTTGATTACGGACAGAAGGTTTAACTTCCAAATGAACCAATTTTCTAGCCAAAACTACACCAGTTTTTGAATGACGCATTTTATGAACAACACCTCCATTGCCATGCCCCAAATCACAAATACGTTCGAGAACGTCATCACTTAATTCTCCAATCTTTAAAAATAATAAAAAAAATTTTTATTTTTAATTTAATAGAGGTAAGTTTGTTTAAATTTATTTAATTAAAAACTCCTGTATAAACAAGAATTCTGAAAGTATGAAAAAATAAACAAGAATAATCAAGTTATAAAAGAGTGGTATAAAAGTCCACCCCCGAGCAAGCACTAATTTTGGACCTGCTAGCAGCTATTGCTAGGAGCTCTTAAGGTCTCGATATCCCCAGTCTACAGATTGTGACCGGGGCGCTATTCTCCCTTCTTTTTAAATCTTAAATTCCCGTTTAGTGAATCTCTTCTTTACGTACTATCGATCAGTACCAAAAAATTACGAAGTTCCCATGTTAGAACTAAAAAAATGATCCAAAAATTCCAAAAAACCCAACAGACAGGACAGCCCCTACCCAAAAAAGTTTTAAATTAAATTAAAAACCTGTTTTTTTCAAATTAATCCATTCATTCATTCTTTCAATTTGTGCTCCAGACAAGCTTAATTGTTTCAATTGAGAATCCAACATATTTGTTGTAGGTGGAGTACCCGTTCTTTAGTTGTTGTTTGTTGTCCCCCTCCAACCTTCTCCTCTTCCTCCTTCATTTTCTTCTGTAGCAGAAAACATCATTAGCCAACCCTTCCTCATTTACAGTTGGAGGAAGGCTTAGATTTAAAGGATTACGTCTTTTTCCGCTCGACATTAATTTAAAATTAAATCAAAAAATAAATTAATAAGTCAAAAATTTGTAAAAAAAATTTTTTTTTAAAGGATTTAAAAAATCTTTCCAATAAAATAATGATAAAATTAAATGACAATCAAAATTTATTTTTTTAAAAAGAAAAAAAACTGTCCCTGAATTTGAGACTAAAATACTATAGAGAGAAAGAACATATAACCCTGTTCATTTAAATTATAACCAGGGATAGGTCGGATTGAGAGAAAAAAATTCGTTTCGGATCGGGGTTTCGGATCGAAAAAAGGTCGGGTTTCGGCGAAAAAATTTTTCGAGAAAATTTCTGAGAAAGAAACTTGACAAATCCCTGGTATGGACGGGATAAGAAAAAAATTAAATTAAGCGAAAGATTTGTACAAATATCAATAAAAAATAGTTAGGAAGCAAAATAAAAGCAAAAAAAAAATTTTTTTAGAAAAATTGAAAGCAAGAATATCAAATAAAGAAGAGTAAGTAGTTTTAAAAATAAAAAATATATGGCACGAATTATTGAGTAAAAAATACAGAAATATAGGCGCTAATTATTTTAAAAAAATATGGAGGGTAGTAGGTAGTCCCAATGAATATTATATTAAAAATCAGAATTTAAACAAAACTAGGGTTGTTCCCCGACAAGGGGGGGGGGGCCTACGGGGATGACTTTTCGGAGAGGCAGCGACGCCAAGGGGGTGGACGGGGACGAGGAAATTTTTTTAAGGGACGAGGGGATGGGGAACAATCCTAATCAAAACATTAATTTGGCAAACCAGAGATTCCCAGAAACCAGAAAGTCAAAAACCAGAAAAATTTAATAAAAAACCTTATTTCAGGACCACTACCCTCAACATTCTTCTAGCAATAAAATTCAATTTTTAATGAACTCGAGTAGGTAAACGTGTAGGCCTTCCTCTATTATTCTCCTTACCCATACAAAGACGTGACATAAATTCTCCATAAATTACAACAGTTTTCCCATTTAATGTCCAAACAGCACAAGCTATTCCAACAGTAAAATTGGCCAAATATTTGAGGAAGAAAAGTAGAGGGCCAGGTTGGTTTTCTAATTCTATTCGATCCGTAATTGGGCAATAATCTCTTTGTTGAGTAAATCCAATACGGCTCTTTGTGCTGAAAAAATAATTAAAAAATTATTTTTATATTAAATTTTCTGGGTGCTAAACAATCATTTTCGTTTGTTTGCTTGTTCAGCCACAGAAAAAAAAATCAGAATTTAATTTATTTTTCTACTTAATATTTTCAGAAGATAATTCAAACTTGATATTTTTATAAGATTCTGATTTCAAGTTTAATCTTGAAAAAAACAAAACAAAGTAGAAAACATTTTAAGATTAAAACCAGAAAACACAAATATTCTGACTTATATTTGTTTTAATAAAATTCTGATTTTTATTTGTTCAAATAAAATTCTGATTTATACTTGTTTTATTAAAATTCTGATTTTTTATTTGTTCAGATAAAATTCTAATTTTTATTTGTTTTTAATTTTAAATAAAAACACAAACAAATACACAAAACCAGAACAAAATAAAAACATTAAAATTACCATGTAAACAACGTGTTGAATACCTAAATAAAAAAATCAGAATTAAATTAAAACATTTTCAATTTCTCTCACCAATTAGTCAACCAAGCCTCCATATTAATTGTTTGATAATATGAACAATAACAACTCACAAACATTGGCAAAACATATAAAAGAGAAAAACAAGTAATTCTTAACATTATTCTTCCAAGTTTTTCACTAGCCTCAGCATTTTCAAATTTATTTGTTACAAATCTATTACATTTAATATATGAACGAATACGTAAAATTGAAACAAAACCAGAGGAGAAAAATATTAGGCCGGCAACTAAATTTATTTTTTAAATTAATTAGAATTTTTAGAATTTTTTTCTTGAAAATTAAGTGAAAATCTATAAAAAAAATTAGAATAGTCAAAAATTCGAAAAATAAATAAAAAAGACAAAAAAATTATAAAAAAATTTTGGCGTCTAAAAATTTTTAGAACCACAAAAAAATTCTAGGCAAATTCGGGAATCCAAAATATTTTTTCTCAAAAAACCCCCAAAAAATAAGCAGAAATTCGGAAAATAAAAAAAACTCCAAAAATTTTTCCCAAAAAACTTCCAAAAAATTCTAAAAAACTTAAAAACAAACCTATCAACAAAATTTGTGGAAGAACATTAAAATTAAATAAAAAGGATGGTTGTAAATTTCCAACAGAACATATTCCAGTAAATACATCTCCATCAATTCCACCAAATATAATTAGAAAAATAACGCCAAATAAAGGTAAAATCCATGCAAATGCATTAAAATAAGAAGAAAAAACTTGTCCAACTGGAACTTCTCCCCATTTTAATGTTGTTACAAGAAACCAAGAAAAACATAAAATTAACCACCACAGAGAACCAGCAAAGCTAAAAAAATTTAAATTTTAAATTATGATGGAAAATAAAAAGATTTATTGTTAGATGGGATGACATTTGATCCCAATTAATCAATCTCCTCAAGTAGACAATTTCCCCCAATATTTATAATACTATCACTTCACTACCTGATATGATTAATTAAAAGAGCTACTAAGATACTGATAAGTTTTGGACGGGATGACATTTGATCCCAATTAACTTGTCTCACAATAAGACTACATTAAAAATCTCTGATTGACCCATCCCTGACCGCCCCAATACGATCAATAGAAGACTCCCTTCCCTAAATATTGGGAAATGAGAATTTAAAATAAAATAACCTAAAGTAAAAATGTGCCAAAGCCAGTGCCGAACACCAAAAATTTTCGTTTCCCTTAAAAAATCATTCGATTAAAAAATTCTTTTTAATAATAAAAAACCTGAGTAACCAAAGGTTGTTTAGTAGCAGATTGAGTAGCACAAGAAAGTTGATCACCAGTAACTAATCCAATCATATAAACAGAGCTTACCATAAAATAGGAAAATGCCATAAAAAGGATTGCTCGTTCAGGAAACTCATATCTGAAATTTTTTTAAATTTTTTTAAAAATTTTTCAAAATTTTCATAGAAAAAATTTCTAAAAAATTTTTTAAAAAAATTTTTGAAATTTTTTAAGAATTTTCAGAAAATTTTTTTCAAAAAATCAAAAAAAATTTTTTTAATTAAAAAAACCTTTTCAGATCAACCAGAAATGTAAAAATTGTAAATAAACAACAGACACAACAAGTAACAGCCCAAGCACCAGTCCAAAGCTTTAGATAATGACGAATATGTGCAGTGAAGAATGTAGGCACTAAACCATCATTATGGCAAGGTAATGAACATTGTTCTAATGTTTGGTTGGCAATAAAGAGAAAATGTCTAAATTTTAGAAAATTTAATTTTTAAAGTTGTTTAATCAAAAAAGACTAGATTTAACCAGGAAAACATAGATGTTGGGCAAGAAGCCAGGAAAACCTTAGAACTTTGACTCTGACTCAACTCGATCTATGTATTTTTCAAATCCAAATTACTCAACACAGGTTTGGTCTTTCCTTGTATTCCTAAGCTGGGGTTTCAATTTCAGCTTTCTTAATATTACAGGAAACATTTAAAGTTTTCTAATTTTAAAAAATGAAAACAAAAAAGAAATTCTCTGTTTCAAATAAAATTTTTAAAAATCGTCTCCTTTTTTCTAATCTCATTTTTAAATTTTTTAAGAAGGAAAAATAGAGAACTTAAGACAGGAAAAACTCGTAAATTAAAAAAACAAACCTATGAGAACCCAAAACCTTCATAGCATGAGGACATTCCAACATCTTCTTCACCTCCTTTAGTTCATTTATTTGAGAAATATCCAAATTCTTGTTTTTATCCTCTTCCAATTCATTATTATTATTTTCCCCTACACACATTGCATCTTTATGGTGAGGCAATTTTTCACAATCAAAAATCTCTGGCCAAGGATAACCAAATTTCCTCATTATAGTTTCACAACCATTTTTTGCTGAATAACATAAATGTCTGCATGGAGGTATTGGTTCATTCAAAATTGTACAAACTGGCGTAAAAATTGTGCACAAAAAAAATTTAATATCGGGGCTGCATTGAACATTGACAAGCATTTCATACCTTTTTTAAAGGAAAAATGTGTATTTAATAAATTTAAAAAAATTTTTAAAGGGTTATAATTGGAAATAAAAATTTTTTAGGTCAGGAAAAAGCTTGGAGAATCAGAAAAAAATCAAAACTCCATGAAAGGACTCGAACCTTGGTCATCTTCCACTAACTACAAAAACAATACCGACTAAACCACAGATAGCAAAAAACACTCAAAAAATGTTATAAAAATAAAACACCGATTTTTCAATCAGAAATCAACCCGGGCCCTCCTAAAACAAAACCAATCCTAGCCCTCATATCACCTCCTAACATAAATCTAAACCAAAACACTACCAACTACACCACAAAACACAAACACATTCCTTAAAAAAATTAAAAACTTTCTTAACTGTTCAATATCACTTTCTGCCTCTTCCTGTTTTGTATGTTTCAACAAATTTGGATAAATTGTCATATTGTATTGGATATCAGCACACATTTTAATTCTGATCTTCTCACATTTTGGATTAACATTGGTAAACTTAAAAGGAATTTTAAGCAAAAAAATTTAAAAAAAATAAAAAAAACCTGATATTCCTCACTCTCCACAACCGTATTTGAAGAAAATGCAGAAACATAGTCCAAATAAAGAAATAAAAATAAAATTAAAGAAGCCATTAATGTCAACACTAAATTTAGATTAGAAGCCAATTTGTTAGTTAATTAAATCTAAAAATAAGTCCAAAAGATTAAAAATAAGACGGTCCCTAAGCTAAAAATACAAAAAGAAAAAGAAAAAATGAAAGTCAATAAGAAAACAATAAAACACCAAAGTGTTTGTTAACAAAAGATTATTTCTCTCTGTCTTTTCTTTTTTTGTCTCTCTCATTTTTACACACTCTTTTTTCTTTTTCTGCGTCACTTCTCTGACTGAGAATACCAAAAATACAAAATAACTACCGGACAAAATGCCACAAAAGGCAAAAATAGACAAATTGTCAACAGAGATTATTTCTCTATTCTCTTCTTTTTTGCGTCTCTCTCGTTTTAATACACTCTTTTTTCTTTCATCTTTCCGCTAAAATTATCAAATACACAAAATACCAAACAGACAAAATACCACAATGGGCAAAATTAGACAAATTGTCAACATGATTAATTTGCAGCAGAATAATTTTTGATAAACAATAAATTTTTGTTATCAAATTTATCAAATTGATTTGTCTATTTAATTTTTCTATATTTTTTTTATTAAATTTTAAGCACTCTTTTATAGTTCTTACGCCTTTATATTTATTAATTTATTAAAATTTAATTTAAATGACTTCACAAATTAACAACAAAAACACTAAAAAATGGATGGAATTTGAAGAGCCACACACTGGATTGGTTAAAAGTGACTTTTTTGGTTACTGGTATCTTCAATATTGGTAAATTTATTAAAAAAAATTTTTTTAATTAAATTTTTTTCAAGTTTAATCACAGGACTTTACATGTTGGAACCCTGGGAACGCAAATTATTCAATTCTTTTGTTGTCTGCCTAGGAGGAGCAATTATTTCAGTTTGTTACTTTATTTTTAGAACATTTTAAATTTTATTTCTAAATATTGTTTAATTAATTAGTGATATAAATTTTATTTAAAAATGAGAAAATGTTAAGCACACGTTGATTTTTGGCGTTTTTCAAGGTTTTTGGGGGTAGAAAATTTTTTGAAAAATTTTTAGAAAATTCCAAAAGCTTAAAAAATAATTTCCGACCTTTTTGACATCCTCCCATCCAATTAAAAATTAATTTCAACGGCGGGGTTCGAACCCCCAACCTTTTTCACCTCAAAACCAAACACACTTGCACTACACCAAAAAATCCATTTTAGTAATAAAAATCGTTAAATTCCTTCAAAATGCTTTTCGATAGGCAACAAGCAAAACATATTCCAATAACTTGTAATGCAGCCAAAAATGCACTTATGCACCCCAAAATCATAGCGTTAGCTACTATCCATCGTTGAACGGCTTCAACACATCCAATTTCATAAAGTGGGGGTTGGACGATTTTGGCACATCCTAAAATAGGGAGGGGGATTTTTTAAAAGAAAATGAAAAGGTTTTAAATTACCATTGTGGAAGCGGGTGCAGCAAGAATCTGGAGGTGTTCCTCTCCAATCTGACGCATTATTAACACCACAACAATAAAATTGGCGTTGTACTTGGTCCCAGGCGAGAGATACACCTTTAGATTTGGGGTAACGTTCAATTCCCTTAAATTTGGAATTTTTATTATTTTTTGAGTTCTGTTCTTTCAATTAAAAATTATTTTCCCGAGCAGGGTTCGAACCAGGGCTGGGCGCAATCGAAAAAAAAAAATCCGCAACCCGCAATCCGCAACTCGCAATTTCTAAAAAAAAATCCGCAAACGCAATCCGCAACTCGCAATTTTTAAAAAAAATCCGCAACCCGCAATCCGCAACTCGCAATTTTTTTTAAAAATCCGCAAACGCAATCCGCAACTCGCAATTGCAAAAAACCCCGCAATTTACGCAATTTCCGCAACTCGCAATCCGCAATTTTGAAAAATGTAAATAAGGAAATTTAATCACTTCAAACTATCTTCAAACTATTGCTAAAATTGTATATGAGCAAATTATGGTGAAGTGAACTGGGAACGACAACTCTGAACTGAAACCGGCAAACAGAACCGAAGCTTTCGGTTAACCGAACCGAAGATTTGCCGGTGATTAAATGATATATGTGGATTAGGGGTGGAGTATAAACGGATTTGTTGGATATAAGTGATTGGTAACGGGCGATAAAAAGGGATCTGAAATAAGGCGTATTTAAGTGATATCATTGGAATAAGGAGGGATATATGTTTTGCGGGAATAAGGAAGGACGTTAGGGAGGGGATATTATAACTCTTGCTACATTGAAATCCCCCAATATCACTCCAGATCCCCAGATATACAATCATCATGATCGAAGATTTACTTCCTTTTTCAGCGCCGCAGGCAAAAATTTTGAAAATTTTGGAAGATCCTTAAGCCAAAATCTTTCATTTTCAGCGCCGCAGGCGAAATTTTTGAGAATTTGGGAAGTCAAAGAAGACAAATCTCTTCCTTTTTAAGCGCCGCAGGCAAAAATTTTGAAAATTTGAAGGACAAGAAGCCAGATTTCTTCCTTTTTCAGCGCCGCAGGCGAAAATTTTGAGAATTTGGGAGGGACAAGAAGCCAGATTTTCTTCATTTATTGTGAGGGAAATTTCGAAAAATTGCGTGAAAATTGCGTAAAATCTTAAAAATCCGCAACTCGCAATCCGCAAAACGCAATTTTTTTTAAAAAATCCGCAACGCGCAATCCGCAACTCGCAATTTTTTTTTAAAATCCGCAAACGCAATCCGCAACTCGCAATTGCAAAAAACCCCGCAATTTACGCAATCCGCAACTCGCAATCCGCAATTGCGCCCAGCCCTGGTTCGAACCCACAACCTTTCCAGCTTAAAATCAAACACATTTCCACTACACCAAAAAATCGAATATTCGGAAAAATTTTATAGCTTCAAAAACCCTTCACCACCAAATTAAAAATTATTTTCCCGAGCAGGGTTCGAACCCACAACCTTTCCAGCTTAAAATCAAACACATTTCCACTAAAAAAAAAGTCCGTCTTAAAAATGTTCCAAAATATACCAACCTGTGCCAGTTGAGTAACAATAACTTCATTTAAAGGTTCATGTAAAGCATAAACAAGAATTGCTATAGCCGTTTCAGTCATTAAAAGTAAAGCTAATAAAACAGCAAAACTAACAGTTAAACAATAATTCTCTCTAATAGCTCCACAATAACCAATAAATCCTAATAAAGTAAAAAGACATCCAATAGCTAATAAAATAACTGGAGTAGTTAAACGTTCATCACCTAGAACGTCTAATAAACCGGAATATTTCATTTGTAGTAAAATTCCTGAGATGAGAAAACAAATGCCTACAACCTGGAAAAAAATTTTTAAATTTTTTTAAAAAATCTAAAAAAAATTTTAAATTAATTTCTGGGTTTTTAAAATACTTTCCGAATTTTTAAAAATATTCTTCACCCAATTAAAAACGATTTTCCACGAGTGGGGTTCGAACCTGCAACCTTTCCACCCCAAAAACCAAACACACTTGCACTACATCAAAAATTACAAGTTTTTCTACCCCGAGTATTTTTTAATCTTGGCGAAAAATTCAATGTTTAAAATTAAAATTTTCAGAAAATTTTCAAAATTTACCCATAATATAAAATTTGCAAAGAAGAGTAGGTATTTAACAAGTGTTATTCCTCCTTCTACCATGATTAGAAGAGTTGTTAATTTTTAAATTTAAAATTGAATTCTGAATTTTTAAAATATTTTTAATTGAGAAAAAAACTTTTTAAATTAATTTTTGAATTTTTAAAAATATTCCCGACCCAATTAAAAATAAGTTTCCACATCGGGGTTCGAACCCTCAACCTTTCCACCCCAGAACCAAACACACTCGCACTACACCAAAAAAACCAAAAGAAGAGAGAACTGTCTAATCTCCCTCAATAACAAACGGGATAGCTGATAGAATGTTTGAGGGATTAGGAGTTATTTAAGGAAGAAAAGGGGGGATTTGAAGAGGTGAAGTTACTGTCCAAGTTAATGTAGAAGAGTTGCTTTGACTTTAAATTTATTTTTGGCATTTTTTAGAAAAAAATATTATCAATATTTTTGCTTTTCTCTCGAAAAAAAGGGCCAAATGAAGCAGCCAAACATTTTTCTTTTTTTCATTTTTCCGGAAGCCAAAGAAGGGAGAAGAACAAGAAATAAACTTACTCAATATCTTCAAAAACATATATATAAATTTTGTTTGCCGTTAAAATCCCCAAAGGGAATTGTGACATTGAGAGGGGAATAACAAAACAAAACTAAAAAAAAATTTTTCTAATTTTTTATAAAGGATAAAAAAGAAAAACACAAAAAAAAATAAATTTAAATGGCATTTTGTTCACATTTGTCCAATTTTACACTATGAATTTCGTCGAGTCGACCCCCTCTCTCATAATACCGCATCGGTTCAAGAATACAGAACTGGATACTTATCTCCTTAATCCCTCGATAATCCTGGTATTTTGTCAGTTTTTACCTTTTGACGTTTTGTCAAATTTTACATCTAGTGGCATTTTGTCAAATTTTACATCTAGTGGCATTTTGTCAAATTTTGCACGTTATGGCATCTTGTCATTTTTTCCACTTAATGTCGTTTTGTCTAATTTTTCCCCAGATGGTATTCCGCCGAATATTATTTAGTTTTGTTGGCATTTTGAAAAATCGACTATTTGACTTTTATTTTAGAGATTATTAGGGCGAGAGAACACGAGAAAATTTAATTTTGTACTTTACACTTTTCATTGATTTTTACATTTTTAATCGCGATAATTTTTAAAATTTAGAGCATTTAAAAATCAAAAATGGGTGCAGATGGAGGGACAATTCCAAAACGTTGTGAACTTGTACGTAAAAAGAAAAAGAAGGAGAAAATTGAAAGGAGTTATGAGGCAGCAACAAAGTGGCGAACTTGTCAACTTTCTCAAGAACCTTTAAAGAAGCCGATTGTTGCCTGCAAGCTTGGAAGGTTTTTCTTTTAATAAATCGAGTTCATTTTTGTTAGTAAGATTAGGAAGCTTCTCTAGGTTTGTAGGGGGGATTGGTCAGGTGGGTATTGGACGAGGGGAACAGCCCAAAACGGCGCGCGGCCATAACGGCGCGAAGCCATAATCTGGTGCAAAATGTCTGACCCTAATAATTTTGGTATTAATCACCTTAGCTCGATGAGAGGAATCGATTAATTCTAAATTTGGTAGGATTAGTTAATTTTGTAGCAAGTTATGGCTTTGCGCCGTTATGGATGCGCGCCGTTTTGGGTGTGTCCCTTGGACAAGGATTGGCGTTCTTATGCTAGATTCAGGCATATATTATGTCTAGATTTTTTTTTATTATGATTCAGACAAAATGCACAGTATAGATCGAGATTTTTAAAAGGCCTGGGCCTGTTCCTGGGTTTGATTTATTGACCTGGGCCTGTAGTCCCGGAAACCCAAGAAGCTCAAAAAATGTCTAGGCCTTGAATCTGGGTACAGTAACCCAGGCCTTGGTCCAGATCCAGCTCGATCTCTATTGCACAGTTACCAGCATTTTTTTAACTTTGAGAGTCTAAAAGGGGAGTTAAAGACCACCAAGTTTAGACTTTAAACATTCCAACATCTTCCCAATTTATTCATTAATTAAATAAAATTTCCAGACTTTACAACAAAGAAGCAATTTTGGAAGCAAAATTAAACAAAACATTGTCAACCAATCAAGCAACAGAACACATTCATTCATTAAGTGATGTTAAAGAATTAAAATTGGTAGATAATAAAGCTTGGAAAAATGAAGGGGCTGAAAAAGGGGATGTTTATATTGACATGAATGAAACTCCTTGGATATGCCCAATTACTTCTCTTCCAATGAATGGAACTAGCGCTTTTTTTCTCAATTGGTTGTGTGGATGTGTTTTTTCTGAAAAGGCTGTTAATGAATTGAAACCTGATGCTTGTTTAGGTTTTCTTTTAAAATAATTTTTTGGAGGTTTTAGAGACGGGACCCAATAGTCCTTTGAACTGACATTTAATTTTGGAAATAGGTTCTAGGGATTTTTCTGGATATTGGTTAAGGATGGGCACTTGGGATTTTGTCCTTTTTTACTTTTCACATCCTTTGAGTTTTATTGGTTAATTTTGGATTTTGTAAACATCGTCCCATCTTTTATACTTCAGTAGACACAAGCTTAAAGGTAGCCCAAGGTTTATTCCAGATCAGGTATCCCTGTTCCATATCCAATCGTCACAGCTATGTTGATAACAATATTAGGTTGAAATAGAGACTCATAAAATGTTAGAAACAATTTTCGGGTTTCCTCAACACTTGGAATCAATATTCGTTTTTAAACAAAGACTTGTCAGTTTTTAAGTTAAATAATTAAAGATGTCTAGTCTCTAGACTCATTTTTTTATTTTTCAGGCTGTTCTGGCCCTTTTAAAGAAGAAAACTTGATAAAATTAAATCCAGAAGATGAATTATTGGATTTATACAAAAAACGTATTGCTGTAGAAATTGAAGAGAAAAAACGCAAAAAGATGGAAAAGAAGGAGGACGGAGGTGGAGGAAAAAGAAAAATGGGTGAAAAACCAAAAGAAATTGCTAAAAAAGTCAAAAAAGGCGAAGAAGTCAAAAGTATTCAAAATTCTAAAGATTTACCTCAAAGTGTAAAATCTATATTTACAACAAGTGAAGAAGCTAAACAACAACCTAGAGCACATTGGGTTACTCATAATCCTTTATATTATTAAAAAAATTGGAATTTTTTGTGGATAATTTTTCGGTATAAATAGTGAAATTATTTTTTTATTTTTTAAAAGTTTTTTAATTGTTTTTTGAACAATTTGATTTATTTTTTATGTTTTTAAATCATTTTTTATTGTATTAATGTTAATTTTTGGGTTGTGGGACGATTCAGAACGGATTTACTTAAGTGCCTATTTTTGCGGACAAGTTTTGCGGACAGAGTTCTCTTCCAATTTAAACTAGTTAGGTGAGTGAAATTCTGTTCCTTTAGGAAGTTTATTAGTTTATAATCTTGGATTTAAAAAGATATTACAAAAAACGATACTTAAGACAATTGATCCCAGCAATAGGGATTAGTTGTCGTTCCAATAAAATTTGTCCGCAAGTTGATTTTTTCAAGTTTTCTGGATTCTGTGATTTTTTTGTCTAGAATCGGATAGTCAGTTGCCCTACCTGCTTAAAAAAATTATTTTTTAATTTTCTTTTAGCAATTTAAAATTTAAAAAAATGTTGGATCAAGGATCAATTCCTTTAATTAATTTACCATTACAACAACAAAATTCTCGTCCTCCAAACAACCACCAAAATCTAAGTCAACAACGTCCACCAAATAATGTGCAAGAAGGAAGAGAACGTTTTGCTCGTGAAAATCATAGTGAAATTGAAAGAAGGCGAAGAAATAAAATGACACATTATATTAATGAATTGGCTGATATGGTTTGTGATTTTATAAAAAAATTTTTTTGGGAGAGTAGGATCTTTAAAATTTCTGTTGGGGACTCTTATTTAGAGTAGGTTGAGTGTGCGGGGTTCACTATTTGTCTGGGAAATTTTTTGGGGGTTGAATCTAAAAAGTAATGGGATGACAAGTGACCTAACTTATTCTATTTTTATTTTAACATTTGATAGAAGATCTCACTTTTGGAGCGATCATTTTTCGATGGGTCTCCCATTTTTATTTCAAATATCACAAAAAAATGAAAATTTATCCCACAGACAATGAGTATCCATTGGATTTTCGGGGCCTCCTTTTCTCTTAGAAATGTCACAAACCAATGACATTTGATCCCACTAATACTCACTGGATTTGACAATAACATTCCCAGAGACTTGACTAGATTTCACAAGCTCCTTTACCTACTAAAAAATCTTTTCCTCTCTCTTCAGGTCCCACAATGTGCAGCTTTAGGAAGAAAACCAGACAAACTAACAATTTTACGTATGGCTGTGTCCCATATGAAATCAATTCGTGGGGATTTATTAAATTCAAATAATCATCAAAATCCACCATCATTCTTAACTGATCAAGAATTGAAGCATTTAATTATGGAAGCGGCAAATGGATTTTTGTTTGTTCTGTCTTGTGAAGATTCAAGAGTTATTTATGTTTCTGATTCGATTTATCCAGTTCTTAACGTTTCACAGGTTTTTTTTAATTTAATTTTTGTGGGTGAATAACTTGGTACTTTTCTTTTCGGTTTCTGTCTTGTCACAGGTTTCAG
Source organism: Meloidogyne luci (assembly GCA_902706615.1). Classification (NCBI taxonomy): domain Eukaryota; kingdom Metazoa; phylum Nematoda; class Chromadorea; order Rhabditida; family Meloidogynidae; genus Meloidogyne; species Meloidogyne luci. Next base: position 2,151,566 of record CACSLI010000183.1, on the reverse strand, counting down.
TAGAGCTTGCCCACTTCAGTTTGCTGAAACCCTGTGTGTTTGCTGAAAACTATGATTCCGAACGGGATTTTACGGGATCCTGTCTCAAAATCCCGTATTTTAAGCAACAAACGGGATTAATCCCGCGAAATCCTGTCCCTTAAAAATTTTGAATAAATCCCGTTACGGGATCCTGGGTTTAGTTTTAATTTAGATTTAAACTCTAGTTTTAATCTCGTCATTCCTCCCTATTTTTTGTGATTTTGGAGTTTTGGGGACTGGTCCATCCCATTTTAAATTGGGCAAATATGAGTGAGCCCCTCTGGCTTTATTTGATTTTTTTAAAATTTTTGTGGGTATTTGTGTTCAAATTGGGAACCTTACTTGATTACTTTATTTCCCATTCCTCTGATTTCCCATTCCTTTGATGTTCTCTTCTGAATTTTTTATATAAAATGATTTATTTTTTTCTTTAGGAAGAATGGCTAAACAGAGCATTTTTTGATTTAATACATCCTGATGATATTGATAAAGTTAGTGAACAAGTATTATGTCCAAATGATGGGGATGTTAGCTTTAATAATAAAATTGTTGATTTGTCTACTGGAACAATTAAAAGAGATGTTCAGCCAACTAATCGAATACATTTAAATTGTAGAAGAGGTTTTATTTGCAGAATGAGAATTGGTTTGTTTGTTTTTTAAATTTTATTTTTTGTTATACACTAGTAGAAGTTGGGACAAAATTTTTAAGTGTAATTGTTTGGGGCGTCATGGTTTCCCAATGGAATCCTATAAATTAAAAAAATAATATACCTACAAAATTCGTCCCAATTTACTATAAATTTGGGACGTCTTGGAAATTAATTTTTCCCCTAATTTCTACTTCTCCTACGTAACGGTAATCTTTTTCTGTTTTCTAGTTCCTAAACTCTCTTAACTGATAGCTGCCTTCCCTTTTCTTTTATTAAAAAATAAAAATTTATTTTTTAAGGTAATATTAATGCTCTACCACGACTACAAAATAAAGGGCCAATTTTTGAACATTGTGGATCATATTATGTAGTTATGCATTGTACAGGTTATTTAAAAAATGGAAAACAACAACAGCAACAACAACAAATGTCTTCTTCCTCTTCAAATATTAATTGTGGATTTCAATTAAATACGAATGACTTGACAGGTTTTTATTTTTACTTATTTTTAAGGAATTATGTAAAGGTACTAGGTTATTAAACTTATCTCGGGTTTGGACTGAAAATTTTCTAAGGCAAAAATTTTCTGACCAACTTTTAATAGGTATTAACAAAAATAAAATTAAAAAAAAACAAACCAATTCTCATTCTGCAAATAAAACCTCTTCTACAATTTAAATGTATTCGATTAGAAAATTTTCTAAGAAAATGTCTTAGAAAATTTTCTAAGGCAAAAATTTTCAAAATACTATTGACGGCAAAATCGCTTTTCGTGAAAATTTTGGGACTTCTAAAATATTTTTAAAAAGTTGTGTATCTGAATACCACAAATTAATTCGGTAAGGTTCCCGCGTAGAACTCAAGCCCTCGTTCACTTGTTTTAAAAATTAAATCTAGGGTTGTCAGTTCTTGGGAAACCTTTTCGTATATCCGGAGCTGAGCCTAAGAACCAGCCCGAAAAATATTCGGTTATTCGTTTTTGGTTCTTTACCAACAACCCTAATCCGACTCAAAAATTGAAGCAATCTTTATAAAAAAAATACTTTTTTTCAGGTATTACAACAAGTCTAGTTTTAATTGCTCGAATGCAACTAACAAATTTAATAACAACTCCATCAATTAATAACAACAATAAAAATCAAATAATTATGCGTGTTGATTCTGAAGGTTTTATTACATTTGCCGATGCTGAAATTCAAAAATTGTTGAACCTACCAATTACTGAAATTTATGAAAAAAAGTTTTGGACTTTGTTACATCCTTTAGATGAACAAAATGTTAAAGATGCTTTGTTGAATATTTTGAAGAATAATAATGTTGTTATAAAGGTTTGCTTAAATTTTTGAGGTTCCTAGGTCATTTAAATAGCCCCCCCCCCCAATCTTTAATGTCCCCCCAAAATTTCTGTGCTATATGTTAAAAAACTTTTTAACTTTTCCCAAACAATTGTTTTTGTGTCCTTTCTTTTATGTCTCAAAAATGTCTGTTCATAAGAAATAATCTTTTTATCAAAAGGATTATGAATTATGATAAGAAAAAAAAGACAGGATTATTTTTTAACAATAGGAAGGAAAAAATACAAAATATCTTCTGGAATATTTCCAATTCTTTTATTTTAAGAAACTATTATTTGATTTATTTTTTTATAGGAGAATATCTATAAAAATTTTTCTAAATTAATCCTGAATATTTTTAAAATTTAAAGGATTTATTCTGTAAATTACAAATTAGTGGAGGTTGTTCATCAGAATATATACAAACATCAATAAATATAAATTCATTTATTAATCCTCATTCTTTGGAATTTGAATTTTTAATTTTGTCAATAAATGTATTAGAACAACAAAAACATTTGGAATATTCGTCTTTAAATTTTTGTAATCAACCACCAATTAATAATGAATTAATTCAACAACAACAACAAAATATTTGTTGGCCATCAAATATACAAAATGAATTGATGACACAAAATGGTTTTTATTTTTAAAATTTCTGAGAAATTAGATTAGTCAGGTGGAGGAGAATATTTTATATTTTTAATGAGCAATATTAATTATACTTTTTTGGCTGTTTGGCAGGGGCGTAGCCAGGGGGGGGCTGGGGGGGCTGAAGCCCCCCCCCCCCGAAATGGGAGAAAGGGGAGAAAAATTAGGAGAAGAATTAGCAAAAAAGTGAAAATTTTCCGCCTACGACCGTCCAAATTCAAAAAATTTTCGCCTGCGGCGCTGAAAAAGAAAGAAATCTGGCTTCTTGAGGTCAAAATTCAAAAAATTTTTGCCTGCGGCGCAAAAAATGGAAGAAATCTGGCTTCTTGAGCTCCAAAATCCTCAAAATTTTTGCCTGCGGCGCAAAAAAAGTGAATTTTTTTGGCCTACGACCTTCCAAAATTCAAAAAATTTTCGCCTGCGGCGCTGAGAAGATGAAAATTTGTGTACAAAAAAATTTGCGTCCGGAACGCCAAGGTAAACGCCAAAAATTTGGCGCACACCCAGTGTTAGCCCCCCCCCCGAAATCGACCCCCTGGCTACGCCCTTGCTGTTTGGGGAAATCGTCTTAAGGTTTTCTCAGACCCCATTTAATCCCCACTTTTTTCTGTTTTTTTGGCTAAAAGCCCAATTCCAAAACTTTCAACCTCAACTTTCTTTAGATCAAAATTTTTGTCTTTTCTCATTTCTTACTCCAAAGCTTCTATCAACCTGATTCTTTATCGTCTTAAGGATTTCGGACAAATCTAAGAGACTCATTAAAGTGTACTTTTACTATAATTAAAAAACCAAATGAATTTTTTAAAGATATTTTAGATGGTTCTTTCATTCCCCAAGGATATTCTTTAATGATGTCAACAACTACAGAAACAACAATTAATAATTTAACAGAACAGCAACAATGGGCTTCAACTAGTAATAATATTAATTTAATGAATCAACAACATATTTTACCTGATTTTACAACAAACACAATTCCTCCAATAATATGGCCAGAACATTGAGATGAAGTTAAAGGAAGTTTAAAAAAAATTTTTTTTCTGTAAAAACATGAAGCTTTAAATTTTTTTCTGTATTTTCCTGTTTAGAAATGCTTTACTTTTTTCTTTCATTATAATCAGTTGGGTTCTTTTTTAGTTATATTCCCAAAAGTCCGCAAATTTTCTCCGCAATTTTTAGCGGCATGATTGATAAATTCAGTACAATGGCGTAGCCGGGGGGTGGAGGAGAGGGGAGGGGGCCTGGCTACGCCCTTGTAGTAGAATGATTCAAGAACAAATTCTTTGGAAAATTTAAAAAGACTTGCGGATAGAAAAAAAGTTTTGCGGACTTTACACGAAGAATATATAACCGAAAGGAAAAAATTATTTTTTTTAAATAAAATTTTTATTTTTTTTGTCTTGTTTTTCTATTTCGTTTTTTAACGATTTATTATTTTTTAAAATTTTTATTAGAATATTTTTATCTAATTGATCTTTAGATTATTTAAAATAATTCTTTTAACAATCATCTAAAGAAAAATGTCAACAATCTTTCGTACAAAATATTTGAATGAGCAACAACTTTCTGGATTTAATAAATATAAATATGCTTGTATAGATAATTCTCCAATTTCTGTTTATATTTCACATCCTTTTTGGAATTGGATTGTTGAGGTTTGTTTATTTTTTTATTTTTTTTGGTTTAATTTCTAAACGTCTGGGTTTTGTAATTTTGTGATTCTAGTCATTTTTAAGTTCCTATATTTCCGTCAATTTTTAACAAGATTCGGTTAACTGGAGGTTATGCTCGCAGGGTTTTTTAAAATTTATTGTCTTTACAATCAAATAATCTTGTCTTGAGAGTCTTGATCATCTCTTGATCTCAAGTTGGAGATCCTCGAGATATGAAGGCAAATAACTTGGCTTTTCGATTCTATCTTTTAGGGCCGATTTTTATTCGTTATTTTGTCTCCTCATTCTTGACGTCCTGGAGTCCTTTTGTCTTAGGGTGAGTCTTGTAAATTTTCGTTAGTGGACATCTCTACCTTTTTCGCTTGTCTGTAATTGCTAAAAATATTTCCTTTTTTAATTTTTCTGATGTCTTTTTATGATGATAAACCTTGCCTCACTTTCCACTCAAAATTTTTTAAACTTCAAAAAATATTTTTTTTTTAATTTAAAGTTTTATCCTCGTTGGTTACCTCCAAATGTTTTAACTCTTGGTGGATTTTTAATTTTAATTTCTTCTTTTATTTTGGTGTCTATTTATGATTATAATTTTAATTCAAATACTTTTGGTTTTAAACAAGAAGAAGGAACAATTCCAAATTGGATTTGGCTAATTTGTTCTATTGCTACTTTTTTGGCTCATTTACTTGATGGAACTGATGGAAAGCAGGCGAGAAGGACTGGATCGAGTGGACCAACAGGAGAATTGTGTTTGTTTTTTTTTTATTTTTTGAATTTTTTTTGAATTTTTGAGGGTTAACTTGTTATTTTTTCGGAACTAAAATGGGTGTATGAAATATTTGCGTGGTGTCCGCAAGTTTTATCCGCAAATATTTTTTGCGGTTTTTTCGATTCAAAACCTATAAAAAACGAATTGATTAAGTACTCATGAAATTAATAAATTATTTTTTTTATTTCAGTTGATCATGGATTTGGTACTGATTTATTTTTTGAAGATTAAAAGTTTTTTCCTCAAAAATTTTCAAGATTCTTGGTCAACGGTGCCGCTTACACTTACAATTTTTTCTATTTTTGGACGCGGTGAATATAGGTTTATTTTTAAATTTTTAGATGTTTTTTTCATGTTTTTTGAGTCGAATTTTTACTTGAATTTTCGGTGTGGTTATTTTGTTCATAAATTCATTTAAACCCTAAATAAAGAATTTATAATTTAATTTTTATATGATCTTTGGTCAAGCGGATAAGGTGCTTGGTTTTTACGCAAGTAGGGGAAGGTTCGATTCCTCGTCTCGAAATATTTTTATGTTTGCTTAAAAAAAGCTTGCTTTTGCTCAAGAGAAAAAATTTTTAACTCAACGAATTAATATTATTTTTTTAACAGTATATCTCCATATACAATGCTCTGTGTTTTAATATCTGTTCAACTTGTATTTATTTGTAGTCATTGGGAAAAATATAATACTGGAGTTTTGTTTTTGTCTTGGGGTTATGATGCTAGTCAATATGTTTGTTTATTTTTTAATTTAAATTTAAAAATTTTTTTCTTTATTTTTTAAAGGGACTTTGTATTTTCTACCTTTTTGCCTTCTTTGCAAATCCAAAAATTTTTCATTCTAATTTGGTTGATGGCCTAAGTCTTGCCTATTTTATTGCTACAACATTTTTTAGTTTGCTTTTGAATTTAAAAAATTTTTTTATTAAAAAATTTAATTTTAAGTTTCTTGTATTCTTTCTTTGGCCAGTTGTTTGTATAATGTTTACCACGCTTATATTATTTCAAAAACGGGAGTACAGGTTTTTGTTTTATTTTTATTGTTAGAACAAAACAGCTTGGATTTTAATAGAGGTTAAATTGAGTAAAATTTCAGAATGTTTGTAGGTTGGTTTTGTCTGATCGGTTAAGGCTCTAGATTTTTGGCGAGGGTGGTGGTGGGTTCGAATCCCACTCACTGAACCTTTTTTTATTTGATTAGATATGGCTTGAAAAAGTGTTTTTCTAGTTAGACAATGCTCAATATTATTTTTTTGATTGGTTCTAGACCTCTTTTTCCCAAAAAAATTTCTGCATTTTATTGAAAAAATGTCTCTTTCAATTTTCTGATCCCACAACCTTACATTTTCTTCCTAAGAAATAATTTATTTCCATTCCTCAATTTTATTAAACTCCTCTCAGTTTTCTTAACATAAAATCTTAGCTGGTTTTGTTTAAAAAATTATCAATTGGTTAAAATTTAATTTTTTTTCAAAGGAAACAATTGGTTCTGGATTAAAGCCTTTAATTTCTCCATTTCTTCTATTTTCTTGTACATTAATTTGGGGTGCTTATTCGCCAAATAAAGTTTTGGAAATGGATCCAAGAGCATTTTTTTGGACGATGGGTGTTGTTTTTTCGAATATTGCGGTTTATTTTTTAACTTTAAAATTTAAAAGAACACGCACACACAGTGTAATGTCACGGGATTTATTTATTTTTTCGAATTATTCATTTTTTTCGATCCAAGAGAAATTTTCAAAAACCTGCGACGGGTTTATTTTAATTTTTTAGAGGTTTTTTCGTTTTTAAAAAAATTTTCTTCAAATTAAAAAATTTTTTCCAAGGAAGGGGTCTCACGGGTTATCCGAAACTCGAAATCCGGACACCTTTTCTATCCGTAATCCTATCCGACATTTTCTCTACCCATGATGTGACGTTCCTAATTTACAAGGAGAACGAATTTAAATTAAATATTTTAAATTAAATTAATTTTTTTCAATTTTTTTAAAGGCCCATTTAATTATTGCCCAAATGTCATCAACCAAAGTTGCTGCTATTACTACACTTTTAATTGTATATATTTTAATTGTTTTGTTATCCTTGTTTGGATTATTTGCTTCTTTTGAAATTTGGGTGCTTCGTGGTTCTGCTATTTTATTTACTCTTGCCCATATTTATTATGGATGTTGTGTGGTATTTTTTTTATTTATTTATTTTTTTTGGAGGGATTATTTTTGCGGGAATTTTCGATACCTATAAATTAACAAAAAAAATTTTTTTTAATTGTTTGGGATTATTTTTGAGAAAGTTTCGATAGCTATAAATTAAACAACAAAAGAATTAAGAAAATTTTTTTATTTTCGGTAATTTTTTGAGGGGGAGCCCACATATAAAAATTTAAAAAATTGACCGTTATCTCTCTGTTTCCAATCAATCTGGTATTTTTTGAACTCCTATCTTTCTGTTAATGATCAGAAATGGCACATTTTAGCGACTTGGATTTCTAAAAGAGACTTGGGTCATTTATTTATGAGCGGATTTTTCTAAATAAAAAATCTTTTTTTTCAGATAAATCAACTTTGTGATCATTTCAAAATTCAACCTCTTTCTCTCAATTACTTGGAGAAGCAAAAATAGATAGGTAGATGTGCCAAATAAATTTTGAGAATAAGTATATATAATCGTTAAAAATTTTTGATATAAATATAAAGAACTCAATATAACAATTTTTATATATTTTATGTATTTAGGAGAAATTATAAGAGAAAATTTTTAATTATAGTGTTCGTATAAAATAAAATTTTAAAAACTTTAGATGTTTCGTGTGTTGATGTTTCGAAAAATAATTTTTTAATTTTGAAAAATCGATTATTGATTTTTTAAAAAATAATTTTTTAAATTTTTAAAAAAATCGATATATCGATTGGTATTGATTTTTTGAAAAATAATAATTTTTTAAATTTTTTAGAAATCGATATATCGATTAGTATTGATTTTATCGATTAGTATCGATTTTTTGAAAATAATAATCTTTAAAAAATTTTTTGAAAATCGATATATCGATTAGTATTGATTTTATCGATTTTTTTTATAATAGACTTTTTCCGTATTCTACTACTCAATTATCTCTTCCCTCTTTTTCTCTAACCCACACTATTTCGTATTTTCTCTAATTACGGGGACGAAATGTCATTTATTCAAATATAAACATTATGCCAATACTTCGCAATTTTTAAAATTTAAGATTTTTATTTTTACCTTAATATTTTCTCTAACTTTAAATGAAGACTAAAAAATCAAAAATAACAACAAATATTTTTTATTAATTTTTGTATAACCAAAAATAAAAAATTCAAAAAACAACCAAAACAAATTTTCTATACTTCTTTTGTCATTTGTTGTAAAGTTTCTGTTGCTCCCTTCGATTTTTCAAGATGTGTAGAGAATTCTTGTTGAGGCAAAGCTCCACTGCTATAAAGATTTTGGGCTGTATTTTGCCAAGTTGTTGGGGACCACATTCCTTGGATGGATTTTGTAGGGGAAAATTGAGGGTTTTCAACTGAAAAAATTTAAAAAAATTAGAAAGAAAATTCAGTCTTCAATTTTAACGTTTTACAGGGTTTCCCCACCCGGGACAGAGGTACAAGGGATAAAAATAACTCATAAATTAGAGTAAAAAAATCCTTTGTGGAAATTCTTGGAAATGGACGAGAAATTCAATTAAAATCAGGAAAACGTGAAGTTTGAAGGAAAAAGGATAAAAAAATTTTTAGCCCTTTGCCTAAATATCTAAAAAAATTTTTTATTTGGGAAGCCTGTGTCCTACAAAAAATTATTTGAAAAAAATTAAAAACAAGAAGGAGCTCCTAAAAATTAAAAAAAACCCTCAGAAATTTAAAAAAAACCTCAAAAACCTCTTTTACATACATTTATATATTGGCAATCCACTTCTAGTTCTCAAATAGTTCATATAAAGAGAAGTATGTTCCATACTAAAATTTGAAAAAAAAATTAAAAAATGTTCAAAAAAATTTTTAAAAAACCTAAAATCTCTAGCATCTAATTGAACTTCTCTTCCATTTGAATATTCCGCTCTAATTGATGGAGTAGTATTTCGCACAGGAAGTATATAAATTGAACAATAAGGATTTTCTGAAGCAAATTTGGTAAGTGAATGTTCTATATAATTGCGAAGACCTGCACTTGGTTCACTTGAAAATAAATTTTTTTAATTTATTACCCCAATAAAAAATTAATTTTGATTCTAGGATACTTTTATCACTTTTTAAATGATAAGGATAAATTCTAGACAAAAAGAAAAAAACAATACAAGTCCTGGGAGCCGAACCCACAACCCTTCATAAGGGGAAACCAAGCACTTTAACCGTTACACCACCACAACCTTTTAAATGACTTTAATTTTATTGACTTAAATAATCTACCCTGTTTTACTATTTAACAATCTTAACGCTAATTAAACCCAAAAATAATTATTTTAAAAAATCCCAAAAAACCTTATTTTGCAAAAACGAATAGTAACACGTTGAAGCTGCGGAAAATGGCCAGAAATTCCATCAAAAAGAACAGCCTGTGGATTTGTAGCAGACAAACGAAAACCAAAATTTAAAGCTTTCGCAGCCGAATAAATATTTTTAATTCGATCAACACGGGGAATTGCAGGCATTTTTTAAAATTAACTAAAAGAAAATTAGAGAAAAAAATTTAAATTTAAAAAATAAATTTAATGTCAATTTAAAGACATAGAAATAATTTAAAAAATTAATTTGAAAGAAAAAGAATTTTATTTTTAAAATTAAAAAAGGAGAGGGAAATAAGCAAGGGGAAAAGACACTTGCGACTCACCACAAAATAAATTTGCAGAGCGTAAAGGGAAATCTAAAAGGGCCAAATATCCAAAATTAACATTTATTTTTAAAATTTTTTTGACTTTAGAAATTAAGCCGTAAATGCCTTTTCACCGAAAAAATAAAAATTAAAAAAAAAGATCACCAATTTTAAATACCCAAAAAATAAATGTTCTCTTCTTTTAAATTCCAACTTCACTAAAAAACATTCCAAATGAATTTATTTGGTCCAGGAAACCTAAAAAATAAAAATTTGAAAAAGCTTCTTTAACAAAAATCATCATTTAAACAATCATTTAAATTTTGATTGGTCTAGATTTTTATAAAAATCAATAACTTCTCAAAAGAAATAGTTTGAAAACCCTGTCTTGAACTACCTCTCAATTACCCCACAGAAACTAGCCCCTACAGGACCGACAAATTTAATTTAAAAATTTATTTAAACAACTGACAACTCATCAATAAAGCACCCCTATACGTGTGGAGCGAGCCTAGAAATAACCGCCAGGAGGTCGCTTGTTTCTCAAAAAGTTTCAACCCATTCCTAAACTGTCAATTACCCAACAGGTACTTTCCTACAGGGTCCAACAACCTTTAAAAAGATTTAAAAAAACCTTTGGAATATCATTAAATTCAGTCAATTCTTCCATTTGTTTATTAAAAACTTCAACTTTTTCTCTATGACTTATAGCTGCTCTTTTAGACAATCTATCAAATGCCGTTTCTTCCTGTCTTTTTAAAAATGCCAATTCAGCTTTAGTTTTGTGTGGACCTTTTTCTTCTTTTTTTATTGTTAAATCAATTGCTCGAGGATCGATTCTCTTCTTTTGTTTAAATAAATTTCCTCTTTTTAATTTTAATCCGCTTCGAATTGCATTTGAAGTTACTAAGTAAAAATAAAAATTTTTTTTTAATTTGCGGACAATTTTTGCGGACAAATATTGTTTTTGCGGACTAGATTTTTTCGGTTATGAGAGGAATGGAATGGGCCGAGTTAAGGTTCCAATTTAAAAAGCTCGGAAAGCTGAGTGAATAAGTTGAGGATAAAGTTAATTCGGCATTCCGGGACCGAGTTACAAAGTTACTCAACTCGGCTATTCGAACATCTTTTTAAATTTCATATACCACGTTAACATATATACCCTCTGTTAACTGTGACATTTTTAAAATATTTTTAATTTTACCGCCAAAAATAAAAAGCTCACCACTCCAAATTGTCCCCAAAAACACAAACCAAAAAAATAAATTTTACAAACCTTAGATTCTTCCTTTTCTTCTTCAACATTCTTTTCCTTAGAAGATGTACCAACTTGAAGTGTTTGTTCGTTATTTGCAGACATTTTAGAAAACTTGAAGAAAATTTTTAAATTAATAAAACAAAATTTAGAAATATTAATTGATTAATAAACAAGTTTAAAAATCAAAAAAACGAAAACAGAAAATATATTTATCAATAAAAAAATATATAAAAATAAAAAAGGAATAGAAATTAGAGATCGAGATTTTTGAAAAGCCTTGACCTGTTCCTGGATTCTGGGTTTGATTTATTGACCCGTGTCGGATCCTGGGCATGTAGTCCAGGAAAAACCCAGACCCAGGGAAAACACAAGAAGGACAAAAAATGCCCGAGCCTGCACTCTGGGCACAGGAAAAACACAGGCCTTGGTCCAGCTCGATCTCCAATAGAAATGCACCATAGAAGAAAAATTGAAAAAAACTTTGCAAGCAGTGTTTTTGGAAGTCGTATCAAAATTCGTACTCATACCGGTGTACAAAGTACGAATACGAGGAAAAAAATAGGCAGGTACGAGTACTAGGAACTTTTAAAATTCCAAAAAGTGTCCGCAAGTTTTATCCGCAAAATTTTTTCAGAAAAATTCAATAGCATAACCAATTTTGTTGTGAAGGCAAACCTACATGTCGTCTTATACGTTCAAATACTTGTTCGATAGAAGTTAAAACAATTCTTTCAACACTAGCAAAATACTTTTGATAAATTAATTAAGTAGAATGGCGCATTTTGTATATACGTTCCTTTGGAATATTTGACAAATAATCATAAATCTGTTGAAAATAAAATGATTAGAAGGGGAATATAAGAGAATTTGAGAGGGTTTTTTGAAGAAAATTTGAAAAAATATCAGCAAAAAGAGTCCGCAAAAATTTTTGCGGACTATTGAAAATCCGTAAAAACGGTTCCAAAAAATAAAAAATTAAAACTAACAAATAAAATATTTTTTTCATTCCCTGAGATTGAAACTTGACTCCAATCAATAAAATCTTCAAAAGGCAAAACCCAATCATCAGAAAAAATGACTGGAATACACGAATGTTTGAGAGATTCAAGAAAGCTTTAAAATGTGTTAAATACAAAAAATAACAATAAAACAAACCGAAAAGAACCTAAACGTCTTCCCCTTGGAATTAGACAAAATGTAGAATTTTCCATTAATTGATTGTAATCCCATCTGAAAAATTAAAGTTAATAGAATAGAACATGTTTTTAAATGGAAATATAAGATTTAAACGATTAAAAAAAACGTTAAAATTTTAAATGAGAACAGGAATCCCACCTCTTTTAACAAAAAGTGACATAAACTCCCAGGCCAATAAGACACTTAATGACACCTGTAGTTTTTAAATCAGGGATGTCATTGGTTACCCGAACCTTTTTATAACCGAAACCCGATCCTAAGAAAATTTCTAAGACCTGACTCGAACCCCAACCCGACTTCTTTTTCTCAACTCGTGCATACCTGACTTAACCCTTTTTAACAACAAAAACAATTTAAACCTGTCATATTGTGCATTATCCTCCTCACACCTTTCATCTTCATACTTTTTCCAATCAGAATTATGACGACACGTCGATGCAATAATTACAGAATTGTTGTTGTGAAGATAATGTAAAATATCTCTTGTTTCTGAACCAATTCCATAAACATATCTCTTTCCTTTAAAACTAGCCAAATATTTATCGTGATTTTGGAAGTCAGTTGAATTTAATCCAATTTCTTCGTTACTTAGTAAAGGGTGTTCTTTGTGAAATAGAGGAATGGAAATATCAAAATCTGTGCGGAAATGCTAAAATTGGAAATAAATTTAATTGAAAAGTAAGTACTTGTAGGTCATCCTAAACAAGCTTTTGCGGACTCATAATGGTCAGAGCAACCCATCTTTCCCTCTTTCTATAAAATAAAAAAGGGAAGTGAAAAGTGATGCTTGCTTAAGGGAGATACATATTTGGCAACTGCAATGACTTTCCTTTTTATTTTTGACCATTATGAGTCCGCAAAAGCTGATTTGGAATAACCATCAAGCATCGAAAATTATAAGAAAAAACCTGTCTACTTGAACTAGTCCAAGCAATCATCGCCCTTCCTGGATTAAACCCCAAATCATTACTCGAATAGTTGGGGAAAGTGCCAGAATAAAAATTGAATATTAAATGATTTAAACCGTCGTTCCAAATATTTTTGGGTAATGAAGAAATTAAAGAATTCAAGTCTTTTACATAGTCTTCACTGAAATTAAATTATATTAGGATACCTAATAGAGATCAAGATTTTTAAAAAGCCTGGGCCTGTTCCTGCGTTTGATTTATTGACCTGGGCCGGATCCTGGGCCTGAAGTCAAGAAAAAACATAGGCCCAGGAAAAACCCAGGCCTCGGTCATGACCCAGCTCGATCTCTTACACCTATCAGTAACATAAGGGAAATACAGATGGCTAGCAATTAAAATGCTTACTAGCCGAGGGTTTACCCCATACACAATGAGTAAAAGCACCCCGCAATTAAGGAGGTCCCTCAAGAGCTGAAGGAGGTCGCAGGATCGTTGACTGCCCGGGACTATAAACTTCTATTTCCCTTTTACTTTTAAAAAACAAAAAAATAAAAACCTTATCCTGTCCCTATCAACAGTATCCACACTCAAAATAAATAAACAAGCTTCACTTGCATCTTCAGTAAAATAAACACTTTTCCTCAAAACAGTCAAAATATCAGAATAAATTTTAGATTGAGACGAGTTGAATAAATCTGGATAAACATAAATACGCAAATTGGTGTCCAAACAGTTTGTAAAGTTGAAGCAATTAGCAAAGGAACATCTTTCCGATTTGTCCAATTTATTTACCTCATACCTGGGGAAAAATTAAATTTGGTAATTATTAGTGAGCGAGCTGGGTCTGGACCAAGGCCTGGGTTTTTCCTGTACCCAGAGTCCAGGCCCAAGCATTTTTTGACCTAACTGGGTTTTGCCTGGACTACATGCCTAGGATCCGGCACAGGTTGATAAATCAAACCCGGAACCCAAGAAAAGGCCCAGGCTTTTCAAAAATCCCAATCACTAGTAATTAATTGTTTAATGCTTAAGAAACCTTGGTTTATAATTTTGTTGAAAAACACTTTTCGGTTGAAAATTAATAAATGATAAAATAAATAAAAAGAAAAGATTAAATATAATACAGAGAATATAGAATAAAATTTTAATTGAAAATCTAAATTTAAAAAACTAGAAAAAATTTTTAATTTGATGGGTAAGCTAGGAAAAGAAAGAAAAAAGAAATTTTCTAGCAGTAAGAGAGTAAAAATTCGGTAAAATGTCCCCTTGTAAATATAGAAAATTAAAAGAAAAAAGAAAATGCTGAAATAAGAGAGGAGAAAGAAATAAAGAAATAAAAATAACAAAAACACCAAAACTTCTAAACACCTATTGGACAAAAAGGTCAGTAAGATGAAAAACCTCATTTGGTCTACTCGCTAAAAATAAAGTAACGAGACGGTTTGTCGCTAAGTACAGTAATAAAATTATAAGTATTTTATTGAAAATTTTTTCTTGAAAATCCACTGGATTTAATTTTTGTATTTTATCCAGGGATTTATCGTCTAGCTCAAAAAAATTAAAGATTAAATTCAAAAAAATATATAATTATTTTTTCATTAAAAATGAGAAAATTTTGCTTTTCAAAAATATTAAGTAATTCCAAAAAATTTTTTTAATTTTCTTGGCATCATTTCTTTCATTTTTCAAGCTCAGGTGTCATAAATTCGACAGGAATTGCGTATTTTGAGTCATCAATAGCTTTGTCAATGTATTTCTTGAATTCTGAAAAAAATTAAATTCTGATTTTATAAATATAAAGTTAAGTTCAATCTTGAAAAATTCTGATTTATAAACGTTTAATTAATAATTCTGATTTTATAAACTTAAGTTTGTATGAAAAATTCTGATTCCAAAAATTCAAGTGTAAAGTAAAAATTCTGATTACTTAAGTGTGTAGCAAAATTCTGATTTGACAAACTTAAGTTTTTAGCAAAAATTCTGATTTCTTAAACTTAAGTTTTTAGCAAGGATTCTGATTTCACAAACTTAAGTTTTTAATAATTCTGGTTTTATTAACTTAAGGTAATAAAAACAAACTTGAAACAAAATTAAAAATTCTGCTTTAATATGCAAGCTTTATAAACTCATGAACTTAAGTGTTGACTTAAAAATTCTGAAATTTTGCACTAACTTAAGTTTTTAAGACTTATTTTTAAGTTTCCCTATTTTTCTTGCCTTGAAAGTTTATTTTTGTGTCTCCATTCAAATCCGCATTTTTAAGCACACTAATTAAAAAACGTAGGTGAGTTCTAAAGACTGGATCTGTTCGTTCTTGCTATTAAAAAAAATAAAATTAAAAAAATATTTAATTAACCTTATTAGCATTTAATAACATGCAAATAACATCTTCTCTACCAATGTATCCACTCATATCTTTGTCCAGAAAAATTTAAAAAAATATTTTAAATTTTATTTAAAACGACTAACTTGATTGTTAAACATTTCGCGAAGTCTGTGTTCTAAAATAAATTTTTTTAAAAAGATTTTAGGGCAAAATAAGTGGACAGACCCCAATTTGCCATTGACACGAATATAGGGAATATTTTTAAAAAATTTTAATTTTTAAATTTAATGAGAAATCTGAAAAATTTAGGAGAATTTTCAAGTTAAAAATAGCCAAAAAAATTTTTTCTATTAAAATGAAGCAAGCTTTTAGGTGTGAAAATTGGATGAATAAAAGCAAGTTTATAAAGGGATCTACGTTGAACAAATTATTTAACAAAAGAAACAAAAAGATTACACAATTTTTTACTCTTGGCCTGTCAACTAGTTAAAAGTAAACAGAAATAAAAATATCAGATTTCAATCAGAAAATAAGTTTTCTGATTTTTGTACAAAATGTTGCTTTCTTTTTTAATTAAACTTTTTTTGTATTACGAAATTAAAACTTAAGATTGTGAAAGAAAAGGGATAAAAATAGAAAATAAGCGCGTGACTATGTTTTAAGTTGTAATAGTAAATAAATCAGAATTTTTAAGTTTGATCTTAAATTTAAATAAACTTGGAGGTTTATTAAATAAAACAAGTTTTTAAGTTTGATCTTAAATAAACCTGAAACTTATTAAATGAAACTTAAGTTTGATCTTAAAATTATTAAGCTTGATCTTGAATTTAAATAAACTTGAAAATTTTACTAAATTAAATAAACTTGAAACTTAAGTTTGTATAGTAAGTGTTCGCCACATTCAAATTTTCGCACTCTAACGGCCAAACTATAATAGTACCAGTCCATTTCGGTATTTCAACGGGGTAAATTTCAAAAAATTTTTTCAGAATTTTTTTAAAAATTTACTGTTTTTTATTTTAAGTTATTATTTTAATTTTATTATTTGCTATATTTATTTAAATGGATTCGGCAAGAAGTGGATTTCTTTCTCCTGAGCAACAAATTGAATCCTCCGTTTCAATAAGGTTAGAGAACATTTTTTTCTATTTTCTAAAAAATTTTTCCTCTTAAGCTTATCTACTCCTCTTAAAGAAAATTTAAATGACTCAACAGACACTGCCCACTTTCCTTCTGAAGATTTGCCCGATTTGGACGAAAATGGTTTGCTTGATTGGTCAGACAAAAAACTTGTTAAATCACTGCCTAGGGAGAAGTGTGCTGAATTGATTAAATTGAAGAGGCATATTTTGAGGTTGAATATTTCTAGAAACTCATTGAGGTCTATTGATTGTGCTCTTCCGTTGGAGAAATGCTCTGAGGTTTTTTTAGATTTCTTAATTGGAGGCACCTGAACGTTTCTGAAATTATTGTCCGCAACTTTAAATTTGTCCGCATTTCTATTGCGGATTTTTATTTTTTTGTCCGCATTTTTCTTGCGTTATTTAATTATATTTTTAAATTTATTTTAAAGATTGACGCCTCCCAAAACGAGCTTACTCAACTTCAACAATTTCTTCAATTAATTCAAACTCTTAAGAAACTAAATTTGGCGGATAACCGAATAAATTCTATTGGATGCCTGGATACTTTTGTTAATCTCCAATGGCTCAATTTCTCACATAATCGAATTGAGGTTTTCTTTTTTTTTAATTTTTTATTTTTTTTTTAAATTTCAGAATCTTCCCAAACTCGACCAACTTCACAATTTATCAACTCTAATATTAAATTGCAATCGACTCAGGGCAATTCCAAATTTATCCAAACTTGAGGCATTGACTGAATTGGGATTACACGGGAATTTGGTAAGGATTTAAATTTTATATAAGGCTAGGGATTATGTTGATCTTTACCGAAATTCAAATATTTTTCTTTGAGAGATGACATTTTATCCCATTCCTATCAAGAATGTCAGGGTTACCCGAAACCCGGGCGACGTTTTTCTGACCCGAAACCTGATCCTATGAAAATTTTGAAAACCCAACCCGACTTTTTTCTCAACCCATGAATCCTTAATTCCTCCAATTTTCATATTCATTTTTAATATTTATTTTTTTTTTATTTTAGATTCGTTCTTTTGAAAATATTCATACACTCATTCCGTCTCAAAATCTTCGTATTCTCGATTTGGGAGGCAATTTGATATCAGATTTGTGTGAAATTAATTATTTACGAGGATTTAGTAATTTGGTTTGTTTGTTTAAACTTTACTTTTAAAATAGAAAAATATTTTTTAGGAATCCCTGACTGTTTTAGGGAACAATTTTGCTTCTCCGGATGGTTGTAAATTCTCCTATCGACCTTTTGTATATTCTTGTATACTTGGGGAATTGAAAATTTTGGATGGCGTTTGTTTAAGCGAAGGAGAAGTTCTTAAAGGTTTAAAAAATATTTTTAAATATTAAAATAATTTCTGAAAATTCCCAGGGGAATGGCTTCACTCAAACAGAAAAACGCGCTCCTTCCGTCCTGGAAGTGGTTCACACGCTCAACTTTGTGCCTTTTTATTGCTTGAATGTCCTCTTGTTTCAAAAGAATTGCCTATTGAAGGAGTTAACGATGATAGATTGAAAAAGGTTTTTGAAAGCTTTTTCTTTTTCTAATTTCATAGGGGCTAGGGAGTATCCAGACCCCATGAAATCTGACCCTTCTCCTCCATCATCTCCAAGAAATAAAATTGAAGAAAAGTCAGCAACAATTTTTTTCAAAAACCTCGGGAATAGGATTTTCCTTTTGACTTAAAAATCGCCTTCTCTATTGTAATTCTTTTCTCTTACATCCAAGGCCTATGGGATAGATAGTAGTTCGTTTCAGATTCAAAATTTTTCCAAAAATTCTTTCCAATTTTTATCTCTAGATAATTCAAAAACGTCGGGAATATAAAGATAATCGTCTTCATCATCATAGTACACCTTCACTAACATATGGAAAAAGACAACAATTTATGTCAACAACAGTCTCGCCAATTAGTAGATTTAATACAACACCAAGGTTTTTATTTTAATTTTAATTAATTAAAAAATTTTTTTTCAGGGGAGGAACAATCTTAAAAAATATCAATTTTTCTCCTCCACCATCTCCAAAAAATAAAATTGAAGAAAAGTCAACAACAACAAAAAATTGGCGTGTTAATACAGTTGTTAGTTCAAATAAGGAACAACAAAAATTGACTGATGATTCTGCAAATTTTACTCCTACAACCATTTCTGTTGCTTTGCCACAAACGCCTAAAACTGCTAGAAAAGATGAAGATTTGATTATTAATGGGTATAGATTTTATTTAAAATTAATTGGAGGGTTAAGGATGTCAAAAATTGGGAATTAAAAATTTTTAATTTTTTTTACACATTGTGATAGTTCGTAAGAGGTCCTTGTTAAGTAGTTGGTTGGTTTGTTGGTTCTCATCAGCCTTATGGCCTTAGGTTCGAATCATGGATTAGCTGGGTTGGGGAAAAAGTTGGTCGGTTTTTTAAAGATTTTTTTGGATCGGGTTTCGGGTCGAAAAAAGACCGTGTTTATTTTTTAATCAAAAATATCAGATTTAGGATAACCCGTCCTATCTTTGATTTGAATCCTATTCATTTAACTGTTTGATTTATAAAATTTTTTTGGAAAAATTGAAATATTGTCCCTTCCAAAAAATATTTTTTTACTTTTATTTTTTAGAACTCAGTCAAGTCAACTCAAAACAACCACCTTTGAAACAGAAACAACTTCTGTTGATGACACAATTCCTCAACAACCTCCAAAAGATTTCCCGCAAATTGGAATTCTTCGAAGTGCTTCAATTCATCCTTCTCCAAATCCACGTCCTTTTAATATTGTTCGAAACGCAACATTTTCTCATCCATCACCCAAACTTTCAAATAATTTGAAGACTTCAGAGAATATTAAAGTGCCTCTTTTGGGTAAGACGACAGAAAAGAAAAAGGTTTTGCTAATTTTTCTAATTTTCTATAGTCATGGGTGGGGGTCTGGGGGGGGGGGTTTAGTTTTTTAACCATTTTTTAGTCATGGGTGGGGTTTCTGGGTTGGAATTGGTTCTTAGGCTGAGAATTCATTTTTTGTTCCTATAATGCTTTTTGGGTTGGAAATTTTTTATTTTTCTGACCCGGTAGTAGTTCCTTGGTTGAAAATTCATTTTCTGCTCCATCTAACGTCACATATTTTTTAAAACAATTTTAGACCAAAACTGTTGGTTGTTTCCGTTCCGTGTTAGCTCAAAAACTTCGTCGTCGCTCTACTGCTCCAATACAGCAACCAACATCAACAAATTCAGAACAAACACGCAATCAATTATTACAAAAAAGAGTTGACAAATTGAACGAACAAAACAATATGCTTTTTGAAATTGGCGAAGAAAATGTTAAAACATTGCAACAATTAGCTGGGAGATTGGAGGTTTTTTTAATTTTATTTATTTTTTGTATGAGAGGGTAGGGGAGACTTTTTGTAGTGTGATACTTGCGGACCAAGGATGAGACGAGTTGAGGAGGAGATATGGTCTTAGAATCGAGTTTCGGAAAGACCTGGTTTCAGGGGTTCCCGTCCCATTCCTGTTGCGGACCCACTAAATTTTGTTTCAAGTTTATGTAAAAAACAAGGATTACCATACAGTTAGATTTTCAATGGCTTTGGGTTTGTCCGCAAATATTTGTCCGCAATTTCCATTGAATTTTTAAAATCTAAAAAATTCAAAAAAAAATTTTCCAGCAAGTTGAATCTGCTTTAACAACTCAAATAAACCAAAACCGAACACTTTGTGATTTACTTTTACCAACACCAACTCATTTAACAACAAAAAAGATGGATGGAACAAATAGTGTGCTTGTTAGTTGGGAAAATGTAATTCCAATTTTGAATGCTATTGATCGTAAAGAATTTTTTTTTAATTTTTTAGAAATATTTTTATTTTTAAAGATTATGATGTTTTTGTTAATGAAAAACAAGTTGGAAAAGTTGTGGCACGAAATAAGCGTTTGTTGATTACTGACACAAATTTGACTGAAGATACGAGGTTTCTTTTTAATTTTTTTTTAAATTTTTGAGGGGATATTTGAGGGATCTTCTTGGTTCCTACTTCCCGTCAAGTGAATCCTCCTCCCCCTTCCTCAGGCAGTTTTGGCATGTAAAGGGTGGATGATTCACCTGATGAGAAGGAGAAACCAAGGATCCCTCGACGATTATAGAAGATACCCTGATCTAAGGGAAAAGCGGTGCCCCTTCCTTAAGGCTCCTCGTGTAAGATTTCCAGCCCCAAGAGGTCCAACTCTTACTGTGAGGTCCAATTTATTAATCATTTATTTCTAGAGTATCAGTACAAGCTTGCTTCTCCAAATTGAATAATGCCCGTTCACAAAAAGCCGAGATTATTTTACATGCCACGGAGGAAGACGAAAAGGGAGAGGAAGACTCACCCGATGGAAAGGAAAATGAAAAGGAAAGAATCTCTTGATAAAGAAATGAGGTTTTTTTCAATTTTTTGATTTTTAAAATTTTTTGACCCATTTTTAAAAGCAAATTTATGTTGCTAGAATAATTTATTTTAAATTATTTACATTGTTCCTTTGATAAAAGTTGACTTCTAAAACTGGTCTTTTTTAGAAAATTAATTTAATATTTTTTCAGAAAAAGTCAAATACTGATTTTCTGACCAACCCCCCCCCTCTCAGAAAATTTTGAAATTTTCCTTTCCATAAATTTTCTACTCCTCTTCTCCCCCCTCAGAAAAAATTTTTTCTGAATCTTTTTCAGAAATTTTTTTCGGATTTTTTAAACTCCTCTCCCTTCAGAAAAAAAAGTTTAAAAAATTCCAAGGGTTAACAAACAGTTTATAATTTACTCAAAATATAAAAATGCGTATTAATAGGAGTATATATTAATTAATATAAAATTATTATTAATTTAATAATATAAATTATGATGTGTTAAGTGGCTTTTTAGTATCTTGTGAAAGATATTATTTCGATGGATGGCAGCTGGATTGCATAAAAAGGGCACAAACCAATTGGGGAAAAAATGGAATGAGGAAATTTACAAAATTTAAAGAGGGTTTTTTGCGTAGCCTCACAAAAATCAGAATTTTTCCTTCAAAAATACGAAAAGATTTTGGCCCTACTTTAGGGCATGCGTCCCACGAGTGTTTAGGCGTCCCAGAAATTGTATATGTATCCCATAACTCATGTCGGTAATACCAAATCTGACTGATCTTGGACCGATATAACTGACCGATATAATAAATTAATGTCAAAAAAGTTTAAAATGGTCAGTGAACCAGGAGTCTTACGTTTAGGATACATTGATGGGAGGCATATCCTAAAGTAGAGCCCCAAGATTTTTGTGAGGCCACACAAATGTCTCTTAGTTACTAAACAATTTTAAAATTAAAAACTAAAAAATATATACTTTTTCATTAATTTCAATTATTTTGGCATTCTATTAGAAGATCCCTCATCTGTTGTATCCATAGAATGCACTTCAAAGGGTACACCATCAACACTTGGAGGGACATAATTTGGTTGACTTGAAATAAAAAAATCGTCAAAAAATGTAAATAAATATTCAAAAGTTGGCCGTTTGTCTGGATTGCGATCCCAACATTTTAACATTTCTAAATAAATAGCTTCTGGACATCCTTTTGGGCAGGGCATTCTATAGCCTTCTTCTAGGTGTGCTATAACTTCTTTGTTGTGCATTGCTATAATTTTAGAAAGAAAAATTCTGGTTGGAATGAATTTTTGAGTTAAAATCAGAATTTTTGATTTTAATGATTCTGACAAGAAATTCTGATTTTTAAAACAAATCGGAAATTAGGGGTTTGAAAATTAAATCAGAAATTCTGATTTCCAAAATTTAAATCAGAATTTCTAATTTTTTAATTTAATCGGAAATTCTGATTTCCAAAATTTAAATCAGAAATTCTGATTTTTTGGAGGCATAACTCAGAGAACTAAAGTATAATTTAAAATTAAAAAAAACAAACTTGGATATGGCACCGTTCCAAAAGTAAAAATTTCATTAAGCAAAATCCCATAAGACCAAACATCTGATTTAACAGTAAAATTGCCATATTGTGCAGCTTCTGGTGCCGTCCCTAAAATTTTAGAAAAAATTTTTTAATTCTAAAAAATCCCTCTCCTTCCTACATTTAATTGGAAATTTAGCCCCAAGTTGTGCTTCATAAATATTTTCATCCATTAATTTCCTTGCAAGACCAAAATCTGCCACTTTAACTTCGGGGACACCAGAAATTTTATCTCCAACCAAAACATTTCTAGCAGCCAAATCTCTATGTACTAATTTTCTGCTTTCTAAATACATCATTCCACTTGCTACCTGTAAAAAAAATTTTTTTTTAATTTTAAAAATCCTAAAAAATGGAAATTTCATCGCAAAGATACATAACTAAAATTACATAACTAAAATTTTATAACAATACATAACTAAAATTTTTTTGAATGACGAAAATCTCAAAAAATGGACATCTCATCCTAATGACTTTTTCCACTCAAAAATTTCTTTAGAATTTAAGAAATTTCATCCCAGCGAAAAATTTTTTTAATTTTTAAAAAAATTTTTACGATTCCCAAAAATGGACATCTCATCCCTAATGACCTCTCCCACACCTCCTAAGTCAAAACTTAAATAAATAACCAAAAAATAATTAAAAAATAACAAACCTGTGCACATGTATCAACCAAAGCGTGTATACTCAATCTATTATTCAGATTACGCAAATAATGCAATAAACTTCCATTGCGCATAAATTCAGTTATTATGTAATACTGAAAATAAGGGGATTTTTTAATTTTAAAAATAATTTAAAAAAATTTTTTACAGGCTCTCCAACAGTACATACAGCATATAATCTGACCTTAAAAATAGAAAATTATTTTTAAGAATAAAAATTAAAAAAAGTAAACCAATTTAGGATGATTGCACTGTTTCATTATTTGAGCTTCCCTAAAAAATAATTAATTTAAAAGAAATTTTTTTAAATTTTCTTATAGTTCAAAAGCTTCATTTTTACATTAATTAAAATTTTTAATAAAAATTTTTTTCAATATTTTTAATTTTAAAAAAAAACCCCTTACTCTAAAAATGCTTCCACAGACATTGTTCCCGGCTTCAACATTTTTACGGCTACTAAAAAAATTAAAATTTAAAAAAATAGAAAATAAAAAAATCTTAGAAAAAATTTGAATAATTCTATTAATCTGTCTCATAGAGAGAGTTAAAGTAAATTATCAACATGGAGGATTCAAGCCTGTTGAGCTTGAACTTTGTTGTAATCACAGACAGACTAAAAGAAATTTTAGTGAGAAATCAACAATTTACCCACTTAACCATCGATACTTATTGAGAAGTTTCTATAATTTAATACTATAAAATTAGGGGGAATATAGAAATATACCCCCAAACAATTAAAAAAACCCAACCAATCCAAATAACCTCCCAAAAAAATTTTTCTTATTTCTAGGTGATCCAAAAAATTTTTTAATAAATTAAAAAAACCTTCAATAACTCCTCTCCACCTTCCAAGGTAAACCGTAGCAAAATTACCATCTCCAAGTCTCTTAACTAATTGAAGTTCTTCTCTAGGTATTTCCCAATTTTTGGCTGTATCATAACTCAAATCTGGACGTACTGGAGCTATTTTTTGTGCTGGATATGTTAAACGACAACAAAGACCGCCAGGTTCTTCTTTAAAAAAAGAAAAAAATTTTTTATAATTATTAAAAAAAATTTTAAAGGAGCGACAAATAGCTCCATTGATCCCAGAAACTTTCAAATTAAAATCCAAAATAAAAATTATTTTGAGATTTTGGGACGCAAATTTGAGATTCATTTTAATGTTGCTCCTATAGATGGGTGATTTATAAAAAAATTTCTTTCTGAACCAGAGGTGGGACCAAATGTCATCTCCCTTAATAAATTAAAAAACAAACTTGAATAATAAAAAATCAAATCTCGAACAGTCGGGAATACTTTACGTGTAGTTATGTAAAAGCCTGAAGCATTGTCTAAAGGCCTAATTTTGTAGTGTTTTACCTTTGGAAAAAAATTTTTTTCTCGATTAAAATTAAATAAAAAATTTTTATTTACATCCAAAGAATCATCCTTCAAATCATTTATAGTCAATGCATATTCTCCTCCTTCTCTTTTACGAACTAAAAATGTTCCACGCGGCATTTTACCCGCTAAAACTAATTTTTCTGCGGTGCTCCTTTGAATTTTTCCAGCATACCATTCTTCTGACTAGAATTCAAGAAAATTTATTGAAAAATTTTCCGAAAAAAAGAAACCTCTAACGACTCCATTTTAGCCAAAAAATTCTTTGGAGCATATCCTTCACCATTTTTTAAGTGTCTGACATACCACCAATCAGGATTACTAAAGAAAAATTTTAAAAATCTCAGAAAATTAAAAAGAAAAAACCTGTCATTTAACAAAATCATTACATCACCCTTGTCGAAACAAATATCTCCCTTTACATGATTTTGGTATTCATAAATGGCAATAACTTTGGGTTCTGTAAAAAATATTAATAAATTAAAGAGAAGCATCAGAAATTTCAACCAAAAATAGGGAGGAAGAACATGTTACCCGAAGACAATTTTAAAAACTCGACTTGACATCTTCTCAACCCAACCCATTCCTTATTAGAACTTAAAAATCAGAATTTAACAATAAGTCCAAACAGGAAAAAGAGTAAAAGGAACAGCGGGTGTAAATAACGATGACACCAGCAACTTCGCACTAGAATGTCTGTTTAGATGGGAAGATCTTTTTAAGATCATAAAGGGCCCTAAAACAAAGAGAAGCTTCTTAACTTCCAAAACTCTCTTAAAAAGAAAACCAACCTCCTTCAACCGTTTCATTTTGTTGTTTTCTTCCACTTAATCCAACAGAAGGACTTCCACCCAATGAAGTTATTGCTGTTGATTTTCCAGAGCCATCTCCATTAACAATATAATGACGAGGATAATTACCAAAATAAGGCGCTCTTTGGCCATCTCCAGGTTGATACATTGAACGATTTGCACCCGAAGGTAGGGCTAAAAAAATATTTTTTAATAAATTTTTTTATTAAGATGCTTATTTTAGGAAAAAATAAAGTTGATAGGAAGGGAAGGATAGCCAACAATATAGAAATTGAATGACAGATAGTGAAAATTAATTAATAACATCTTTTGATAAATAGAATTCCAATGACTAACTATAAAAAGGGTGTGTGAAAAAATAAAAGGACAAAATAACTGAAAAAATTCTGAGAGAACAAAATATCTTAATACTCTATCTGAAAAAAATTTTAAAAACCTGACTCGAAACCCAGCCCCTTTTTCAAATACCCATGCCATTACTAAAATCAAAACCATAAGGAGGCAATAAGATACGGAACCAACCGTTTATGGTAAATTTAAAAAATCTAAAAGAAACCTCCGCCCGCTCTATAATAACCAAATTGAGAAGCTGACAATTTGTGCTGCTGTTGTGATGAATGTGGTGGCTGTCTTGGCCCAGCATATCTTTGCCTTTGCACAGAATCCAAATCTCTACTATCCACAGATTGACTATCAACTGAATGTCTTCGCCTTCTGTCACTTATTGCAGCAGATGAACGCGAATTTTCTGAATCATCATGACTAGACTTGCCTGTACTTTGTTGACGTGAAAAACATTTGCCCATTTGGAATAAAGAAAAGGTCCAGAATATTTCTCTAAGAATTTGGTAAAATTCTAAAAAATTAAAGATGATTTTTAACAAAATAATAAAAAAATATTAATAGAAAGCCAAACAATTTGAACAAAAATTAAATTTAAAAAATTCCGTAAATATTTATTTATTCTCTGAAAAAAACATAAATAGTATATAAAAGCCTTTCACGAATTAGTAAGAAATATTAAATAAAAACGCACAAATTTTAATTTTTTAAATGGAAAAAAATAAAGAAAGAAGACTCTGAAAAGATTAGAAAATGTCACAAATTTTTAATTATAAAATTGGAGGTCCCTTAATCAAAAAAGAATAAAAAATAAAATAATAAGAAGAGACCAGACTGTGAAGGTCGTACGAAAATAAAAACTCGGAAATCTTGATAACCGAAATTTATGTTCGAAATCTCGTCTCGATCCGGTCTTTAGCAATAGTATAGTAAATACAATCGAACCTTATTTTTAGAAAACAGAAGCTGAAAAAATCATCCCTTATAATAACGGATATAAAATAGAAGGGTTTTTGCTGCTGAACCGATAATATTCCTAATGCCAAAAAACCAAACGGTCGTGATACCAGCCCAAAAAACTCCCAAAATACCAATGTGGAAATGACGTAATAAATTTCGAAGGTTTGGTATTTTATTGTTAGCGTTCTGCCGCGCTAGAATATGAACCAGGTGACTGGCCAAATTAAAAAAAATTTTTTTAAATACCAAACTTGAAGTATCTAAAAATAAGATTCGTCCAATAGAAGCAAAAAAAGGGTTATAAAATTGAGACCAAAAAATATATACCTAATTGCGTTTAAGGTGGAATGTAATTTGGCTGATTACTAACAAAAAAATCGTCAAAATAATGGAACAATGCTTCAAAAGTTGGGCGGTTTTCCGGTTGCTGTTCCCATGTTTTAAGCATTACTTGTTCATAAATTCGTTTAACTAGCACAGAATCGTCTGGGTCTAAAATAAAATTTTTAAACTGAATTTTAATTATAAAAACAAACTTGAAATATAAGGACATTTCATCCTCTCTCCATTTTCAATTTTTACAAGAACCTCAGAATTTGATATTCCAGCATACGGAACTGCTCCTTTTGTAAATATTTCATAAAGGAGAATTCCATAGGACCACACATCCGATTTTACAGTAAAAATCTTTAGCATAGCTGCTTCTGGTGCTGTCCCTGAAAATAAGGAGAGATCAAATACATGTCCAGAAAGAAAGCCAAAAGGCCAAAAACCGAACCCCCTGCCCTTACATTTGATAGGAAATTGGGTAGACGTTTGAGCTTCATAAATTTGCTCATCATCCATTAGCTTTCTTGCAAGTCCAAAATCAGCAACTTTAACTATGGGGACTCCAGATACTCTAAAAAATTATTATTTTATAAATTATAATAAAAATTAAGTTTACTTCTCTCCAACCAAAACATTTCTGGCAGCCAAATCCCTATGAACAAGTTTTCTCTCTTCTAAATACTTCATTCCATCTGCTACCTAAAAAATTTAAAAAAAAAGTCAGGAACTAAAGTTAGACTAGTTCGGTTAATTTTTACCTGTGGCAGGTCAAATAGAGAAGAAAAAGAGCTTTAGAGCCGCCACAGGGAAGAATTAACCGGTCATGTCAAACACTATCAGAAACCTCCAAAACTTCAAAAAATTAAATAATAAAAAACCTGAGCACAAATAACCACCAATTCTTGCATTGTCAACGGATTTTTAGGACTAGATAATTTTTGTTGTTTATCTTCTTTAGTTTCTGCTCTCAAAAAATCCAATAAATTTCCATTTTTCATATATTCAGTAATTATATAGAAAGGTTCTTCTTTTGTACAAACAGCAAAAAGACGAACCAAATTGGGATGTTGACATTGTTTCATTGTATTTGCTTCACTTATAAAATCTTCAGAACTCATTGTTCGAGGCTTCATCATTTTTATCGCAACTAAAAAATTTTTTTGCTTAATTGGAAAAATTGGATTGGACTGCTGTTCTTCAATCCATGGCCCTTTTCTCTAAAAAAAATTCCCCTTTCTCACTTTCCCTTTTCTTCAAGGGGGGGGGCATCCAATCAACCATCGGCTGGTGAGAATTAGTTGTTTATTACCAGCCGATATTTTTCCTTTCTCTTACTTATTCTTTCATTAACTAGTATACGACAATTTTGTCTGGAAAGGGGACAAATCAGGACTGATTGGAGTTATCCGAACCGAAGTTAAGGGCCTCTTCCCCTTTCAAAAAAATATAAAAATAAACAAACCATCAACTTTCCCTCTCCAATGCCCATAATAAACTTCAGCAAAATTCCCTTCACCCAATCTTCTTAAAAGTTGAACTTCATGTCTAGGAATCTCCCAATTCTGCTGGGTATCATAACACAAATCAGGACCTATTGGAGTCATTTTGGGCGCTGCAAGTGTCAATTTGTTGCAAAGACCATCGGCACGGTCTAAAAAAATAATTTTTTGGGGAATTCAAAGGTTTATCCAGGGGGCTGAGGCTAGCGCCCGAAATCGACCACCTGGATACGCCCTTGAGGGAATTAAAAAAAAATAAAAAAACAAACCAGAATAATAGCTAACCAAAGCCTCCAATGAAGGAAAAATCATTCTTTTTGTAATATAAAATCCACATTCATTTTCCATTTCTTTAATTTTGTAATGCTTTGCACATGGAACCCCCAATCCTTGGTCAATATCACGTATAGTCAAAGCATATTCTAAATTGTCAGACTCCCTTTCACGGATAAGAAAAGTCCCAGGAGGCAACTGTTTCCCAGCTACAAGTCTTTCTGCAACACTTCTAGATATTCTACCAGCAAACCAATCAAAAGATTCTGGAGTTTTGAGAAAGGCAACGAAATTGCGAGGAATATAGCCAGGAATTCCTTTTGAATTTTTGACATACCACCAATCCGGATTGCTTTAAAGTTAAAATAAGTTGAAAATTGACTTTAAAAAACAAACGTATTGTCTAGAAGATACATTATGTCATCTTTTTCAAACCCGAGATCACCTTCTGAACGAGATTCATAAGAAAACATTGCAATTAATTTTTCTGGGGAGGCTGAAAAATTTTTTTCATTTTTTAATTTTTACTATAAAATTTACGATTATGCTCATTTTTGGAAGAATCATTATTTACATTAGCTGCTTCCTGCTGCCCAAGCAATTTCTGATTAGTGTCAATTATGTTGGTAAAAGCATCGGGAAAGGTTTTAGAGTCAGATATAGAATATAAAAATTTATTTAAAAACATTTAATAAACACTTAATTTTGATTAACTCAAAAAATATAAACCCTGACAGGGTTCGAACCAACGACCACCCATGGTCAGCAACCTAAAGCTATCCCACTACACCAGAACATTAAAGAGTAGGTAGAAATGTATAGCTAACCTAATTGTAAGGAAAACTACTCATTTTCAACAAATTAAAAAATATACCCTGAGAAGGATTCGAATCATAAACCACTTAATGTCAAAAACCCACGTTATCCCACTAAACCAAAATTACAAAAAGTAAATAAAATACCTGTATTGATAAGATGAGCAAACCATTTGATTGTTAGAACTCTTCGAGAAAATATTATTTGCATTTTGTTCATCTAATCCAGATTTAGCTACTCTTCTTTTCGATCTTGACAAACAATTGCCCATGTAATCAAATTTTTCAAAAAATAAATATTAAATTTGTTTTAGCTTCTATCATTATTTAAAATGGTGATTGATCTCTGAAATATTTTTTAAAACTGCTGTAAATAAACAAAACAAGATTTAAGAGATTAAACGAATTATCACTTGCTTCAATTGACAAATAGAACATAAAATCGATTTTACTCCACTATTTTTTCCTTTTTGTATAGGCACTCTCTTCTTTTTCTATACTCTCTCACAAAATTTATGAAAAAATCAAATTTTCTTTCTCTAATTATCATTAAGGTTAGAGTCAATTTTGTTCCGACACGAAAATTGGGATAAAATGTCATTTTTATTAAATTTGCTTTTCTTCCCATCCCACTCTCACGGCGGGTCCACCCTGTTGACGCACGCGTGAAAAGGTGCTATATAATTTCGACAGTGATTAATTTAGACAGCGACTAAATTCGACAGTGAATTTCGACAGTGACTAAACTCGACAGTGACTAAATTCGACAGTGAACTATTTTTTCTTTTTTCACCGTTTTCCTCGATTTTCGACAGTGATTAATTTAGACAGCGACTAAATTCGACAGTAAAGCCTAATTTTTAAAAAGTGTGAGTACTTAGAGAAAAAACTAAAAAATTTTCAGTAATTTAGAAAGATCTCAATAGGCGCTATCATTTTTTCAACTAGAAAGATCAAGCCTGATCACTCATTAAAAATTACGAACCGATATGTGCAATTATTTAGCATTTTTCACATTTATCGCGTTATAATTTTTTAATGATTGATCAGATTTGATCGATTCAGTTGGAAAAAATATACTGTTTATCGAGGGCTTTCGAATCATATATGATTTACTCGGATTGGACTACGACTTAAAAAGTTATAGCGATTAAAGATGAGTGACACTCAGTTAATGGCCCTCAGCTGGCCCGTCCGCAGCAACATGAGATGCAGAATCGGCGACTTTGAATCTGCCTTTAACGAAAATTCCTCGCTTTTTCTCTAATTCTCCATACTTTTTAGAAATTAGGCTTTACTGTCGAATTTAGTCGCTGTCGAAATTAATCACTGTCGAAAATCGAGGAAAACGGTGAAAAAAGAAAAAATAGTTCACTGTCGAATTTAGTCACTGTCGAGTTTAGTCACTGGCGAATTTCACTGTCGAATTTAATCACTGTCGAATTTAGTCACTGTCGAAATTATCAGACACGCGTGAAAACTAGCTAACTCTTTTCCTAAACAAAACGCCAAAATTCAAATTGAATATCTATGTACTCTCTTCATTTATTGCATCTCTCGTGCGTCTGACTTTATTGTAAACAAGAGAAAGGGTCAGAAGTGGAAAAATTACAAAAGGGTCAGTAAATAGGAAAATTCTAATTAAATAAGAAATTAACTAAAATTAATTTTGTATTGGCTCGCTCAATTTTGTATGAAAATCTCTGAAAATTTTTTCAGAGAATCTTAAAACAATTATCTATGAAATGTATGAGCAGATTTTAAAACGTATGAGCGGTTTTCGAGATATAGGATTTTAAAATTTTATTAAAATTTGTTCTCGCAGTCGCAAAAAAAGAGTGCATAAAAGAAAGAGAGACAGTTAGAGAACGAAAGAAAGGAGAAATAGAAAACTAAGTAGTTTTCACGCGTGCGTCAACAGGGTGGACGGACCCGCTGTGCACTCTCTCTTCGTTACTCTCGCACAAATTTATTAAAAAACAAAATTTTGTTTCTCTAATTATCATTAAGGTTAGAGATGTTAATTTTAGATAAAATGTCATTTTTAGGAAATTGTCTTTTTTTCTTTATCAGTATTATAATTTTTATTAATCTCTCTTATTTTTCAGATCATTTTTATTTATTTTTTAATTATTTTTATTTGTTCTTATTTTTAAATAAATGTCAACGACTGATAATTTAGAGGAATTTCCAACTTTAATATATAATCCACACGAAACTCTTAAAGGTTTCTTTCTTTTTAAATTCTCTAATTTTTATTCTGTTCAAGTCCAATCCAAAAATAAATGTGCAATTGTAACAGGCAAGTATGGCTATTTTCATTATGGACAAAATGGTTTTGATGATTCTGGTTGGGGTTGTGCTTATAGATCATTCCAATCAGTTTGTTCTTGGCTAAAATTACAAGGATATATTAATAAAAATATTCCCAGTCATAGGGAGATACAACAGGTTTTGATTTTACTTTAAATTCGATTTTTGCTTTGGATCTCTTTTGATTTTTTAAATTTTTTGGACTAGATTAAACTAGATTTTGTGTTCAAACATTTTTCTGTATACTCATATAAGACATTTTATAACCTCCTGGGGTTTTTATTGGACTGTAGACTAGAGATAGCGACCTTTAAATGTTTGATCCTCGAGTTAACTTGCTTATCTGGACAGTAGCATTGTCCTATAGTCCAGGAAAAAATCCACAGATTCAGATTTGGAGAGGTTGCGAGGTGTCCGACCTAAAAACGGTCGAGACCGGGCTCACTTGATAGAGAATGTGCCCTTTCTACCAAGGATTTTGCCCCGTTTTTGCCCGTTTTTTGATCTGGCCAAGATATGGCCCGCCAAAGTCCCAATGAGTCCGGTCTCGACCGTTTTTAGGTCGGACACCTCGCAACCTCTCCGTGTTGGTCTATAAAATAGTCTCTTAGGAGAGTAAACACCCTTGCCCTATAATAAAATAAATTAGTGCAACTTGCGGACATTTGCGGACTTTTGGAGCATAAATGAAAGGAACCTTAAACATTTTTTTAAATTTCTTTTTCAGTGTTTAGTTGATATTGGTGATAAACCTTCAAATTTTGTTGGGTCTAAAAAATGGATTGGTTCACTAGAATTAAGTTTCTGTCTACAAAATATGTTTAATATTACTTCAAAAATTTTAACTTCAAAAAGTGGATCAGATTTGGCAGAACATGCGAGAGCTTTAATTTTTCATTTTGAGAATGGTGGTGCTCCTGTTATGATTGGTTATTTTACTTTTTATTTTTCAAATTTTAATCACTTTCCGGGCTCTAGAAATTTTTACACGAAAAAATTGACCAAAAAATCTTCGGAACTTCCCATGTTTTTCTTTTTTCACGGAATTCCTCGTCTTATTTTTATTCTGTAGACGAGCTGGAATCTTTTACCCCTAAATGACCCTATGGTTTTTGAACATTTCGCTCCCTATATCTCGGTCCACAGGCTCTCCGGGTGGAAAGAGGGGCACTGTTCGACTCAGCACCCTTTTTTACCCTATATCTGACATTTTGAGTGTAACAAAACCGTAAAGTACCCATATTTTTATGAGAAATGTGGGTATTCACAAAGAAAAATAATTTAAAAAATTCCTTAAAAAAGGTGGTGGCCAACTTGCCCATACAATAATTGGAATTGATTACAATCCTCGACTTGGTAATTGTCAATATTTAGTGTTAGACCCCCATTATACTGGAACAGACAATATTGACGATATTTTGGCTGGAGGTGGTTGTAGTTGGAAATCTGCTACATTTTGGAGTAAAAAAGATTTTTATAATTTACTTGTTGTAATTAATGGAGAAAAAATTTGTTGTGAAAATAAAATTTAATTTTAATTTTTTGTTTTGGAAAATTGTCCCTCTTTCAATTCTAGGTAATAACCGGGATATAATGTGTAAATACAAAAATTAAACAAATGAAAGAAATACTTTTCCGGAAGGAGAATTATTTGTTAAATACTTTCCGGAAAACACAAACAAATACTTATTAAAAATATTTACAGACTTTTCAAGAAAACACATAAATTAAACAATGGAAATAGATATTCTTCAGTAAAAAAATTATCTAAAAAGAAAATACTTTTCGGAAATGAATCGAAACAAAGGAAAGTTGAAAAAAGAAAGTTAAAAATACTAAATTAATATTTTAAATTCTTCTTGGACCACACTGTTTGTTTCGTCCGTAATTTTGTAAATTTATTCGATGTAGAGAGAAAATATTAAAAAAAATTCTAGTGTAAATAATTTTTAATTTTGCTAAACAAATTATGGAATCTCAAACTAAGGAATTCTAGTCAAGCAAATTTCCCCCATAATATTATTGTATAAAAACCTTGATTTTATTTACATTCTTCCTACCAAACCTCTACAGAAGCACCTGCTTTATTGTTGCCGCTTTTCTAATTCTTGGATAAGCACGATGGACCGTGCTGGAGGTATGTTCATCATTTTTTTTGTTAATTTCAGTTTTAATTACTAATTTTTCTTTTTTGATTACGAACGTGTAGTTCAAGTCGCACCGCCTGAATCTAACAATGCTTGCGCCATAATTGCTGATGTTCGCAGCGGCATTCAAATGCATTCCGGAAAGCTTAAAAGTGCTGAACAACTCGTACAGGAGCAGGAACGTGAACTTAAGAAGTATCGTTTGGCTCTTCGTATTCAGAGCGTGATTGTCAACGGTGAGGTTCCAAACGCATCGGACATCGAAGAATTGGAACGTCTTCTAACCAAGTGGAGAAGGTTGGTTAATTAATAACCAAATTTTAACTAAAAATTTTTTTTAGTGCGGCGGCGGTTGTTCCAGAGGATCATCCTGCGGGAATTGTTGCTGATGGAGGAGGAAGGTGAGCTTTATTTACAAATCAAGTTAATTTTTTTCAATATTTTTAATTTTAGCAGTCAGAGCCCTCAACCTGATGCTGCAGCTGGGACGTCTACAAGTGGAACACACAACGGAAATGAGCCGAATGGCTCTGTAGGACCGGCAAATAATTCTGTTTATTTCTAAAATAAACATGAAAGAAAGACGTCTAAGTGAATATATATATTTGTAGTGATACCACTTTCCCCCATTATTTCCACATTCTTTGTAGGTTAGGCTTTTCTTATTCTTGTTGTCCTTATGTATATATCCCCTTACCCATTATTTGTATTGCATAATCTTAATTGTGTGTTGTGTATTAATATAAAATAAATTCCTGTGTATTTAAATGTTTGCCACAATCAGAATAAATAGCTGATAAATATTAGCTAGAAAGATCATAAAGATCACAAATGTGTGATCGTTAAACGGCTTGTCCCTAAAAGTTGATTCAATCCCTTCATAGGATTTTTGACGGAACATTTTATAAATTTGAAAGAGCGAAAATCAAATTTTAAATTTTTAAAAATTTTCGAGAGACTAGTTAGCCATTATTTAAAGAAAAAAAGATGGAGCATCTGATATAAATTCAATTTAACTTACCCGAATTTATTCGAAAATAGAAATTCAACCCTTTATAATTTACTTGTTGTAATTAATGGAGAAAAAATTTGTTGTGAAAATGAAGAAAATGTTAAAGAATAAAGTTTAATTTTTATTTAAAAAAAATTTTTCCAAATTGTTTTTTCGTTCAAAAATATTTTTAAATTTTATTTTAATATTTCATAGGCTATTTGTTATTTTGTTCACAAAGTGTATTAGCTGATTATTAGTGCCCGGCGCCGGATCGGATTCTGCCGGATTTTTGCGGAGTCCGGGTCCCAAATCCTGGGTTTTTTGCAATATCCGGATTTTTCCGGACCGGATTAATCCGGAAAAATCCGGCCGTGTCCGGTCCGGTTCAAGTTGCAATCACTACTGATTATGAAAAGAAAAATTTTATTTCGTATGAAAAATTTTAATAATTGGAACAATTTTAATTTGTGGCTAGGAGGTAACCGAGGATACCTCTTAATTTTAGTTTTAAGGTGACTGACATTTGTGTACTTTTTTTTGATACGAAAATATTTTTTCAAGTAATCTTTTTGTTTTTAGTATTTTAATTGAAATGATTGATTGTGAACATTTACCTTGCAGTACATCAAAAAGAGAAATTGATCCTAGTCTTTCTTCAATTTTTAAAAGGAAGTTTATTGTTACTGAATCAAATGTTAAGTCAATTCAACACACTTATACACTACATGTTTGTTTTTTTTAGAATTTTTTTTATTAATCTTTGAACCGGGAATCTTCGTTACTCTTAAATTGGGCCTTTTCTATACAATTTAGGGATTATTTAGAGGCCGAACAACTTCTATTTCATGTGCTTAATGTGGAATGATAAGGCTATTTAGACGTCATGGGGGGTCACGGGTTCGAGTCCGCTCGGGGAAATTATTTTTTAATTTTTTTTTTGAAAAGTTAAAGTAAGCCACTTTGTATACTTTTATGGTGATTCCTGAACTCTTTATTTTTTTACGCTAAAAATAATTATTTTATACAGGTTCATGAGCTATATTTAAACCAGGGTTTGCCCCTAGTTTGGTTCTAATAAGCATTAAAAAATCAACACAATTTTTTCTGATTTTTAGGGCCATGAAGGATGTGTAAATTCGATAAAATGGAATGATTCTGGAACGTTAGTTAATTTAAAAATATTTTTAATTGAAAAAAATTTTTTCAAGGCTCCTAGCTAGCGGTTCCGATGACCAACATTTAATTATTTGGCATCAAAATGGTCAATTACTTCGTCGTTTGCAGACTTTACATTCAAATAATATTTTTTCTGTTCTTTTTGTGCCTCATGCACATGACCATTTGCTTTTGTCGGCCGCCGGTGATAGCTTAATTTTGTTGCATGAATTGGATCAAATGTCATCAGATTCTTTGTGTCATATTCAAAAATGGGAATGTAAAGGAAGGGTAAAGAAAATGGCTATTTGTAAAGAAGAACCGAGAATATTTTGGGCTGTGTCTGAAGATGGAGTTTTAAAGTTTGTTTTTATTTTTAGATTTTTTTAAATAGAAGCGTAGATGTATAGGGTTGATTGTGAGTGTTTGATTTTCTTCCCTCGAAAAAATTTTTTTATTTGGGCAATTAATTGGGCATGCTCACATGTGAGCATGCCCAAACTGTGATCACAGTTACAATATTTACTCTTTTTTTCCTGATACAAATTTTGGATTATTTCTGTTTCCGTTCACTTTTTCAAAGTTTCATCTGCGGATATCCACGGATTTTTCCCTTTCAGTAAGCATGCCTGATTATACAAGCAAACCCTTTTTAATTTTCTTTATCACAAATGTTTTAAATTAGAAAATTTTTGAAGGCCAAGGCCTAAACTAATATAGCAAACTTTTCTTTTTTTTGACATTCCCTTTAAATTATTTTTGTTAATTTTTAAAGACAATGCGATCTCCGTGACAATAAAACAACAGATTTCGATTTTTCTGAAGAATATGGATCGTTAAAATCGTTAGCAATAAATGAGAGTTCAAGTGAGATGTTGGCAATTGGTTTAAGTTCTGCTTTAGTTCCAATATACGACAAGAGAAATATGAAGGAGCCCTTAATGAAATTGTTGCCAGGTTTGTTTTTATTTTTTATTTTTATTTTGAATCTTTTTGGATATATATCTTGCCTCACCCTTAGTTTGAGTTTCAGGATTATCCTTAAGATGTACTAGCCACTTCCTTGTTCTACTTCATTTTCCTGTGCATATTAAAATGATGCAATAAAGAAAAGGAGGCAATTCTGGCAACTACTATAGGTATAGTTTAAGGAAAAATCTGATGAGATTCAAGCTAAGGGGAGGGTTATCCAAAAAAGTATCCTTATTTAAAAATTTCTTTCAAATTTTTAAGCTCATCTCTCTGTAAACGAAGAAGGACACTTTTTATCTACAAATTTGGAATTTAACAAAAATGGAAATGAACTCTTGGTGAATATTGGTTCTGATAATATTTATATTTTTGATGTGAGGAAGAATAATCATGCATCTCCTGATATTTTTTCAACAATTAAAAGGTTTTGGGATTTTTTTGTTTAATTTTTATGAATTTTTATGAGGTTATCCACCCTTAAATTAGACTCCTTTTCGGTAGAAAAATGTTTGAAAAAAATTTGGGATCTTTTGTCACCTTTTGGATTTTTCAAATAAAATTTTTTTAATTAATTTTTTTAAAGTTTTATGTCTGATGAAGAAAATTTTCCATTTGAAAATACAACTCTTGAAGGACTATTATCAATTAAAAATTCAAATGATTTTACCGAGCAATTTTTTAATCAAACAAATAAATTTGCCGATGAAAAAGAATTTTCTCAAGCAATAGATAATTGTTCTCAAATTTTGAATTGTTACTTAATCAAGAATGGGTATTTATTTTTTATTTTCCATTAAAGTCCCATAAAGTCCGCAAGTTCTAAAAAGTCTGCAAGTTCGGAAACCTTTGAAAAATAACGGGGGTAGTGACCAAAAGTCTTAGAGTAGTGATCAGAAGTCGGTCGGACTTCCAACTTATCATTTTCGACGTTTTTCTCTTCCGATTTCTGATGTGAGTTTCCAATTCCCGGTTGTTATTTCGACCTATCACTAGAGTCTGAAAATAAAAAATCGAAAAGATCCGCGCCTTTGACAAACTTGCGGATAAAACTTGCAGACTTTTGTGAGGTACCCAAAAAATAATTTCTTTTTAAAATTTTCTTCCTCATTTTTATTTTATTTTAAGTTTACCAAAACAAATATTCACTCTTTCCTCAACCAACAAAATCATTTCTGATCGAATATCTTCACACATTTTGAATAATTCAAATTTAATAATTCAATGTTTATTAACTAGAGGACGCTGTTTTATGGAAAGAAGTTGGAAAGGGGATTTAATTGATGCAATTAAAGATTATTTATCTGTTTTGAGAATTAATCCAAAATGTAAAATGGCTCATCAAAATTTAATTAAAAATTTTTATGCCTTGAATCAATTTAACGTTTGTTTTTTTTGTTTTATTTTTTGTGAGGTCGCTGTCCGCAAGTTCTTATTTTGTCCGCAAGTTTTTTTTGTTCGCAAAAGAATTTTTTTTATAAGGGAAGGGAAGAGATAGGGTTACTTTAGGTTACACAAACATAAATTTACATAGCTAGGGAACATACATGAACTCAACCAATGAGTCTTAAAAGGATTTCTGATGTGAGGACAAAAATATTTTTTGCGGACAACAAAAATTTTTTGCGGACATAAAAACCTTTTTTATTTTTAGAATTTAATTTTTATATTTTTACCTTTCCCCTATTTTTAAAGCTTGCAAAAGAGTGCCTCTCTTTTTATCAAAAATTGCATCCTGAAGATACCTCTGCTGAACATATAATTGGAAAAATTAGTGAAGAAGAAGGTTTATTTTTTTTTAAATTTTCTTTAAAAATTATTTTTTATTTAAAAGATGAATCTTTAAATTGGACTTCAAATGATTTTAGAAATTATACTGATAGATTTACTGGACATTTAAATATAAATACAGATATTAAGGAGGCTAGTTGGTTTGGTGGTGATGATCAATATATTGTTGCTGGAAGTGGTTAGTTTGGTTGTTTTTTATTTTTTTTAATTGATAGGGAAATTTGATAGGAGGGATTTCTTTCTCTAGTTTTTGTTAGGCAACAATCCGAGGTTAAAAATGGGAATACAAACCAAATAGATCCCAAAGTGTTTTTTCGATTGGATTTTAGAAGTCGTCACTTCCTTATTTTCTTTTTTTGGTATCCTCGGAGTGTTTTTTTGCAATTTTTTACTGTACTTTAAACTAAAAAACTCGAAATTGGATTCCTAGAGGTTAGGCTTGGCTTTTCTTTTCAAAAAAAATTTCATAAGAATTTGCGGCTAATTATCCGCAAGTTCTATCCGCAAATAATTATTTTTTCTTTAAAAGTAAAGGAATACTTTTTTTAGATTGTGGCTCAATATTTATTTGGGAAAGACAAACTGAAAAAGTTGTTAAAGTTTTAAAGGTTTGAATTTTTTTCAAATTATTTTTTAAATTATTTTTCAAGGGAGACAATTTTACCGTTAATTGTGTTCAACCACACCCTGATAGATGTTTAATTGCAAGTTCTGGAATTGATAAAGTTGTTCGTTTTTGGGAGCCTTCAACGGTTTTTTTATTTTTAATTTTGGGACTTTTCGACTAGATAAGGGGTTTCTTGATATTGTGTGGGAAGAGAGTATTTCCTAGAGCTCTGAGATTTT
This sequence comes from Meloidogyne luci, assembly GCA_902706615.1. NCBI lineage: Eukaryota > Metazoa > Nematoda > Chromadorea > Rhabditida > Meloidogynidae > Meloidogyne > Meloidogyne luci. The sequence continues at coordinate 2,111,533 of CACSLI010000183.1, read as the reverse complement.
TTCGATGAATATGGAATGGAATCTATTGTTGAACATGGGGAACTTTTTTGGTGTAAAGTAATTCGAGGAAAATGATTTTCTTAGAATACATGAGTGTACTTTTTGTGGAGGATTACTTCCTATATACAATGTCCGCAAATTTTTCGGACATTTGGATTATTCTTTGCGAATTCTGGTCAGGAGTTTGCTCCTTCTTTACCGATAGGAAGGGAATTTTATAATTGGGAGGGGATTCACCTTAACATTTTTGTATAGCTAAACAAGTAACTTGTCTAAAAAAATTTCAAAAATCTTTTTTCTTCTAGACCTCATTAAAGAAAATAACAGAAAAAGACCAAATAGAAGAAACTGAAGACCGTGACATTTCAAAAAATAAATATGATTTAATGAAGAAAAATAGAAGGAGAAGAACACCAGAAATGATATGGGAACAATTAATAAATTCTGTTGGAATGGGAATATTTAATGTTGATGAAAATAATCAAAGTGATGATGACGAAAATGTAAATAATAATCAACAACAGCAACAAGTGATACATTGTAGACAAATGTGATTTTAAAAAAAGAGAGGTTAGAGGTTTATATTAAATATTATACTTTTAAAAAATTTCTTTTAATTTTTTGAAATGTTCAAAAAAATTTTCAAAATTTTTAAAATTCTTTTATATATTTTTAAAGATTTTTATAAAGCATTTTTTCTTTAATTAATATTTTTAAAAAAGAATGTAGTCAAAATTAAAAGAAAGTTCTTTAACGTTATTTGTGGTGTAGTCGGTAAACAGCTCGTTTCCTAATTGTGATGGAGGCGGGTTCGAATCCCAGCAACGGCAAAATGTTTTTTTTCATACAGAAAACATTTTTAAAAATTTTTAGCATGGTAAATTTAATTCCTGGATTTTTTTTTAAAATTTAGGAGGGTTATTTTAGACTTAAAACATATGATTAAAAAAGAGGGGCTGAATAAACATTTAAAATACTTTTTAAAATTTAACTTACATAATTATCTTTAAAAAGAGAAGAATTCAAACCTTTCAATAATTTTTAAAAATTTTTATTGCCATACAAAGAGAAATAAAATTTCTTTTTTAAATACACAGAAGTGTTTAAATATCGTCATCATTCTTCTCTTTTTTATTTAAAAAATTTTCTTCTTTCAATTTTTAATTTTCACATCAGGGTCGAAGAAATCTCCAAAATCCTTGTAGAAATCCTTTAAAAAATTTTTTTATTTTTTATTTTAAAAAAATTCAAAAGAAAACCGTGTCAACCAGCTTCTCAGCCATCATATTTCCATTTTTTGCAGTGTTACAAAATGTCGATTTAATTTCTAACAAGCTATCTTCAGCATCCATAAGTTCAGGCTCATAAATTATTGGTGATTGATCTTTTTGATTATTTAAAATTTTTTCTTTTTCGCGTCGATTTGTGTTGTTGTTGTTATTGTTGTTTTGATTATTGTTTGACATTTATTGAATTATAACTGAGATTTTAAGCTATCTAAAAGGTGGAATTTTTAGTTTAAAATTGACTAGAAAAGCTGTCTAGAATTCCTCCATTGATTTTACTACGCGATAAATAAATTTAATTTTGTTTTAAACACGTGGAAATTTTTAGAAATTTTTGGAGATAAATTCTAGACACTTTTAAGACTATAAAACGTGTTTTTAGAAATTCGAAATCCGATGTTTTACAACTAAACAATTTGCATTTAATTTAAAAAAAAGTTTCGACACGATCTCCTTCACAACTTTACTTCTCTATTTTCTCTCCTTTTTTCACATACTCTCTTGCTCCACAGTACTCTTCTGATTTATATTCTTTATTTCTCTTCTTCCCAAAATCTCTAATTTGTGATTTATATAAAAGCACTTTTTAAGCGTCGCCATTTATTTTGCTTGTTTTCTCCACAACGCTAGACTTTTTTGGTCTTTTTTTCTATTTCACAATCGCCATCGATTCTTTAACGTTTCTTAATGTTAATTTTATCCGTGTTACTAATTTCCTTTTTCGATTTCCGTTGAGCATTTTTCTTTAAGCATTTCTTCGTCATTTTCCTTTTATTTTTTTTACCCTTTTCTTTCAAATTAACACTTTTCTTTCATTTTCAGGGTCTGGTTACTTTTAATATATCGTTATAAAAACAACAAAAAAATTTAAAAACAAAAAAATTTCCAAAAAAATCTACAAAACAAAAAATATTACAAAAACAGTGATATCATAAGGTGGGTACTTTTAATTTTCTTAGGGTCTCTTAAGGGTGTATAAAAGCCTGAGGGTTAGATCCCTGCTTTTTCCTTTGATTTCTGGTATATTCCACCTAAACTTAGTTTTTCTAGATAATAAAAAATGTCGGCTACAGTCGCTCCGCAACCGCCTAGTGCTAATGCGAATGCTGCTGCTGCAAATCAAGCTCCGGTTTTGAACACTCCATCTTATCCAATGGCTTCGCTTTATGTTGGTGATCTTCATCCGGATGTTTGTTTATTAGTTTAAATTTTTTTCTATTTCCTCTTTTTTAGGTGACCGAAGCAATGCTTTTCGAGAAGTTTAGTACTTCTGGACCGGTTCTTTCCATTCGTGTCTGCCGTGATGCAATTACGCGTCGTTCTTTTGGCTATGCTTATGTCAATCTTCGTAAACATTTTGAGCAACATGGAGCTATTGCTAGTGCTAAAGTAAGATTTTTAAAATTGACTGAAAAATGATTTTTAAAAAAATTTTTTTAGGTCGTGTGTGTCGAAAATGGACGTTCTAAAGGATTTGGTTTTGTTTGTTTTGAGAAACCTGACGATGCGACTAAAGCGGTTGTTGAAATGAATAATAAAATTATTGGGAATAAACCACTTTATGTTGCTTTGGCTCAGCGCAAGGAGGATCGTAAGGCTCAACTTGCTTCTCAATACATGCAACGCTTGGTTAGTTTTTGGAGGATTTAAGAATTATAATTTTCTTTTCAGGCTGCTATGCGTATGCAAAACCCTCCTGGAATTATGGGAACAATGTATGCACCAGCTAGTGGAGGATTCTTCCTTCCTCAACTCTTCAAAATCAACGTACTTCACCATTCATGCAAACTACAAACATTCCTGGAGCTCAATTCCGTGGAATGCAGCCACGTTGGAATGGCGGTTTTGGACGTTTGTTTTCTTCCATAAAAGATTTCTAAAAATTTTTTCTTAGATCCAATGCAAGGCTACATGATGGGACAAAATGCTGGTGGCCCTTATGCTAATCAAGTCGCTCGTGGTCCTCGTGGCGGCGGTGGTGGTATGGGCGGACCTGGCGGAATTCGTGGTCCTTATGGTGGTGGCGGACAGCAACGTCAACAGCAACAGTCTCGTATGCCTGGAATGGCTGCTCAGCAAGGTCAAATGCGTTATCAGGTTTTTTTTTGGATATTTGATTTTGTGTAGTATTTTTTAAAATTTTGTTAAAGGGCCAGCCAAAAACAATGCAACAGACTAATGCTGTCGCTTATTTCGTCATATCCAAGCGTGGTCCGCAGTTGTCTAGAGGTGGAGCTGGACATGGAATGGCTGCTGGACGTCCAGAGAACCTTACAAACCAACTTTTGACTGCTAACAACAGCCAGGTTTGTTTTTTTGTTTATAAATAGGTTTAACTATTTTTTTCTCGTATCCTTTCTGTAGTGTTCGATAGGTTCAATTCCCTCCATTAAGTTAATGTATCTAATGTATTGGTAATGTCTCTGTGGTGTAGTTGTTTGTTTAGTTTCCTTTATTCTAATGCCTGGGTTCGATTCCAATTTCTGTATAAAACAAGTTTTAATTTTTGTGTTAATACAATTTTTTTAATTCTTTAGGAGGAGAAGCAAATTCTTGGTGAGCAGCTTTATCCAACATCGACACCAAAGCTATCTACGACACTTTCTCAATGTTTGGAAACATTTTGAGCTGCAAAGTTGCTTGTGATTTGGAAGGAAATAGCAAAGGTTATGGTTTCATTCATTTTGAGACTGAAGATGCTGCTAATAAGGCTATTGAAAAAGTTAATGGAATGCTTTTGGATGGAAAGAAAGTGTTAGTTTCCTTTAAATTTTTGAATTTATTTCTTAAATTACCTTGTTTTTCAAGTTTTGTTGGAAAGTTCATTCCTCGTTCTCAACGCGAAAAGCAAATTGGCGATGCTGCGAGTCGTTTTACCAACGTTTATGTGAAGAATTTTGGCGATGCTATCAATTCTGATAAACTTCATGAAATATTTTCTGCGTTCGGAGAGATTATTTCTGCAAAATCAATGGAGGATAATGATGGAAAGCCTAAAGGTTTTGGTTTTGTTGCTTTCAAGGATCACGAGAGCGCAGCTCGATCAGTTGAAGAAATGAATGAGAAGGAAGTTCCTGGCCGTGCAGATTTACATTTTACTGTCTGTCGTGCACAGAAGAAGAGTGAACGCCAATCTGAGCTGAAACGTCGTTATGAAATATTTAAGGCTGATCGTACTCAACGCTTCCAAGGAGTCAATCTTTATGTGAAGAATTTGGACGATACAGTTTTGGCTTTCGATACGATGAACTTTGACCTTCTTCTGAACAAGCCAATTCGCATCATGTGGTCTCAACGTGATCCAAGTATTCGCCGTTCTGGTGCTGGTAATATTTTCATCAAAAATTTGGACAAGCACATCGACACCAAAGCTATCTACAGCACTTTCTCAATGTTTGGAAACATTTTGAGCTGCAAAGTTGCTTGTGATTTGGAAGGAAATAGCAAAGGTTATGGTTTCATTCATTTTGAGACTGAAGATGCTGCTAATAAGGCTATTGAAAAAGTTAATGGAATGCTTTTGGATGGAAAGAAAGTGTTAGTTTTCTTTAAATTTTTGAATTTATATCTTAAATTTATTTTTTAAAGATTTGTTGGAAAGTTCATTCCACGTTCACAACGCGAAAAGCAAATTGGCGATGCTGCGAGCCGTTTCACCAACGTTTATGTGAAGAATTTTGGCGATGCTATCAATTCTGATTTCTGCGTTCGGAGAGATTGAAGAAATGAATGAGAAGGAAGTTCCTGGCCGTGCAGATTTACATTTTACTGTCTGCCGTACACAGAAGAAGAGTGAACGCCAATCTGAACTGAAACGTCGTTATGAACAATTCAAGGCTGATCGTATTCAACGCTTCCAAGGAGTCAATCTTTATGTGAAGAATCTGGACGATACAGTTTTGGATGATGCTCTTCGTAAGCATTTTGAACAACATGGAGCTATTGCTAGTGCTAAAGTTTTTTTTTGGAATTTTTTGATGAAAATGATTTTCAAAAATTTTTTTTTGTAGGTCATGTCTGACGAAAATGGACGTTCTAAAGGATTTGCTTTTGTTTGTTTTGAGAAACTTGACGATGCGACTAAAGCGGTTGTTGAAATGAATAAAAAATTATTGGGAATAAACCACTTTATGTTGCGAGTTGATTACGAACGTGTGGTTAATGTCGCACCGACAGAATCTAACAATGCCTGCTCCATAATTGCTTATGTTCGCACCGGCATTCAAATGCATTCCGGAAAGCTTAAAAATGCAGAACAACTCGTACAGGAGCAGGATCGCGAACTTAAAAAGTATTGTTTGGCTCTTTGTATTCAGAGCGTGATTGTCAACGGTGGTCTTCTCTTTTTTATTTAAAAAATTTTCTTTCGATTTTTAATTTTCACATCAGGATCGAATAAATCGCCAAAATCCTTGTAGAAATCCTTTAAAAATTTTTATTTTTTTTAAATTTTTAAGAATTAAAAAAACCGTGTCAACCAGCTTCTCAGCCATCATATTTCCATTTTTTGCTGTGTTACAAAACGTCGATTTAATTTCTAACAAGCTATCCTCAGCATGACTCCACACCAGAATATCGACACCCAAAATATCGATGACCCAAAATATCGGCACCCAAAATGACGAATTACCCAAAATATCGAAAATTTTTAATTTCATAATTATGTATTCCAATGATCGGGAATGATGTTCCAACATCGGGGAATTGTTCCAACAACGGAACAAACATCAATCTGATCATTATGATCTATCAAAGAGAAAGTCGATGGATCATTAATCATTATCGCTGAAAAAGGCAACCAAGGGCACTAGGAAACTGTCGGGAGTTGTTTTTACAAAGCGTTGTTTTAAACACGTGGTTCCCGTCTCCTTCATGCCATGCTGACGCGACATGGATACGGCCCGGACAGTACGGAGGTCTCTAACAAATACTTAAATAAAAACCAAACATAATCCATACTTTTGGGCATTTCCAATATTCAACTTGATTATCCACGGCAGAATAACGTTCAAACTGGTATTCAAAGCCGTCACGAGTTAAGAGAGATGAACCTCTTTTAGATTTTACTTCAATAAATTCGAGTAAATCCTCCATCTCCTCGGAAGATGAAGAAAAAATTTGCCCCTCATCTGATGATGAACCTACGTCCATTTTAGCCAATATGAGTAAAAAAATTTATGAAAATAATTTTTTAGTAAAAATAAAAATAGTAAAAATAGTAAATCAAAATAAATTTATTTCACTTAACATCCTTATTATTTATTATTTGTTTTTTATCAAAAAGTTATTAATTTTGTTTATTATATTTCATCTTCATTCATATGACTTTCTTTTATTCAACTTAATTTCCATAAATCTATTTTGTTAAATTTGTCCATCCAGATGTGCATTCTCTTTTTTATGGTGAATAGTGACGAAAGGTTCAGTGACGAAAGGTTTGGTGACGGAAGGTTCAGTGACGAAAGGTTTTGACGAAAGGTTCGGTGACGAAAAGTTTAGTGACGAAACGTTCGGCCACCAACAATTTGCATTTAATTTTAAAAAAAGTTTCGACACGATCTCTTTCACAACTTTACTAACCTATTTTCTCTCCTTTTTTCACATACTCTCTAGCTCTACAGTACTTTTTTGAATTTATTCTTTATTTCTCTTCCTCCCATAATCTCTAATTTGTGATTTATATAAAAGCACTTTTATTTTGCTTGTTTATTTTGCTTGTTTTCTCCACAACGCTAGACTTTTTTGGTCTTTTTTTCTATTTCACAATCGCCATCGATTCTTTAACGTTTCTTAATGTTAATTTTATCCGTGTTACTAATTTCCTTTTTCGATTTCCGTTGAGCATTTTTCTTTAAGCATTTCTTCGTCATTTTCCCTTTAATTTTTACCCTTTTCTTTCAAATTAACACTTTTCTTTTATTTTCAGGGTCTGGTTACTTTTATTTATTTATTTACGCCTTGATGGCGCGAGTCAAGTCAAAAAACAATAAAAAACGAAATCAAGTAAAAAAAATATATAAAAAAAACAAAATCATGTCAATAAATTAAAAAAAACAAAAAGAATGTAAATAAATAGTATATATAAAAAAAATTATAAGTGTATAAATTTAACTTAATTCAGCCTCCGAATTGCGGGAAAAATTAATATGTGTTATGTTTTTTGCGAAATTTTTGTAATCTAATTTTCTAAAATATGCTGGTAGTTTATTATAATACCTTATAGTCCTTACAAAAAATGAATTATGTCTAGTAATTGAGGTGCATGCTTTATATGATATTTTGTTTTCGTCCCCCCTTGTTTTAGATGGAGTGATGAAATAGGGGTTATTTATGTTAATTGGGCTTAATCCTATGCAATGCTTGTGAAAGATTTTAAGATCTGTTATAATTCTTCTATTCTCTAAAGAATCTATATTATGCGTTCGGAGAGATTATTTCTGCAAAATCAATGGAGGATAATGATGGAAAGCCTAAAGGTTTTGGTTTTGTTGCTTTCAAGGATCACGAGAGCGCAGCTCGATCAGTTGAAGAAATGAATGAGAAGGAAGTTCCTGGCCGTGCAGATTTACATTTTACTGTCTGTCGTGCACAGAAGAAGAGTGAACGCCAATCTGAGCTGAAACGTCGTTATGAAATATTTAAGGCTGATCGTACTCAACGCTTCCAAGGAGTCAATCTTTATGTGAAGAATTTGGACGATACAGTTTTGGCTTTCGATACGATGAACTTTGACCTTCTTCTGAACAAGCCAATTCGCATCATGTGGTCTCAACGTGATCCAAGTATTCGCCGTTCTGGTGCTGGTAATATTTTCATCAAAAATTTGGACAAGCACATCGACACCAAAGCTATCTACAGCACTTTCTCAATGTTTGGAAACATTTTGAGCTGCAAAGTTGCTTGTGATTTGGAAGGAAATAGCAAAGGGGCTGTACTTTAGTACGTGGGTGCAGGCTTTAATTTACAAATGTTATACCATTCGAAAGAGCTCGTCGAGCTGAGTCGAATGCCACCAAAATTAGATCTAGGAAAAATTTCTGGACCGAGATATAGGTCCTTGAAGTTTGAAAAACCATAGGGGGGACCAAGCACTTTTTTGGGGTGAAAAATTCGAAAATGCAAATGATACCTCATTTGAAAGAGCTCCTCGAGCTGAGTCGAATGACATCAAAATCAACAAAATCCGACTTGATTGGACAAAGTTCTGATCTTTTCTTTTAGCTCCTTACCTATGGCATCTGTGGAGATTTTTGCTGCTACAGAGGCTCCAAATACGTCCAGAACAAGGGAGATAAGAATAGGTTTATGTTACGAGCCCAGACCCATCGCCCGTAGACTCCCCGCGAGGCGCGTGCCGCAAAACCCCGCGCGAAGCGCGGGGTTTTGCACAAGCGCCTCGCCGACGCTCCATAGGTTTATGTTGCCTGTTTTTGTGTCTTAACTTTGTCTAATCTTGTTCAATCATGGTGATTTTGGTCTCATTCGACTCAGCTCGTCGAGCTCTTTCGAATGGGGTATTATTTGTATAAAAAAATTTTTATTCCAAAAATCGCCCCTTTGTATCTTAGGTTTTAGGGGCTTATATCTCGGTCCAATCAAGTCGGATTTCGTTGATTTTGGTGTCATTCGACTCAGCTCGAGGAGCTCTTTCGAACGAGGTATAATTTACATATTCGAATTTTTTACCCCAAAATTGAGCTTACTCCCCCCTATGGTTTTTCAAACTTCAGGGACCTATATCTCGGTCCAGAAATTTTTCCTAGATCTAATTTTGGTGGCATTCGACTCAGCTCGACGAGCTCTTTCGAATGGTATAACATTTGTAAATTAAAGCCTGCACCCACGTACTAAAGTGACCCCAGCAAAGGTTATGGTTTCATTCATTTTGAGACTGAAGATGCTGCTAATAAGGCTATTGAAAAAGTTAATGGAATGCTTTTGGATGGAAAGAAAGTGTTAGTTTTCTTTAAATTTTTGAATTTATATCTTAAATTTATTTTTTAAAGATTTGTTGGAAAGTTCATTCCACGTTCACAACGCGAAAAGCAAATTGGCGATGCTGCGAGCCGTTTCACCAACGTTTATGTGAAGAATTTTGGCGATGCTATCAATTCTGATTTCTGCGTTCGGAGAGATTGAAGAAATGAATGAGAAGGAAGTTCCTGGCCGTGCAGATTTACATTTTACTGTCTGCCGTACACAGAAGAAGAGTGAACGCCAATCTGAACTGAAACGTCGTTATGAACAATTCAAGGCTGATCGTATTCAACGCTTCCAAGGAGTCAATCTTTATGTGAAGAATCTGGACGATACAGTTTTGGATGATGCTCTTCGTAAACATTTTGAACAACATGGAGCTATTGCTAGTGCTAAGGTTTTTTTTGGAATTTTTTGATGAAAATGATTTTCAAAAATTTTTTTTTGTAGGTCATGTCGGACGAAAATGGACGTTCTAAAGGATTTGGTTTTGTTTGTTTTGAGAAACTTGACGATGCGACTAAAGCGGTTGTTGAAATGAATAATAAAATTATTGGGAATAAACCACCTTATGTTGCGAGTTGATTACGAAAGTGTGGTTCATGTCGCACCGCCAGAATCTAACAATGCCTGCTCCATAATTGCTGATGTTCGCACAGGCATTCAAATGCATTCCGGAAAACTTAAAAGCGCAGAGCAACTCGTCCAGGAGCAGGAACGCGAACTTAAGAAGTATCGTTTGGCTCTTCGTATTCAGAATGTGATTGTCAACGGGGAGGTTCCAAACGCATCGGACATCGAAGAGTTGGAGCGTCTTCTAACCAAGTGGAGAAGGTTGGTTAATTAATAACCAAATTTTAACTAAAATTTTTTTTTAGTGCGGCGGCGGTTGTTCCAGAGGATCATCCTGCGGGAATTGTTGCTGATGGAGGAGGAAGGTGAGCTTTATTTACAAATCAAGTTAATTTTTTTCAATATTTTTAATTTTAGCAGTCAGAGCCTTCAACCTGATGCTGCAGCTGGGACGTCTACAAGTGGAACACACAACGGAAATGAGCCGAATGGCTCTGTAGGACCCGCAAATAATGCTGTTTATTTCTAAATAAATAAACATGAAAGAAAGACGTCTAAGTGAATATATATATTTGTAGTGATACCATTTTCCCCCAATATTTCCACACTCTTTGTAGGCTTTTCTTCTTGTTGTCCTTATGTATATAGCACCTTACCCATTATTTGTATTGCATAACCTTAATTGTGTTTGTGTAATAATTAGAGTCGGCACAGGACAGGATCCCGCACAGGATTTTTCAGGATCCTGTCCGAAATCTTGCCTTTTTTCAGTTTTCAGGATTTTCAGGATTAATCCTGCAGGATCCTGTCCTGTATGAAATTTTAAAACCCAATCCTGATACAGGATCCGTCCTGAATTTTTATTGCCATAACGAGAGAAATAAAATTTCTTTTTTAAATACACAAAAATGTTTAAATATCGTCATCATCTTCTCTTTTTTATTTAAAAAATTTTCTTTCGATTTTTAATTTTCACATCAGGATCGAATAAATCGCCAAAATCCTTGTAGAAATCCTTTAAAAATTTTTATTTTTTTTTAATTTTTAAGAATTAAAAAAACCGTCTCAACCAGCTTCTCAGCCATCATATTTCCATTTTTTGCTGTGTTACAAAACGTCGATTTAATTTCTAACAAGCTATCCTCAGCATGACTCCACCCCAGAATATCGACACCCAAAATATCGATGACCCAAAATATCGGCACCCAAAATGACGAATTACCCAAAATATCGAAAATTTTTAATTTCATAATTATGTATTCCATTGATCGGGAATGATGTTCCAACATCGGGGAATTGTTCCAACAACGGAACAAACATCAATCTGATCATTATGATCTATCAAAGAGAAAGTCGATGGATCAGCTCTATAGTTTTACAAAGCGTTGTTTTAAACACGTGGCAGTTTTTTCTAAATCTTCGGAGATAAATTCTAGACCTTTTTAAGACTAATACGAGCCTTTTAGAAATTTCAAATCCGATGTTTTACAACTAAACAATTTGCATTTAATTTTAGAAAAAGTTTCGACACGATCTCCTTCACAACTTTACTTCTCTATTTTCTCTCCTTTTTTCACATACTCTCTTGCTCCACAGTACTTTTTTGAATTTATTCTTTATTTCTCTTCTTCCTATAATCTCTAATTTGTGATTTATATAAAAGCACTTTTTAAGCGTCGCCATTTATTTTGCTTGTTTTCTCCACAACGCTAGACTTTTTTGGTCTTTTTTTCTATTTCACAATCGCCATCGATTCTTTAACGTTTCTTAATGTTAATTTTATCCGTGTTACTAATTTCCTTTTTCGATTTCCGTTGAGCATTTTTCTTTAAGCATTTCTTCGTCATTTTCCCTTTAATTTTTACCCTTTTCTTTCAAATTAACACTTTTCTTTTATTTTCAGGGTCTGGTTACTTTTAATATATCGTTATAAAAACAACAAAAAAATTTAAAAACAAAAAAATTTTCAAAAAAATCTACAAAACAAAAAATATTACAAAAACAGTGATATCATAAGGTGGGTACTTTTAATTTTCTTAGGGTCTCTTAAGGGTGTATAAAAGCCTGAGGGTTAGATCCCTGCTTTTTCCTTTGATTTCTGGTATATTCCACCTAAACTTAGTTTTTCTAGATAATAAAAAATGTCGGCTACAGTCGCTCCGCAACCGCCTAGTGCTAATGCGAATGCTGCTGCTGCAAATCAAGCTCCGGTTTTGAACACTCCATCTTATCCAATGGCTTCGCTTTATGTTGGTGATCTTCATCCGGATGTTTGTTTATTAATTCAACTTCTTTTTTATATTTTCCCATTTTTAGGTGACCGAAGCAATGCTTTTCGAGAAGTTTAGTACTTCTGGACCGGTTCTTTCCATTCGTGTCTGCCGTGATGCTATTACGCGTCGTTCTCTTGGCTATGCTTATGTCAATTTTCAGCAGCCTGCCGATGGTATTTTTTTAAGAATTTTTCCTTTTTCTAGTATTCTTTTTATTCCTTTCATTTTTTAGCTGAACGCGCTCTCGACACGATGAACTTCGACCTTCTTCTGAACAAGCCAATTCGCATCATGTGGTCTCAACGTGATCCAAGTATTCGCCGTTCTGGTGCTGGTAATATTTTCATCAAAAATTTGGACAAGCACATCGACACCAAAGCTATCTACGACACTTTCTCAATGTTTGGAAACATTTTGAGCTGCAAAGTTGCTTGTGATTTGGAAGGAAATAGCAAAGGTTATGGTTTCATTCATTTTGAGACTGAAGATGCTGCTAATAAGGCTATTGAAAAAGTTAATGGAATGCTTTTGGATGGAAAGAAAGTGTTAGTTTCCTTTAAATTTTTGAATTTATTTCTTAAATTACCTTGTTTTTCAAGTTTTGTTGGAAAGTTCATTCCTCGTTCTCAACGCGAAAAGCAAATTGGCGATGCTGCAAGTCGTTTCACCAACGTTTATGTGAAGAATTTTGGCGATGCTATCAATTCTGATAAACTTCACGAAATCTTTTCTGCGTTCGGAGAAATCATTTCGGCAAAATCGATGGAGGACAATGATGGAAAGCCTAAAGGTTTTGGTTTTGTTGCTTTCAAGGATCATGAGAGCGCGGCTCGATCGGTTGAAGAAATGAATGAGAAGGAAGTTCCTGGCCGTGCAGATTTACATTTTACTGTCTGTCGTGCACAGAAGAAGAGTGAACGCCAATCTGAACTGAAACGTCGTTATGAACAATTCAAAGCTGATCGTATTCAACGCTTCCAAGGAGTCAATCTTTATGTGAAGAATTTGGACGATACAGTTTTGGATGATGCTCTTCGTAAACATTTTGAACAACATGGAGCTATTGCTAGTGCTAAGGTTTTTTTTAATTTTTTTGAATGAAAATGATTTTCAAAAAAATTTTTTTTGTAGGTCATGTGTGACGAAAATGGACGTTCTAAAGGATTTGGTTTTGTTTGTTTTGAGAAACCTGACGATGCGACTAAAGCGGTTGTTGAAATGAATAATAAAATTATTGGGAACAAACCACTTTATGTTGCTTTGGCTCAGCGCAAGGAGGACCGTAAGGCTCAACTTGCTTCTCAATACATGCAACGCTTGGTTAGTTTTTCTTAAAACTGAACTTTTAAGAATTATAATTTTCTTTAAAGGCTGCTATGCGTATGCAAAACCCTCCTGGAATTATGGGAACAATGTATGCACCAGCTAGTGGAGGATTCTTCCTTCCTCAAGCTCTTCAAAATCAACGCACTGCACCATTCATGCAAACTACAAACATTCCTGGAGCTCAATTTCGTGGAATGCAGCCACGTTGGAATGGCGGTTTTGGACGTTTGTTTTTCTTTCCTAAAAGATTTCTAAAAAAAATTTTTTAGATCCAATGCAAGGCTACATGATGGGACAAAATGCCGGTGGCCCTTATGCTAATCAAGTCGCTCGTGGTCCTCGTGGCGGCGGTGGTGCTATGGGCGGACCTGGCGGAATTCGTGGTCCTTATGGTGGTGGTGGACAGCAACGTCAACAGCAACAGTCTCGTATGCCTGGAATGGGTGCTCAGCAAGGTCAAATGCGTTATCAGGTTTTTTTTTTTGATAATTTGATTTTTTATAACACTCTTCTAAAGGGCCAGCCAAAAACAATCCAACAAACTAATGCTGTCGCATATTCTTCCTATCCAAACCCGATGAATCAACAGCGTGGTCCGCAGCTGTCTGGAGGTGGAGCTGGACATGGAATGGCTGCTGGACGTCCAGAGAATCTTACAAACCAACTCTTGACTGCTAATAACATCCAGGTTTGTTTTTACATTATTGCCACTGTAAGGAAAAGAAAGGTCCAGTTGGCTAGCAAAAACGCTGACTGCGGGGGTTTAAGATCTAATAAAAGAGAAGGTAAAAGCAGCGTCCCGGTCAGGGGTGAGCGCATTGCGTTTTGCGTTATTTGCGTTAAATTTTGGCCTTGCGTTGCGTTTTGCGTCTTGCGTATTTTTCGATGAAATTAACGCAAAAAATATACACAATCTGAAGACAAAATTGAAGAAATCTGGCCTCTTGGCCATCCAAAAATCTCAAAATTTTCGCCTGCGGCGCTAAAAAAGGAAGAAATTTGGCTTAAAGATCTTCCAAAATTCTCAAAATTTTCGCCTGCGGCACGGGAAATGGAAGAACGAAAAAGTGACAAAGTGTAAAATATCGGCGGAACTGAAGGGATAGAAGACTATCGGTCGATTTACTGGGATAAAGGTGGGTTTAAAAAGATATCGGGGGTTTATAGGCGTAAAAATTTTAAGAAATCTAGCTTCTGGCTTTCCAAAATTGCCAAAATTTTCGCCTGCGGCGCAAAAATTGGAAGAAATCTAGCTTCTGGCTTTCCATCATGGAACAGCTCAGAAAAATATCGGTTCAGTATCTGGAGCTCAGATCCCATGTTATCCTCCAAATCCCCTGATATCCCCGGAATCAATTTATAAATACAGGTAGCCCTTTATCTCCATTATCTCCCTAACACACTCGACATCCTTCAGTAATCCCATGGTATCTTTTCAAATTTCATTGATTGCTCCAAATTACATGATATCTCCTTAATCCCCCGCTAACACTTGATCCCTCTAAATCCTCTGATATCCGTAATGATCCCTCTAAATCCTCTATATCTCTCCAAAACATTTCCCATCCAACTTACATGTATCACAAAATCAATTGGACACGCTGACTCATAGTAATACACCAATTTTTAACTGAAAAATTAATTTAAAAATTTTTTTCCCAATTTTGCGTTCTTGCGTTTTGCGTTATTTGCGTTAAATTTTGGCCTTGCGTTGCGTTTTGCGTCTTGCGTTTTTTGAGATTGTCTCTTGCGCTCACCCCTGGTCCCGGTAGCTCAGTTGGTAGAACATCTGTACGTGGTGAGTGAAAGCGCCTAGCAATAACTGCCAGGAGGTTGCAAGATCGAAGCCTGCCCGGGATTAAACCTTTACCTCGCTCTTATTCCACAAAACGTTTTTATTTAATAAAATGTTTTTTGAATAAAAAAAATTATTTTTTTAATTTTTAGGAGCAGAAGCAAATTCTTGGTGAGCAGCTTTATCCAATGGTATCTCGTTATTGCCGTGGAGAAGATGCTGGAAAGATTACTGGAATGATTTTGGAGAATGAGAATTCGGAAATTTTGGTATTTTTTTGGGGAATTTTGTGGGAAAATTAAGTGTAGGATCTCTTGTCCATTAAGTGAAGGGTCTTTGTCCTTTCTTTCGTTTCTTTATCTTTTCGGCTAAAAAATGGATTTAGGAATTCCTGAATATTTATCTAAGTTGGAACCTATTGCTAGTTAACTTGGAAGTATCCTTAAGTATTGTTCTTGGTATTGTGCATATTTGTGCTAAAATGACGGTTGTCATTTTGACGTAAATAAATAAATTAAATGAGAAAGCCGTTATTAATTGTAAGCTATTTAAGCTGGGCAGGAGTCCTCTAAACTTTTAATTTTCTCAAAAAAAAATTTTTCTTTTCTCTAGATGGTTCTTGAAAATGATGAATTGCTTCGTTCCAAAGTTTCGGATGCTGTTGAAATGATTCAAGCTTCTCGTGTGGCGCAGCAGCAGCCGCACTAGGAAGTTGAGAAAGAAATATATTATAATTGGAAGCGAAGTTTAAAAAGAAAAAAATTTAAAAATTAAAGCCGAGAAAAAAATTATTTTTTGGGGGATTTAGTTAAAAAAAATGTTATTTTAAAGAAAAATTTTCGACACGTTTTTCCCTCTTATTGTTAATTATATATTTTACGTGTCTTTTCAAGTAAATTTATTTGGGGTGCAATTTGGTGTTTGATTTTTTTTTTGTTTTTTGAAGCTGTGAGTTTGGTGTTTGAAAAATTATTTTTAAAAAATTATTATTTTCCAAAAAAAATCAATAATAATCGATAATTGATTTTTTTATTTTAAAAATTAATTATTGATTGATATTGATTTTATCGATTAGTATCGATTTTTGAAAAATTAGATTTTTTGTTTCGAAAAAATCGAAATCGATTGATTCGACTTATTGATTATTAAAATTATTAAACTCTTAAACAGCTCGCTCTCAACTGGCCTCATTCGCTATATTTAATTTTTATCTCTAACTACACTATTTACATTTCTTATCTCTGATTATTCATAATCCGACAAAATGCCTCCTAGTTATAAATACGACAAAATGTCACTTAGTTATAATTACGACAAAATGTCACTTAGTTATGAATGCGACAAAATGTCAATTAGTTATGAGTGCGACAAAATGTCACTTAGTTATGAATGCGACAAAATGTCACTTAGTTATAATTACGACAAAATGTCACTTAGTTATGAATGCGACAAAATGTCAATTAGTTATGAATGCGACAAATGTCAATTAGTTACGAGTGCGACAAAATGTCACTTAGTTTTGAATGCGACAAAATGTCAATTAGTTATGAGTGCGACAAAATGTCACTTAGTTATGAGTGCGACAAAATGCCAGCCAGTTAAAAATAAGACAAAATATCATCTAGTTAAAGATCTCAAAACAAACATGATACATATAATTAATTTATTAAAAATCAAAATTTAAAGGCACAAATAGGAAAATATAAATTCGACAAGATTCGCATTTTTTGTTGGGCTTAAATGAAGATAAAAAATAAATGAAATATAAAATCATATTTTTGGGAAATATCATGCGTTTTTAAGTGAAAATAACAGGGAAATATATTTTAAAAAATTCAAAACCCGTTATAAAATAAAAAAAAAGAGAGTAGAGAGAGAAATGCAAAATATATAAGTAATTTAAAAAATTTCTGACTGGTAATTTTAATTTATTTAAACAAAAAATCATCTTCCCTCCCAATCAAAAAAAAAATTTTTTTTTCGTTAAGTTAAAATCAAAATTAAATTTTTTCTAAAAATGGATATAGTGTAGTGTACCGGTGGTAAAAGTTCGGGACGGGACATATGTCATTCGATTCGTCTCGACGAGCTGAGTCGAACGGTACCACTCCCTATTTTAGGAAATAATTCTGGACCGAGTTATAGGTCCCTGAAAATCGAAAAACCATAGGGGGGAGTAAGCTCAATTTTGAGGTGAAAAATTCGAATATGCAAATAATAGCTCATTCGAAAGAGCTCGTCGAGGTGAGTCGAATGACACCAAAATCAGCTTGATTGAACAAGTTTGAGTCGAGATATAGGGCTCGAAATGGTCAAAAACCATAGGGGGGATTTTAGGGTCAAAAATTCGATTTTACAAATGTTAGCTCATTCGAGAGAGCTCGTCGAGCTGAATCGAATGACACCAAAATCACCGTGATTAGACAAGATTAGACAAAGTTATGACACAAAAACTCTAAACCTATGGGGCGTCGGCGAGGCGCTTGTGCAAAACCCCGCGCTTCGCGCGGGGTTTTGCGGCACGCGCCTCGCGGGGAGTCTACGGGCGCTGGGTCTGGGCTCGTAACATGATCCTATTCCCATTTCCCTTGCTCTGGACGTATTTGGAACCTCCGTAGCAGCAAAAATCTGCACATATGCCATAGGTAAGGAGCTAAAACAAACGGTCATAACTTTGTCAAATCAAGTCGGATTTTGTTGATTTTGGTGTCATTCGACTCAGCTCGACGAGCTCTTTCGAATGAGGTACAATTTGCATTTTCGAATTTTTCACCCCAAAAAAGTGCTTGGTCCCCCCTTTGGTTTTTCGATTTTTCGGGACCTATAACTCGGTCCAGAATTATTTCCTAAAGTAGGGAGTGGTACCGTTCGACTCAGCTGGTCGAGACGAATCGAATGACATATGTCACATCTCGAACTTTTACCACCGGTACACTACACTACAGCCCTAAAAATTTTTAAAATTACCAGCAAAAAAATAAAAATTTTCTAATTAGAATAGCTTTAGTAAAAATGTGGCAAGAATAAAAAGATATTAATTAAGTAGATCACAAATAAAAAATGCAAAAAAATTTTTTAGTCAAAGGGTATAACCGAAAAATAATTTTTTTGTTAGTTTTAAAATTTTTTTATATAATTCGCCCACTCCCCTTGGAAAATTTTCAAATAAAAAAATTTAAAAAATCTCCTCTTTTCTCACCAGAAATTTTATTTTTCCCAAAAATTCACCCACATCCTTACCAGAAAAATTTTTTTTCAAAAATTTCAAATTCGAAAAAACACCTTTTTCCAAAAAATTTTATTTTTAGGTTATAGCCCCCTTATATACTCAAAAAAATTTAAAAAATAAAATTTTTAACAACCTTCACCCAAATTTTGCAAAGTCAATATTCTTCTCGATTCTTCTTCTAATAAATTAACTGTTACATTTGTATATAATAAATTAAATTTTGTAGAAATTAATTTATAATTTAAATTAATTAAACCGTCATTTTTCCATCTTTTTTTCGTTGCTTTCATTAAAATATGTCGACACAAATTTATTGGATTTGATGCTTCTTTTAAATGTTTAATCATTTTATATTTGGCTATAGTTGATGGATATCTACTTATTGTATAACCAGCATAAGAAATTCTTTAAAAAAATATTATTTTTTTATTAAAGTTTTGTGGAGGGAAAATCTAACAATAAATAGAGAAGAAGGATCCCTTCTCAAAAAATTTTTTTCTTTGTTTATCTTACAAGTTTGTGGAGAAAAAAAATTTTTAAATGAAGAGAGGAAATTCTAAAAAAGGCTACCGGTTAAAATTAAAAAATTTTTTCTCAAAATTTTATACTCAATTTAGAAGAGGACAAAGGAGAGTTAATGATTTGCTACATCTATTTCCATAGCTTCTCTTGTTTAGCCCCTAGTTAAGTTAACATAAGGACCCCCAACTTTAACAAAAAAATTTCCTAAACCTAGAAAACAATTTTCAAATTTTTTTTCTGAAAGGATTGTTCTGATCTCCGCAAAAATTGAAATTGTCTATCCCCTTAAAACCCAACAGAAAAAAATAAATTTTGAGAAAACTAAAAATCAAAAAAAAATAATAAAAAAAACCTTGCAGAAAAATCATCATCTTCACCTCCCCATCCCCAATAGTCATTAGAAAATCCATTTGTTTTTGTCATTTGTTTTTTAGTTAAAGCACCAGCACCTCCAAAAAGTGAATAATAAGGCAACCTAAAAAGACCATATAAAAATTCTTTCCTAAAAAATCCAAAAAAAACCTATAATTAAATTTATCTACAGCAACAGACATATGTCTCGGTTGTTGAGGACAATTATACAAATTTCTGTCATCTTCTGGAATTAAATCAACATCGTGGAAAATAAAACATTGCCAGTCATAATAACGATTAGCCTCTACAAAACCAACATTCATTAATTTACCTGAAGAAAAATTAGAAGAGAATATTGAAAAAGGGACAAATGGGCCCAAAAATAATTTTAGGAACCTTGGAAAAAATTTTTTATTAAAAAAAGACAAAAAAGCCTTTTTATAAGTTAAACAAAATAAAAAACCAGCCAAGGGATTCGAACCCGCGATCCTTCGCAGCCAAAATCTAACACACTAACCAATACACCAACCGACAACTTACTCATAGAAATAATAAAACCTACTATATTTAATTTAAAAAATAACCTCTATTAAATGTTTGCCCAGCAACTTGTTCAATAATAAAGATGCCATAATCTATTTGTTGTTTTTGCAATATTGAGTGCATATTGTGCAGAAAAATGCGGAGATGTTGTTCTCTATCTCTGAAATTAATAAAATTGGTAAAAAATTAAGAAAAAATATTTTTTAAAGTCCGCAAGCTTTGTCCGCAAAAATTTTAAAAGTCCGCAATTTTCAAAAAAAAAATAAAAACCTGTAAGGCACAATAATAGCAACTCTATGTCTAGAAATACATTCTTTAGGGACTCCATGCCCTCCAATTTCTACATTTTTGGAATAAAGTTGTTCCAATTTATTCATATTTGGTCCATCCATCCAAGTAGGTATTGGCCCGACCAAAAAAGGCGGAGGATTTGGGCATAGAGACAATCCGGAATTTGAAGGTTTCGAAAATATTGATGAAGAGATTAGATCCAAAGGTTCTGAGGTATTTCTAAATTAAAAGAGAAGAAATTGTTTTTGGGTCGAAACTCATTTGGGTCAGAACTCATTTGGGTAAATTTAAGGGAAAATTTTTAAAAAATTGGAAAGGCCAAGAGACCTAGATAAGAGACCTACAGGACTATTCAACTATGAAAAAAATTAAAAAAGAAAATATTTCATTTGGGTCAAAACTCAATTGGGGCAACTTTAGACAATTTTCTAAAATTTGGGACGGATGTAAGTGACCTAACAAGGGACCAACTTCCCTTTAAAAATTAAAACAAAAACCTCAAAATCAAAGAAACATTAGTTAAAGGTACATCTAACAATTGTGAAGAATTGAAAGGTTGTTTTTCTTGTTCTTCAAGTGATTTAATTTTGGGTAGTCTTTCTATTTTAGATATTGGTGTTCTTATAGTGGTTGCTGTTGTAGATATAATCTCTTCAATATCAGAAACTGAAATTAAAAATTATTTTTTTAATATTTAGAGACTGTGTTGAGTTTAGGAAAACACGGGAAGATAAAAAATACTTGAGCTTTGGTCAGAAAACATCTTTATTTTGAGAATAAAGAAGCCAAAGTAAATCCGAAAAAGACTTGACCAACCAAGAAAAAATATAGGGACCTTGAAAGATGTCTAGATTCATATCCAAGCCAAGCTCTATTGGGATTGCGTTTTGAACCCTATTCTGGGTTTTGAATAGAAAAAACCCCCCAGTAAGATAAAAACTGTCGTGGACCCTTAGCTACAGAAAAAGCGCGAGCTTTTTGACCCAGTATAATAGGAAATAATTATCCTGTTTCATAGTCTTAAGCCAAAAATCCAGAACTCCTGAAAGATGCCTGGACCCAGCCTGAACCCAAATCCACGCCAATTCCCTAACAAAAAAAATAAGTAAAAAAACCAACCTATAAAAGTTAAATTTGAAGAGACAAATTCCGTATTATTAAATGAAGAAAATGTCAAATAGAAGAAAATAAACAAAATTGAAAGGATTGAAACCAAAAGAAGCGAGCGCCATTTCCTCTCCAAAAATTGAAAATGAAGATAAATGCCAGCAAAATAATTGTTTGTAAAGTTGGTTGGATTGTTTAATGAATGATAGGCTATTCTATACCTATGCAGAGAATTATTATTTGTTGATGTTGACATCTGAAAAATAAAAAATTTTTTTATATAAGGAAAGAGTTTGAAGTAGTAAAGTGATGGAAATCGAGAATTTAGAAAAATGGGTCTTGGCTTAGAATCTAGGCCAGGTCCTAAGCCTGACGTTGGGCAGAATAAATAAAAATAGAATAAAAATAAAAAAGACTAAATCCTCTGAATTTTTTGAATCCCTTGACCTTGGATTATTGAACAAAATGAACAAAATCTTGAAACAAACCTTGAAAAAAATACTTTGACCTTGGAATCCAGCCCGGTCCTAAGCCTGACGCTGGGCAAGACCCTAACACTAAGCAAAATCCTCAAACGTACCCGAAGCCTGAAATTCCCCGGAAAAATATGGGAAGGTCAAAGGAGGCCATTTCTCTCAAAAAGGAGGAAATTATGATTAAAATAAAATAAACTGTTCTTTTAAATTAAACAAAAAATGAAACAAAAAATTTACAAAATCTATCTATTTAATCCTCTTAAAATTGCCAATTAAAAAAAATAATTCCAAACATGTTAGATTAAAAATATAATCTCGCAATTACACACGCAACAAAATAAAAATATAATAAATTAGTCTACGCGAAACGCAACAAAATTTAATTGATCAAAATAAAATTAAAAAAAATATTAAGGAAAAACCGGGAGCATAATTAATAAAAAAAGAAGGGAGTATGTAAAAGTAAGAGAGACAAAATAAAAAAAGAGAAGAAAAGAAAAAATAAAGCAGAATGCCAAATAAATAAATTAAATAAAAAATTTAAAAGAAAAGAGACAAAATAGCACAGAAAAAGAATTAAAGAACAAAATAAATTGGGGGCTGATCTACAAAAGACCGAATGGATAAAAAACCGCAGCGGCCAGAAGGGTTAAAAGACCGAATGGTAAAAAGACCGATTGGTCAAAAATCGGTCTTTTTCTCCCGCGCGGTCCTTTAACCTGTCGGTCTTTTGTACAGACACTAAATTGGGATTAAGTGTCATTTATCTTTAAACTTTTCGTCAAGCAGAAAAAGACGCCGATTAATTTCAAATTTATTGAAGGGAAAGGCCTGAAATTTTTCTTTATTTTTTTAAAATTTCTTTTTTGCTTTTAAGGATTTAAGATATGGATTTTATTCCAGAAAGATTAGAATTTTATCTTAAAAAGTATTATTTAAATTATTACCCCTACAATTTAATGTTAAAATGGCTGTCTTATGGAAAAGGTTTTCTTTAAAGAATTTATTTTAATTTAAAATTTAATTTTCTCCAGCAAATCTACTTCCAAACAGAGAATTTGCATTTATTTTAAAAGATGATATTCACATCAGATTCCTATCATTTCTAACTTTGGACGAATTTAAAGAAAAAATTTTGAGAACAAATCCTTTCAAAATTGATATTGGGGCAGTTTATAATCGACCAGTATAAATTTATTTAAAAATAAAATTTAATGTCTCGGTGGTGTAGTGGGTAAAGTATAGATTTTGTATTATAAGGGTTGTGGGTTCGAATCCCGTTGGGGGAAAATAATTTTTCTCTTTACACGGGGCAGTTTATAATCGACCAGTAAACTTTCTTTTAAAAGTAAAATTTGTTGTATTGGTGGTGTAGTGGGTCAAGTATAGATTTTATATTTTGAGGGGTGTGGGTTCGAACCCCTTTGAGGGAAAATTTTTTCTTTACAAAAAATTTTAAAAATTTTATTTTTTATAGCCTTTAGATAAGAAAAAATTTGCCGACTTTTATGCAGTTGAAAGAGAATTAGTTTTTGATATTGACCTGACAGATTATGATTTAATTAGGAATTGTTGCAAGTAAAATTGGCTAAACTGCAGTAAACCAACGTTTTTTAGATTTGAACTATTTATGTGTCATTCGAAAGAGCTCGCCGAGCTGAGTCGAATGACACCAAAATTAATCCGCGGACTCAACTGTGGGCCGAGATATAGGTCCCCAAAAATCGAAAAATCATAGGGGGGACCAAGCACTTTTTTGGGGGTGAAAAATTCGAAAATGCAAATTATACCTCATTCGAAAGAGCTCGTCGAGCTGAGTCGAATGACACCAAAATCAATGAAATCCAACTTTATTGGACAAAGTTATGACCGTTTGTTTTAGCTCCTTACCTATGGCATATGTGCAGATTTTTGCTGCTACGGAGGTTCCAAATACGTCCAGAGCAAGGGAAATGGGAATAGGATCATGTTACGAGCCCAGACCCAGCGCCCGTAGACTCCCCGCGAGGCGCGTGCCGCAAAACCCCGCGCGAAGCGCGGGGTTTTGCACAAGCGCCTCGCCTACGCTCCATAGGTTTAGGGTTTTTGTGTTATAACTTTGTCTAATCTTGTTCAATCAAAGTGATTTTGGTGTCATTCGACTCAGCTCGTCGAGCTCTTTCGAATGAGGTATAATTTGCATATCCGAATTTTTCACCCCCAAAAAAGTGCTTGGTCCCCCCTATGATTTTTCGATTTTTGGGGACCTATATCTCGGCCCACAGTTGAGTCCGCGGATTAATTTTGGTGTCATTCGACTCAGCTCGGCGAGCTCTTTCGAATGACACATAAATAGTTCAAATCTAAAAAACGTTGGTTTACTGCAGTTAGGCCGTAAAATTTTTTTTTATTTATTTATTTTAAAAATAAAATTTTTTAGAGAAGCTAAAGTATGCAATAAATGTTGGCGTTGGATTATTATTGCTGTTAAAGTGCTAAATTTATTGTTGAAAAGTTTGTTTTGCAATTTTTAAATTTTTTGGGAGGTTAAATTGAGTTTTTGTTAAAATAAAAATGATTTCCCTTAGCTGGCTTGGAACCCGCACCCCTAAGAATAAAAAATGAACACTAAACCCGCTACATCACATACAACACTTTACTTCCTTAATTTTTCTCATTTTCTGTAAAAATAAAAATTTTTCCCCCATCGGGGCTCGAACCCACACCTCCCACAATGTCAAACTCAAACCTAACCCACTGCACCACTTACACAACATCTATTATCTTCTAGCTTTGCCTTCAAAATTTACTTATTTTCAGGTCAATTTGGATTTAAACATTTATTATGGGTATTTTCTGGTAGAAGAGGTATACACTGTTGGGTTGCTGATCAAAAAGCTCGTTTATTAAATAATAAAGCTAGAGAGGCTGTAGCAAAATATCTTATAATTCAGGTTTTTTATTCTTAATTTACCCAGGTTAGTTTTTACTAAAACTAATTTTTCCCAAGTATTAGTCTGCGATCGATCCACCGGATTTTACTGAAGCCTGGGTCCCAAATTCGGGGTTATTTTTCGCGATCTCCGGCAAGGACGTAGCAAGGACCCCCTTCGAAATGGGGAAATTTTGGCGCACACCCCATTTTAGCCCCCTGAAATCGACCCCTGGCTACGCCCTTAATCTCCGGATTTCCCCGGATCGGGTTAATTTAGAAATTCCGGCCAGATACGGGTTTGACATGAGTACTAAATTCGGTTTATGGACCCGAAAATAATTTTGCTGAACACTACCAAATACATATCCTCAATTTTTTTTAATTTCTTTAGGGAAAAGAAAATTCAGCAATAACCAAATATAGAGTCCATCCAATGGCAGAAATAGCTTTTCGATGTATTTTGGACTCTGGAGAATTTGAAAATTTAATTTTTGAACAAGGCTGGCTCGATACACAAGAGGAATGGAACAAAATTTTAAATTTATGTCCGGATGTTGAAATGAGAGAAATTATGGATAAAGAATTTAGAAGGTTTTTTTTTGAATTTTAAAATTAAAAACAATTAATTTTTTTAAGAGTAAATACACCTCAAGATCGTTGGGAATTAATTACAATGAGATTTGATCAAGAAAAACGAGCAAAAATAAAGGAGGAAAATGCGGGGACTAAATTGCCTAATGTAAATAAGGGGTTTTTTTAATTTAATTTTATTCTCAAAATTTTATTTAATTTATAAAGTATTAAAAACAATCCTCTTAACCTTCAGAACAAATATAGGGAACACCAAGGTTTCAGACATATGTATTCAACCACTGGGTGACCACCATTTTAATAATCAAGTTCCTCCGAACATTTAAAAAATAATTTTTTAACGTCAAAAATAAATCTAAAACACTTTCTCTTTTTCAAAATTCCAGCTGACACTTAAAATCTAAAAAATAAATTTTCTCCTTTTTTTAAGATACCAAACGAATTATCTATCAATTTTTTACGTTTTTTTGTTTTGGAATATGCCTATCCTAAACTTGACGAGAAAGTTACTGTTGGGTATATTTTTAAATTTTTTCTCAATTAAAAAAAATTTTTTTAAACAGAATGAATCATTTATTAAAAGCCCCATTTACTGTACACCCAAAAACTGGTTTTATTGCTGTTCCTTTAAATATTGAGGATATTAACAATTTTAATTTAAATGAACTACCGAGGGTTGATAAATTGGAAGAAATTGGTGGTGAAAATTCTTCTTCAGGTAAATTTAAAAAAATATTAAACAGGGAAAAAACCGTTGATTACCCAAACTTTTTTCCTAAATAAATTTTTTCCCTTTAAAAATCCCCCATCTCATAGTCAGAAAAGTTTTAGTTGGGTTAATTAAATGAATGTTTTTAGTTTGTGAGTAGAAGGAATTTTGGTGGAAAATTTTTGGTTAGGTTAGAGAGATATTTTAGTGATTAAAAAATTTCTAAAAAAATTTTCTTTTCATCCCTTTTTCAGTTATTCATAATACTTCATTGTCTAAATATATTGAAACATTTAATTCTTTTATTGAAAACTTGAAGGAATGACTCTTAAACAAATTTTTTTAATTTGAAGTTTTCACTTTTTTTAAACTGATATAATTTTTATTTAAATTAATGACAATCTTGGACTTTTAAAATATATTTAAAAAACTTCTTTTCTTAAAAATCCAAAAAAGAACAGAAAATAACATAAAATACAAGGTAATAGTTGTCGTTCATCTTTCTTTTTATTTTATTATTGAGAGGGTCTATAAGGTAGGAATGGGCTCTGCCGCATTTTAAAAGAGGAAGACGGAAAGGCAAAATTGGAGAGTCCATCCCTGAATCTATCCAAAGGACCCAAAACAATTTTTACACAGATCCCAAAAAAAGTAATTCCAAAATTTGCCAAAAATAAATTGAAAAAGTGAAAAAAGAGGAGGAAAATGAACGAAACTACAATATCTACCCCACAAAAAATACTTAACTATATAAATATATTTATTTGTTAAAATAAACCTCTCTCCTCTTCTTTCTTTCAACTAGCAATTAACCTTTTAAGATTAGGAGGTAAAGAACAACAAATTTCCACAGCTTCTCTAAATGTATCCAATATAGTCAAAAAATTATCTTCACTCGTAACACATCTAGCAGTATTTTTAAAGTCAAAAGGCTCTTCAATAAAAATTTTGAAACGACGAGTATTTCGAGCAAGTTCACTCCTTTTTAAAAAAATTTTATAAATTGATTGAATAATTTGAATTTTTATTGGGGACAATCTTGAAGACCTAAATTTTGAAAGAAAATATCGAGGGAATTAAGGAGAATATATATCCGGTTCTATGAAGATAAATAGCCAGTTCTGTCTTTTAGAACCTATGATGCGGTATTGTGAGTACTTTGACTCCTTCAATCACTCCAAATCCCTCGATATTCCCTTTCAAGTTGTAAATCTTTAGGATCAATAGGCATTTAGGGTGTAGGTTAGGGTACTCTTTTTTATTTAAAATAATTTTAATAAAAAAACCTTGGATAAATACATCCTCTATAAACAGAAATTGCATATTCGTCAAAATTAAAATTATTATAATAATTAAAAAAGGCAATTAATAATTCTCCAATAGACAAAGTATTTTTAGGTATTTCTTTAAAAAAATTTATTTTTTAATTTAAAAAAAATAAAAAAACCAGGAAGAGGTTTAGGCAAATCCACAAAAAGTTGCATTTCATCCAACGCACGAAAAAAGTGAAAATAATCAGGAAATAAATGTTGAAGATTTGGAAGAATTGGGATATTAATTCCACATTGAAGAAAATGAAGGACCATAAGAATTAATGAATAACTACAAAAAAATTTAAAAAAATATTTTTAAAATTCCTCAAATAACCCCCCAAAAAATTACCCAGAATTTTTCAAATAAAAAAATTAAAAAAATGAACCTATTAAAATAACCAGAACAAGCATCTAATATTCCCTTTTTCTTTGCCCAATGTTTCACTATAAGACACAAAGCTGGAAATCTATCATCAATTCTAAAAAAATTTTTGTATAAAAATGATTTTTATAGTTTTTAAAAATACTAAAAGTATTTCTTAATTAATCAAAAAATGTTTAATCATAAAACCAAATAAATTTAAAAATATTGGAAGCCAAAGGAATCGAACCTACGTCGTTTGCCTCTTACAGACAAACTCACTAACCACTACACCACCAAAGAATTTAACAAGTTTAAATAATTAAACATTAAATAATCTAAAAACAAACGAAACTAAAAACTCAGGAAACATGAATTAAACCCTGTTCAACCACCCCCATAAATACAGACCCGCTATAAACAAAAATGAAAAATTAAATACCCAATCAAAATAAATTTAAAAAAAAAACCTTGAATAATAATGAATCAAATAAGAATTATAAATTCCAGGAACATTATTAATATTCATATCAACCTCCAATTTTTGATAAGGATGTTTAAATTTAATTTTTAAAATTGGAACTTTTGCAGGAACAAATAAAATATCATGAATTAAAGTTCTTTTAGTCAATAATTTTCTCATAACTTTTTTAAGACGATTAATTGCATAACTGAAAAATTAAAGAAAATATAGAATTTTTTTAATTAATTAAAACGTCAGGAAATATCTTTTTGGAGACTAAATACACCTTTAAGGATTTTATCCGATAGACATTTGATCCCATTCTTAAAAATAAAAAAACTAGACAACACTCGCCTTCCCAAATCCTTCTCGAATTCGAAATTTTTTTATTTGAAAAAATTAGCTAAAACGGCAAAAAAATTTTTGAGAGAGGCTAAAAACAATTTCTAAGACATTTCATCCTATTGTGATATTTTATCACATTAAAAAATTTTTTTAAACCATCAACACTTCCCTCTCCCCAAATCCATTCACTACAAAAAAAATAAATTTAATTTAAAAACAAACTTTCGCTGAGTTTCATATCCATCCATTCTACAAGGCATACACAAACACAGATCCATATCTACAAAAAGTAAAAAAAATTTTAACTTCAAAAAAACCAGAATTAAAAGCTCCACATCCATTAACTGTAGACCCAACAGCAACTAAACTAATACTTTCGTTTGGAAAAATCTTTAAAAAATAAAACGACTTTTAAAAAGAATTTATCCAAATAAACCTGTTTAACAATATCCTCTAGCATACATTTAACACGCATTTTCCTAGAAAGAGAAAAATATTTTTAATTAAAAAATATTTTTTAAGTTGATTTTAAACCAAATATGTATTTGTAAAAAAATTCAATTTTTTTTTAATTTCAAAAAATAATTTTTCAACAAAATTTTTTCTGAAAATAAAAAAACAAAAAAGACATTTCATCCCATTTATAATTTTTAAAAATATTTTTCAAAAAATATCTTTCCAAAAAATCATTTTTAAAATAGACAAACAAATTTAAAGACAAACTCCCCAAAAATTTTTTTGAAAAAATTTAAAAAGTAAAGAAATTTTAAAAATTCAAACCAAGTGTAAGTGTGATCATTCTAAAAATTATTTTTTAAAAATAAAAATCAAAAAATAAAAAAAACCTGCAAATTTTCGGTAAAATGTGTCCATATATTTCTATTAAAATTGTCAAATTCATTTTTGTATTTATTCATATAATTTGAAATTTTTTCAAATAATATTTTATTTGGGTACAACGTTATCCCAAAATTTTCTTCCTTGAAAAAAAAAATTACTTTTAATTCAGAAAAAAATTTTTAAACTTACAATATCATTTCTAACTTGATCTTGAGCATTTTTAATAATTCTGGGAGGCCTTTTAAGCGTATTTTTAGAAAAAATAAAAGAATCATCAGAATCGTCATTATCTTGAGCATTCTCCTTAGAAAAAATTTTTTTTGAAAATTTAAAATTAAAAAATCGTGAAAAAATTGGATTCCCTCCATGGAGCCGTCCCCTATTTTTAATCAAGTTTTCAAAAATATAAAAACACAGAAAAAGTGTGATACAAAAAAATTTCTTTGAATAATTCAGAAAATGTTTGGGTATAGTTTGGGTAAATATAAAAAGATAGGTCCGAAAATTGGTTAAGTGATAAGTGTTCTTTTTGGAAAATATCGCCAAAAAAACTTCCAAAATATAGTCAACTATCTAAAAAAATTTTTAAAACCCATACAAAAAACATCAAAATCAAACCCTTTTCAAATTTTTCTCAGTAATAGATTCAAACAAAACAACAAAATCCAAATCATCATCAGAAAATGAAGCTTCCTCTTTATTTTTGTCATTTTTAACCAAATTCTTTTCAATTCTAATTTCATCTTTTTCAGTCTTTTCAACTTTATTTTCTTCTTTATTTTTGCTTGTTTGTGGAGACAATAAAGGAGGAAATACTTGATTTAAATCTTCACCATCAGAAACATCAATTTCTATCAAATCTGAACTTGTTGAATTTGTTGTTGTTGAAGAAATTCTTTTACGTTTTTTAGCTTTGATTTTGGTATTTTTCAAAATTTTCTTTCTTAAATAAATTTGTTTTTAAGACTTAAAATTAAATAAAAACCTTTTAGTCCCTTCACCTTTTTTAGCATTTAAAATTTTCTCTTCAGAATTTTCACCCATAGGTCCATACATTTGCGTAAACCAATCATCCGAAGGGATGCTGAAAAAATTAAAAAAAAATTTAAGATTTAGGGAAGTGAAATTTGGATAATTTGAAATGTTAGACAACACAGTACAAGGAATCTGAACATCTGATTTTCAATTTAATAAAAAATGATACCATCGGAGTTGGGAAGAAAATCATAAGATGTGAGGCAGAAATATGAAACGATTTATAGGATAAACTAGAATCAGGAAACAAGACAACCAAAATCCGAGAGCCGAAACCCGGTCAATTATAAGTCTATTCAACTCAAAATCCTAAACACGACCCCATGAACACTTGGAAAAAGATACAAAAAATAACCAGCCTTTCTTCAAAAATCGACAAATCCCTCTGACCAGAATAGTTGAAAATAAAAAATAAACTAACCTCACAACCTCAACACCTTTATTATTATTGTTTGTTTTACTCGAACAAGCAGCAACCTTCTTGTTTGAACCACCACTACTTCCAATACCACTATCTTGCAATTCCTTCTTTACGGACGTCATAACTTTGGGGAGAAATAAATAAAAACAAGCAAAAAATAAATTTTAAAAATTAATTGAAATAAAAAAAAGATAAATTTAAGAAAATTAAATATTCATAAAAATCAAAGGAAATTAATTAAAAAAAATTTTTATCTAAAAAATAATGTCTCAATAAAAATGATCACATAAATAAAACAAAGAATTATTATTTTGTTGTTTTTCATTTTTAACCCAACTTAAACCATTTTTAAGTGGAGGCTTTTTCCAACTAAAGTTTTTATTTTCAGGCAATTCACTCTTTCCAAGTAAATATTGTCTATAAGGCTCCATTTCAACATCATCCCACGGGGTAAATCTTTAAAAAACAAAATTTTATTTGGGAAGATAATTGAAAATTTGGAGGGGGGGTAGGGAGGTTGAGGGGAGGCTCACTGAAAATTTTAAATGGGACAAGCTTAAAGATTGAAGGTTCTCCAAAAAAGTTAACGAAGGAACCAACGAAATAGATAAATCTTTAAAAAATGGTTTCCTTAACGGAAGCTCACATTTAAAGCTCACTGAACTTCCTCCCAAAAAAATAAAAACCTTAAAGCATTTTGATCATCAGAGGAAGGCAATGCATAAATTTGAGTTCGACTTCTTCTACAAAAGAAAAATTTAAAAATAAAATTACAAAAAATAAAACAACCTAACAGCATTATGAGCTAATTGAACAAATTTTGACCTATTTTCTTTTAATAAAATGGAAGCTTCAGGGTTTGCAGCTTGTGAAGGTTCGCATTGACATCGAAAGAAAATTCCCTGAAAAAACATTTTTAAACCAAAAAATAAAAAGGAACCTGAGTTGCTGTAATAACTTGATAAATATGATTTCTGTCTCTTTGCCATCCACTAGGAAAAAATCTGTTTAAATCCACACAATTATTTTTTGGATTGATAAGTGGATGGAACAAGGATTCTTCAAATTGGACAATCTAAAAAATTAAAAAAAGTGAGAGTAATAGGCAGGTCCATGGGTCATTTTGCTTCCTTTGAAGCTTCATTGTTCTAGGGCACGAAACGTTTCATTTCATAATGCACGGAAATATTCCTTTCGTTTTCGTTGGAAAGTAAGAAAAAGTAAGAAGGAAAGTAAGAAAGGCTTGGCTTGAGGAAATCAAAGAGGAATTCCTATACCTTTCCTCTACTCCTTTCTCTTCAAGGCAATCACGAAACCAAAACGATTCGTGCAGGTCTAGTTCCGGGTGTCAAAATTTGGTATTTACTAATAAGGTGTTTAACTGAAGGAAATCTGTTCTGGATGTCAAATTAACCTTTTCTGAAAATTAGGAATTCAAAAGAAAAATGGGGCCAACAACCGTAACAATTACCTAGATGGGTAAAACAAAATGTAAAAAAAACTAACCGGAATTTCGGTTGTGTCAGGAAATTCTTCAGGAATCGTTATTGTAAAACGGAATAATCCTCCATAAAATATTCCTGTTCGAACAACTAAAAGTCCAAACCAAACGAGTGGGGATTCAGCACCAGGTGTGACATAAACACCTTCAATAAAGTTTTTGACAACAGCATCACTAAAATATTAAAAAAATTTTCTCCAAGAAAACTTAAGAGAGAACGCTAAAACCAACGCCACGGGCAGACATCGATCCTGCGACCACTTGGCAGAAGTTATTTCTTAACTTCTAAGATTTCTTGGCTAAATCTAGGTCGCTGCTTTCACCTTTTGGTTTAGAATATTTTCTCACGCCAAGTAAGCGTTCTAAACGCTAGCCAGTTGAAATTTTCCTCCCCGAGATTTAAAACTGAAAAAACCAAAACAAACTATTCTCTGTAGATACAATGCAATCGTTCTTGTTTCAACGTAACACAAGGAAAAGAAGCATCGGAATCACAAATTGGAAGATTCTTGCTAAAAGACTCATCTTGTATAGGGGTTGAATCAACAAAAGTGGAAGTACTAGCGTCCCCATTATTTGGCGTTAAAACCTGTAAAACGCTGCCATTCTCTTCTGTAAATTTAACGCTTTCCAAGGACGGCATAAGGAATCTGAAAAAAATAAAATTATTCTACGTCTTAGGAAAGCAAAAAAAAAGATTTTCCGAAAAACTTGTGACTATGAAACTGCGACTTTGAAGCGTCTTTAAATAAAATACATAATGCCAAAAAAATTAGGGTACGGCCCAAGTAGGCGCGGGCCAAGTAGGCGCGACCGAGTAGGCGCGACCGAGTAGGCGCAGGCCAAGTAGGCGCAAGGCCAAGTAGGCGCACGGCCCAAGTAGGCGCAAGGGTAAATTTCTTAATTTTTACCCAAATTTTTTTTTATTAATCTTCAACTAATTTTGTTAATTAGTTGGCTGAATAATCAAGCAACTTTATGTGGACACTGGACTTTTTCTAAAACTGCCCTTCTTGGGGAAAAAAATTTATTAAGTGAAGCTCGTTGATGTTTTTATTTTTTGATAAAATTAAAAAAAATCTTTTAATATTTTTCTCATAAAAGCTCCATACTTAGCTGCTGATAAGTTTTGGATTATTTGCTAAGTTTGTTAATTAGTGAGAGCCATGCTGCTTTGATAATTCCTGTGGCTTACCAATGTTATGAATACTCTAACTAGTTCAACTAGTTTAAGGGGGACTAACTAGTTAGCCTTTAGGAACTAACCAGTTTAAGGGAACATGAAGTATATACAAAGGTACAATTAACAATCAAGATACGACTATCAAGGCGTTTCACAAAAAAGTCCAGCTACAGTTAGGAGTCTTTTGATGATTAAAAGCTTTTAATGGATTAAAAAATAAATATACACTTTTGAACTGCCTAGTTAATGCATACAGTACGAACGTATACTAACAGGGTATCGTTATTTAAGGTGTCTTTCTTCTAAAATAGGTACCTTTCTTCTAATTTTTATCAAGAATCTTTCTTCTAACTCATTAACATAAAAATATTTATACTGACTTATTTTTTAATTTGAATATTTTAAGCTAAAAGATTTGCGCCTACTTGGGCCGTGCGCCTACTTGGCCTTGCGCCTACTTGGCCTGCGCCTACTCGGTCGCGCCTACTCGGTCGCGCCTACTTGGCCCGCGCCTACTCGGGCGTGTCCCAAAAAATTAATTTTAAAAGAGAACATTTGAGTCTTAACGGTTAATTGCCTTTTTCAACGAAAATTTTATTTTAAATTTTTTGATTTTTTAAATTTATTTTTCTAAATTTCAGTTCATTTTATTTTCAAATTTTTCGTGTTATCTAATGCTTTCTCGAGCTTCTATTCCGCGTTATATTGCAAAAAGGTTTTTTTATTCTCTTAAAACTTCAAATTTTCCCATATTTTTAAAGAGGTAAAGCGACGAGTTATCAATATGCTGTTCATCCTGTAACTGGTAAAAAGCCTCCAACATTGGAAGAATTTGACCCACTCAACCCGGGAGAATGGCAGATTGGGGTATTTTTTAAAATTTTAATTTTGCGGACATTTTTTGCGGACTTACGCAAAAAAATATTTCTTCACTTTTAAACATTTTTCTTCTCAATATATTTATAATACTTTTTTAAGGTCGGAGGTAAACTACTTCCTCGTCTTCCAGAAGGTACTCGTTGTGGAGAATTGGTTATGGGAAAGTATGGGCTTTATGATCCTAAAGTTAGAAAGCTTCAAGACGAGCTTTGGGTATTTAAAATTTTTTTCTTTTTTAATTTAATTAAAATCTTTTTAAAGGCAGGCACTGCTGGAGGAACTCTTCCAACTGAAACAGCAAATTATCCTTTGACTGTGGGTCGAAATATTGTTTTTGGTATGGTCTGTTGTAGTGTTGTCATGACTCTTCATGCTATGGCTACTTTGTTGTTTTCGACTAAAGAAAAACCTCTTTGGCCTTACAAGTCGCGTGTGCAGCCTGAATGAATTGGAAAGGAAGAAATGAGTAAAGGGAAGATAATATAGTTGATTAGGGATAAAATATATGTAAAGAAATTTTTGCGGATTTTAAGTAACTTTTTCTGAAAAAAATATTTCTCTCTTCTAGTGTTTTATCGTAAATTTATTTTAAGTATAAATGTGTTTTTATTTAGAAAATTTTTCTTTTATTTGGTTTAATCCTTTTAATACCTTTATTTTTGAAATTTCGTATTTCTTGGCCATTCCTTGAAACTTGCGGATAAACTTTTGCGGATTTATCTATTCATTGTTTCCTCGGATTTTTTTCTATTTTCCTTAGAACAGTTTTAACCAATAAGTCTCAAAAAATATGAGGGATGACCGAGCAATGCCATAAATTTTCGAGTTCTAAAGAAAATTAAAATAATTTTTTTGTAGAAGATGGTTAATGTTACTGCATTTTTGCTTGTTATAATGTTTGGATCGAGGCATTTTCTTTTTAAATTTATTTTTCTAAAATTAAAAAATTCTCATTTTTCAGTACATGGCTAACCATAAACGCAATTTGGGTCGAATTGTCGTTATACACCAGTCGTTTACCCGAAGGATGGTCTCTTCCCTCCTATCTTTCTTTGATTATACAGGTTTTTAAATTGTTTTTTTATTTTCTAAAATTAATTCCCCTCACAGGCAGCCTGTCTTTTAACTCTAATTTACTCTGTCGGGCACAGATATACCCGTTTTAATACAAACAAGGCACCTTTGATTCTTTCATTGTTAATTTTTGGCTCTATCTGTATGCTTTTATTGGCACTTTTTTGGCAAGAAACT
Source organism: Meloidogyne luci (assembly GCA_902706615.1). Lineage (NCBI taxonomy): Eukaryota > Metazoa > Nematoda > Chromadorea > Rhabditida > Meloidogynidae > Meloidogyne > Meloidogyne luci. The sequence continues at coordinate 2,075,975 of CACSLI010000183.1, read as the reverse complement.
TTTTGGTTGTTTAATTCTGAACATTCTGTTGCTCTTATTTCTCTTACTTTTTGTATGGCTTTGGTATTTTTTTTTAATTTTTTTTACTTTAAAATTTTTTTCCTTTTGCAAAGGTTTGTGCTTCCTCCAATCTTTTCTTTATGCCCTACATGGCTGATTTTCACAATTCTTATATGAGTGCCTACTTTCTTGGAATGAGCTTTAGTTCTTTTATTCCGAGCTTATTCAAACTTGTACAAGGTTATTTTTTGTTAAGGAATATTTGCGGGCAAAAACGAGGTTTAGTGGAAATATCGCTTTAATATTTACGGACGGATCTTTACAGACAAATTAGGAGTCTATCAAAAATGTCTGCAAGGTCTTTCAGCAAGTATTTGCGGACAGCCACTAATTGTAAGTTGATTGATCATGTCCGCAAATGTCTGTTCACAAATGTTACTTTAAAAAAACTTGTCTGTTTAATTTAGGCGTAGGAAAATACAATTGTGTGGAACATTTATTACCCAACGGAACAAAACAATTTAAAGCAATCCCAACAGAACCTCTCTTCTCTATAAAAATTTACAATTCTCTAATTTTTGTTTGGATGAGTATTGCTACACTTGCTTTTGCTATTTTACATTGGAAATTTGAACATGCAAAAGAAAATAAAAAGGTTAAAGAAACAAAACAAATTGTTGGTGAAAATGCTTTTGCTGAAGTTGTTAGAGAACAAATTGATGAAAATAATGTTGCAGACGAACAGAGTCCTCTTAATGTAAGAGATATATGGAAACATAAAAACAAATTGAACGAAAAACATGTTTGGTTCTTAAAAAACATTACTGTTTGGAAGAAATCCTGTTTATTTTAATAAAACAAATTTTTGGGGAAACATTGTTTTTTTTTATTAAAACAAGGTTTAGTATAGTAACAACAGGTTTTCTTCTAAACAAAACAAATTTGTTTTTCTCCTTTTTTTCATATAAACCTTGTTTTTATGGAAAACATGTTTTTGGGAAAACATTTTTTTAAGTTATAAACATGTTTTTCTAATTTAAAACATTTTATAGTCTAATAATAATGTTGTTAAAGAAAACAATGGAATAATAAAATTGCAGAATAATAATGGAAGAGGAGTGCGTTATTGGATGTTAATTTTAATGTTAACTTTAATTAGTGCGCAAATGAATACAATAATTCCTTCAATTCAAAGTTATGCTACTCTTGCATATTCTATGGTTTTTTAAATTTTTTTTTGAAAATTAAAAAAGTTTTTCCTAGATCACCTATCATTTGGCTTTAACACTTTCTAATATTTCCCACCCTCCAGCCAATTTTTTGCCAATTTGGTGCAAACCTCGTTCATTATCTATTATCTTCGTTTTAACTTTTATTTGTACAGGTTTTCAATTTTAAAATTAAAATTATTTTTAAAAAATTAAATTTTAAATTAATAGCCAGCACTATATTTATTTTTATTTTGGCACTTCAAAGTCCTGAACCGATGCTTCGAAATTCTTTTCCATTTATTGGAAGCTTCCTTTCTGTTTTTTAAATTTTTTGATTAAAGTAATTTATTTTTTTAAGGTGTCTGCATCCGTTTTGGCAGGATTTTTATGCTCATATTTACGAACATTAATTACTGGGTTGGTTAGAAGTGAACAAACAAACAGTGAAAAAGCTCTTTTTTGGTGTGGATTTTTTATGCAGGTAATTTTAAATTTTTAAAATGAATTTTTTGAGGATTTTTATAATATAAAAATTTCTTAAAGGATATTTTGCTCAATTTTTTGAAAAATTTTGAAGGGATTTTTGGATTTTTGAGGAATTTTAGGAGATGTTTTTTTCTTATTTTTTTAAAATTTTTCTAAAAAATTTTTTTTGATTTCCCTTATCTTTTGGACCCCCTTTTTAAAAAATTTTTTTAAATTAAATTCCTAGATTGGCTCAGTCATTGGTGCATTTGCAATGTTTCCTCTAGTCAACTACTACAACATTTTTAAGAAGAGAGATCCTTGTATCTTCTAACTAGAACTCGGCACAGGCCCGGACCCCGTGCGTGATTTTACGAGATCCCTCCCGGAATCCCGGGTTTTTAGCGACAAACGGGATCTACGGGATTAATCCCGCGGGATCCCGCCTCGTACAAAATATAATCCAGTTCCGGGATTCCGGGAATGCGATTTTGCCGACCTCTACTTCTAGCTATTAAAATTTCTAAAATTTTCTTTTTTACTCCTAAAATATATTTTTTTTTGTGCGATTAATTAGTTTTTTAAAATACATTCCATTTTTAACTATCTTTTTAAATTACGAAAAAATCAAAAAGTTAATTTTCACAATGTTGAAAATTCATAAAAATGTTTTTTCTGTAAAAATAGACATGCCGCTAGCAGGGTTCGAACCTACATTCGACGTAGCCGACATTCCACCGACTACACCACGAGTAACTGTAGGAATTTGTCATTTTAATTGTTTTTGGAAATATTTATTTACTCTATTAGAAAAATAAAAATTTCAGTTTCCGGAAAACACAAAAAATAGCCTATAAAAATATTTCTTTGAATGTTTCCTTTCAGGAAATTAAATTACTTTTCGGAAAACATACTCATAAATTATAAATGGAGAGATACTATTTTTCTAAATGAAAATTATTAAATAAAAACTTTCAGAAAAACACAAGGAAGAATAGGTAGCTTATAAAAATATTATAAAAAATACAAATACCTCCGGAATGAAAAATATTTATTAAACTTTCCGGAAAATACACGAGACATAAAAATGTTCACTGAAATACATAAATTATTCCGAAAAATACAAAAATTAAACAAATGAAAGAAATACTTTTCCGGAAGGAGAATTATTTGTTAAATACTTTCCGGAAAACACAAACAAATACTTATTAAAAATATTTACAGAAAAATACTTTTCAAGAAAACACATAAATTAAACAATGGAAATAGATATTCTTCAGTAAAAAAATTATCTAAAAAGAAAATACTTTTCGGAAATGAATCGAAACAAAGGAAAGTTGAAAAAAGAAAGTTAAAAATACTAAATTAATATTTTAAATTCTTCTTGGACCACACTGTTTGTTTCGTCCGTAATTTTGTAAATTTATTCGATGTAGAGAGAAAATATTAAAAAAAATTCTAGTGTAAATAATTTTTAATTTTGCTAAACAAATTATGGAATCTCAAACTAAGGAATTCTAGTCAAGCAAATTTCCCCCATAATATTATTGTATAAAAACCTTGATTTTATTTACATTCTTCCTACCAAACCTCTACAGAAGAACCTGCTTTATTGTTGCCGATTTTCTGATTCTTGGATAGGCACGATGGACCGTGCTGGAGGTATGTTATCATTTTTTTGTTAATTTCAGTTTTAATTACTAATTTTTCTTTTTTGATTACGAACGTGTGGTTCAAGTCGCACCGCCTGAATCTAACAATGCTTGCGCCATAATTGCTGATGTCCGTACCGGCATTCAAATGCATTCCGGAAAACTTAAAAGCGCAGAGCAACTCGTCCAGGAGCAGGAACGCGAACTTAAGAAGTATCGTTTGGCTCTTCGTATTCAGAATGTGATTGTCAACGGGGAGGTTCCAAACGCATCGGACATCGAAGAGTTGGAGCGTCTTCTAACCAAGTGGAGAAGGTTGGTTAATTAATAACCAAATTTTAACTAAAATTTTTTTTTAGTGCGGCGGCGGTTGTTCCAGAGGATCATCCTGCGGGAATTGTTGCTGATGGAGGAGGAAGGTGAGCTTTATTTACAAATCAAGTTAATTTTTTTCAATATTTTTAATTTTAGCAGTCAGAGCCCTCAACCTGATGCTGCAGCTGGGACGTCTACAAGTGGAACACACAACGGAAATGAGCCGAATGGCTCTGTAGGACCGGCAAATAATTCTGTTTATTTCTAATAAACATGAAAAAAGACGTCTAAGTGAATATATATATTTGTAGTGATACCACTTTCCCCCCAGTATTTCCACACTCTTTGTAGGCTTTTCTTATACTTGTTGTCCTTATGTATATATCCCCTTACCCATTATTTGTATTGCATAATCTTGATTGTGTGTTGTGTATTAATATAAAATAAATTCCTGTGTATTTAAATGTTTGCCACGATCAGAATAGCTGATAAATATTAGCTAGAAAGATCACAAATGTGTGATTGTTAAACGGCTAGTCCCTAAAAGTTGATTCAATCCCTTCATAAGATTTTTGACGGAACATTTTATAAATTCGAAAGAGCGAAAATCAAATTTTAAATTTTTAAAAATTTTCGAGAGACTAGTTAGCCATTATTTAAAGTAAAAAAGTGGAGCATCTGATATAAATTCAATTTAACTTACCCGAATTTATTTAAAAATAGAAATTCAACCCTATTAATTAAAAAAAATTTTTATTGCCATAATGAGAAATAAAATTTATTTTTAAATACAAATACATATATGTATTAAAAATCATCATTTTCTGTTTAATAAAATTTTTCACAACAGGATCTAATTAATTGCCAAAATCATTTAAAAAAAATTTTCTTGTTTATTAATTAAAAATTTATAACCGTGTCAACTAGCTTTTCCCTCCCATATTTCCACTTTTTCATTTCTACCAAACGAGGTATATTTTGATTCAATGGTACAAAATTAAATATTTTCCTCTATTTACCATTATGAAATTTGGTCAAATAAATTATAATTTTTGTTTATTTTAAAATATCTAATTTAAAAATGTCCAGTAGTGAAAAATAACCCATTTAGTAGTGTAATAACACTATTTTTACTTCAGCGGGATTATTATCTTTTAAATTTACTCGTTTACATTGATTTGATTTTCTGATTTTTCTTTAAAGTTTTTGTTTTGTTCTTTCTTTTTTAGTGTCTTAATATTGTATTTTACTCGTTTTTTATTTTAGTTAACAAAAAAATATTTAAAAAATGCAGCAAGCCGCGCATAAAACAGTACAAGACGAAGATGGTCGCCGTGCACAAACAGCATTTGCAAAATTTTTGAGAAGGTTTTTAATTAAGAAATTAATTTATTATATTATTTTTCACAGTTATGAGGATTCTGATGGTTATAAATTATATATGGAACAAATTGATGAACTGAAAAATCCTGGACGAAATACTCTTTATGTTAAATTCTCGCATATTTGTGCTTATAGTGCTGTTTTGTCTTCAACTATTGAATTACAATTTCATCGGTAATTTTGATTTTTTAATTTGTTAGGAAGATGGGAGTCCAGCTGGTTAGGATTTAAACACTTACTAGGAGTTTTATTAAGAGATAAGGTGAAAGCAGGCAGTCGGTAGAGCACCTTATACGTGTGAGTAGAGGCCACTAGGAGAGTCGTACGATTATCAAGATCGATATCTCAAAAAAAATTCGGTTAGGAGTCTAGTAGTGAGTTAAGGCGCTCTTCAATAACTGCCAGGAGTTCGCAGGATCGATGCCTGACCGGTGTTAAACTTTTACCTATCCCTTACTCTTTTGGTTTTCTATTCTCATTTTCTTAATTTATTTCAGTCTCTACCCATTCCTTTGCAACGCAATTCGTGATTTAGTCATTGAAAGATGTGACAACGATGAAATAATTAAACATGGTCGTTTACAACGAACAGAATTTTACCTTGGAATTTTGGACGTCAAAACAAAACATTCAATTCGTCATTTGACTGGAGACAAAGTTGGAAAATTAATTAGAATTTCTGGTCAAATAGTCCGAACACATCAAGTACATCCAGAATTGTGTCTGGGAACTTTTGTGTGTGATGATTGTGGTGTTACTATTAGAAATGTTCCCCAACAATTTCAATATACACAGGTTTTTTAGAGTTTTCTTTTTGGGAATGTTTTGAGAGTCTTATTTGGGCTAAATTTTGGGTTTCGATCCCATTGTCATTTGGTGTAATTTTGTTTTTCTGGTAATCCTGAAGAAAATTTGTTTTTGTAAAAAATGACCAAGGGTGCTCTTTCGATATTTTTGTCTTTTGTTATTAGATAGTCGAGGGTGCTGACTTTTTTCTAAGGTCCAGGACCAGGGTTCCTCAGGATGTCGAATTTTACCTCCTTCCTTTTATCTCTCCAATCTATTCTTTAATCTACTCTATTTCCTTAATAGAGAAAAGTAAAGTCTGTTGACTTTATTTGAAATGAAGTAATAAATCCGCAAATTTCTGACCGCAAATTTTTCTCTGAATTAAATAAACTATTTTTATAGCCAATAAAATGCGAAAATCAACAATGTCAAAATCGAAGTCGTTTTATGTTAAACGTTTACGATTCTTTGTTTGTTGACTTTCAACGTTTAAAAATTCAAGAGAATCAAGATGAATTGCCTCTTGGATCTGTGCCTAGAAATGTTGATGTAATTATTAGAGGAGAATCTGTTGAGACTGCTCAGCCTGGTGATCATTGCGATTTTATTGGAACTCTTATTGTTATTCCTGATGTTGCTATGTTGGCTACACCAGGTTTTTTTTTAATATTTTTTGACTAGAAAAATTCTCTTTTTTAGGTGTTCGTAGTCAAATAAAAGCTCAAACACGTACCAAAGATGCTGATAGAATTGGTCTTCGAGGTCTCAAGTCTCTGGGTGTTCGCGATCTTACCTATAAAATTGCTTTTTTGGCTAGCAGTATTCAACCTTCTAATCCTACGGTTTTTTAATTTATTCTTTTTTAGACATTGATATTACGACACTGAAGTTTTTATGTTTGAACTTCTTTAAGGATAATACTTGCAGATTTTTCTTATTTTCTTTGAATCTATTAAGTGACCCCTTCTTTAGACATTTATTTCCTTGTTAAGGCTTTGAGAGGGTCATCGAGGCTGTTCGCGTCAGTTTTTTATCTGCACTTCTTTGCGGACTAAACTTGCGGATTTTCTGATTTCCTTCAAACTGCCCCTTATTTTTACATTAAAAAACATTTTATTAGTTTGGAGATATCGACTTTACTCATGAAGAAGTTTCAGCAAATGAATTATGGGAATCTTTGCCTCCGCATGATCAAGAAAAATTAAAATCAATGACAGAAGATGTTCAAATTGTTGAAAATATGTGTAATAGTTTATTCCCAAATATTTTTGGAAGTGAACAAATTAAATTGGGAATACTTTTAATGTTATTTGGAGGTGTTGCTAAAAGAACTACTGGAACTACTTTAAGAGGAGATATTAATATTTGTTTGGTTGGTGATCCGTCTTGTGGAAAAAGTCAATTTTTGAAGTATGATTTAAATGAATTATGATTGGGATCACTAGAAGGGGTTCCCAATAAGGTTGGCGGTTCATGGGAAATCTCAGGATAGCCATAACCGATATCCTAATTGAAATTTAAAACCGATATCCGAACTTACTTTTTTATCTCCAGAACCCGGAACTGCCGACCTTAATTCCGAATGTTGGATACGCCTCAACATTTTTAGTTTGGTTGACCCAATGGGGTCCGTGACGGGTTGCCTACGGTTGGTCCGGGACGGGTTGCCTAAGTGATACCCTCCAATAATAATCCATTTTAAGAAAAATAATGGCTGTACTTTAGTACGTGGGTGCAGGCTTTAAATTACAAATGTTATATCATTTGAAAGAGCTAGTCGAGCTGAGTCGAACGCCACCAAAATTAGCTCTAGGAAAAATTTTTGAACCGAGATACAGGCGATTGAAAATCGAAAAACCATAGGGGGGACCAAGCACTTTTTTGGGTGAAAAATTCGAAAATGCAAATTATACCTCATTCGAAAGAGCTCGTCGAGCTGAGTCGAATGACACCAAAATCAACGAAATCCGACTCGATTGGACAAAGTTATGATCTTTTATTTTAGCTCCTTACCTATGGCAAATGTTGAGATTTTTGCTGCCACGGAGGCCCCAAATACGTCCAGAGCAAGAGATTTAGGAATAGGTTTATGTTACGAGCCCAGACCCATCGCCCGTAGACTCCCCGCGAGGCGCGTGCCGCAAAACCCCGCGCGAAGCGCGGGGTTTTGCACAAGCGCCTCGCCGACGCTCCATAGGTTTAGGTTGTTTGTTTTTTGTGTCATAACTTTGTCTAATCTTGTTCAATCACGGTGATTTTGGTGTCATTTGACTCAGCTCGTCGAGCTCTTTCGAATGAGGTATTATTTGTATAAAAAATTTTTTATTCCAAAAATCGCCCTTTTGGATCTTCGATTTTTAGGGGTCTATATCTCGGTTCATTCAAGTCGGATTTCGTTGATTTTGGTGTCATTCGACTCAGCTCGACGAGCTCTTTCGAATGAGGTATAATTTGCATTTTCGAATTTTTCACCCCAAAAAAGTGCTTGGTCCCCCCTATGGTTTTTCGATTTTCAATCGCCTGTATCTCGGTTCAAAAATTTTTCCTAGAGCTAATTTTGGTGGCATTCGACTCAGCTCGACTAGCTCTTTCAAATGATATGACATTTGTAATTTAAAGCCTGCACCCACGTACTAAAGTGACCCCAAAATAATTTTCGCCGTGTCTAGAATGATATTTTTAATTTAAAAAAATTTTTTTAAACAATAGAACTGTTGAAAAATTTTCTCCTCGTGTTGTATATACAAGTGGAAAAGCATCCAGTGCTGCTGGATTAACTGCTGCTGTTGTTAAAAGTGAAGATTCTTTTGATTTTGTTATAGAAGCGGGTGCTTTAATGTTGGCAGATAATGTTTGTTTTTTTTATTTTAGAAATAAGGCCAATATTTTAGGGGATTACTAGAGGATTTTTTTGATATTTTTTAAATTTAATAGAATTATTAAAAGCACTATAGTGTAAGAAATGGTGAATGGTATAGGAGGGTTTTGGTGTAGTTGGATCTGTCTATGTTTTGCTTGTACAGGTCAACGGTTCGAAGCAATATGAAGAAAATTTTTTTTATTTCCACAGGAATGTTTAAAATTTATTTCTAATCATTTTTAAGGGTGTTTGTTGCATCGATGAATTTGATAAAATGGATCCAAAAGACCAAGTAGCTATTCACGAAGCTATGGAACAACAAACAATTTCAATTACTAAAGCTGGAGTAAAAGCTACTTTAAATGCAAGATGCTCAATTTTAGCTGCTGCAAATCCTATTGGTGGAAAATATGATCAATCTAAACCGCTTCGTTATAATGTTATGTTAACAGCTCCAATAATTTCTCGTTTTGATTTATTTTTTGTTTTGGTTGATACTAATGATAATTCTGTAGGTTGAATAAATTTTATGTTTTTTAGGAGGGTAAGGCTTCCCTGCTATTGTTTTTCTTGGTCATAAATAATCGAATGGTTCCCTTCAAAAAATCGAATGGCTCTGAGGTTCTGATTCCTCTTTGTTCCAACTTTTTGACGTTTTCATGTTTACAGTTCCAGGCAGTTCTAAAATTTTGTGGTTGTGGAATCAGTTACGATGGAAGATTCTTTGAATAAAGAAATCGCTTATCCCTTCTAATGAAATTAAAAGTGAACAAAAAGGTTAAACTGAAAGGAAAAGGTTATGAGAAGGATTTTTGATCTTATGACTTGCGCTTGCTTATGCCCTTTATAATAGTATATCCCCTTATAACCTTTTATCCTCCTCCCTCTCTTTTCAAATATTTTTAAGTCTTCTAAAATTAATTTTAAAAAATTCTATTTAGGTAGTCGATTATGAAATTGCAAAGAAAATATTAGAAAATCATCGTCGTGCATTTAATCGTCAACAGGCTAATACAATTTATACAATGGAAGAAGTTAGAAAATATATAATGTTTGCAAGATGTTTTAAACCGAGGGTTTTTTTTTTAAATTTATTTTTTTTTTAATTTTTTTAAAAAAGATTTCTGAAGCTGCTGAACTTGCTTTAAAATCAGCATATTTAAAATTTCGTTTAAACGATGATGGATCGAGAATTAAAGTGACAGGTTTTCTTTTTGGATTTTTTGAAATTTTTTTCATGGAATTTGTATGAATTTTCAAGAAAAATTCTTGAAATTTCAAAAAAAAATTTTTGAAATTTTTTTAAAAATTTTTTTTTGAATTTTTTGAAATTTTTTTTGAATTTTTTTTTAATTTTTTTTTCGAAATTTTTTTTCAACTTTTTTATACTAAAATATATCTTTATGAAAAATATTTTTTCTAAAGTTCGTCAATTGGAATCATTAATTCGTCTTTCTGAGGCATATGCTCGTTTAAAATGTGCTCCTGAGGTAATTAAATTTTTTAAAAATTTTTGAGAATTAAAAATATTTTCAAAGGTTCTCCCTGAACATGTTACCAAAGCAACAAAATTACTTTCTGAAACTATTGTTCGGATGGGAAGTAAACAAATAAGTTTGGAAGAGGAGGATGATGTAAGCTTAATAAAAGTTTTTTTGGTTTTCTATTTTTTTAAATTTACGAATAATCTAGTCTAAGCTTTTAAATATTCCAAAAAATTTTCTCGAGATTTTTTTGGTCATCTTCTAATTTTAGATATTCTTTATTTTTAATCCCATGGGACTTAACCGTTATTTTCCCCTTTTTACATTAGAATATTTTTTTAATCTGCGGATGGTCGAAACATTTTTTGAAAAACGAAAGGCGAAGCACCAAAAAATTGTCGAAATTTGATGAAAGACTGGGTGCAGAACGGTCACACTTCTATAAACACAGTGTAGAGTGTTTTTAGGATTGGGTGTTTTTAAGATTCGTTCGCCAAAAAAATTTTTTTCTGTCCGCAAATGTCGTTTTATTTTTTTAATTTTTAAAGGATGAATTTATGCCGTTATCTTCTCATCATCACCCATTAAGTGATTTAACAAATAATAGCCAAGAATTGGTAGAAGAAAGGATGGATATAGACCCAATACATTTAACAATGTCTGATGTTGAATTTGGAAGAATTACTGAAATGTTGGTTGTTCATATGAGACGAGAAGAGGCGTTACATGGAGAAGAGGAAGACTGGAAAGGTGTTAAGCAATCTCAACTTGTTGAATGGTAGGGGGAAGTTTTTTTAATTTATTTTTAAAAATTTAAAGAATATTTTTGAAATTTTTTCAGAATATTTCTGATAAAAAAGAAAAATTTTTTTTCTGGTTTTTTCAAATTTTCTGGGTAATAGTAGTGTAGTTACCGGCAATTTTCTGAATAATAAAAAATTCGGAAATTATTTTATAAGTTCTGTTCTAGTAATTATATTTGGGTGTTTTTTTTAATTTTATTTTTTGTCTATGAATATTTTAGTACAAGCAGTCCTTACTTTTACTTCACCGACTTTAACGTCCAATTTTTTTATGCAATTGGGTGATGCACAAATGAGATCCTTTCGAGGTCCTTTTTTCCTTTGGGCTGCTATTTTTATTTGAGAATATTTTTCAAAATTTATTTTTGTAATTAAAAAAAATTTTCTTTTTGCAGGTATTTAGAAATGATGGAACCAAATATACAAACAGAAGAAGATTATAAATTGCATAAAACAAAAATTGAACGTATAATACCCAAATTAATAAGAAATAAAGTAATTATTCGAATGGATGAAGGAGAAGGTGATGATATTGAGGATGGAGAGGGAGGAAGTGGTGGTGGTAATAATAATGAGAACGCTATTCTTTTGGTACATCCAAGCCATGTAAGCGATGATTAAAAAAGAGAAAAAAAAATTTTTCTGAATATTTTGGGGAAGTAAAGTCAAATATTTTGGGAGGTAAAATTGAAGGGATCGGATCGAGTTGATAGAAAAGAGATAGGTTAAAAATCGGCTTATAACCTATGTCATTCTTGATTATAAAGTTTGCTCTCTAATATAAATTAGGGATCGGACTGGGATCGTTATACGAGAATCGAATTGATATTCGACTAAATATAGATCTCGATAACGGAGATTTTTTTGAGATCTTGTCTCTGTCCGATCACTAATATAAACACGTCTTCTCGATCTTTTTAAGAATTTTGGGTTGTTTAAAAAAATTAAAGTTAAAATAATTAAACTAAGGAAAGGGTTGACTGTTGCATGATTAGAATATTTTTTAAAAAATCAGAATTTTTTTCAAGAAAAGTCGGAATTTTTCTTGAATGTACGCGTTATCAATATTTGGCTTTATTTATATTTACTCAAATTATTTAATATTTTTTTTTGATTGAATTTTCATTTATTTATTTTTTTATTTTTTGTGTAATATATTGACACTGCTATTATACTTATTAAACACTGATTATTTAATAAAATATTTGAAACAAAATTTAAATTTTAATAAATTTTTTTTTCTCGTTTTGCGATGCAAAAATACTATTTTAATTATCTGTTTTTAATTATTAAAATCCTCTCTCTTTTAATTTTTTTCTATTTTTTCCTTTCCAAAACACTTGAAAATTGTCCACCTGGTCATCATAATTATTATTTTTATATTTTTATGGCCCTTTACCTTGGCCCCTTTATTAAAACCCAGCATTTTTGGGGACAAATAATCAATATACCTATATTATTTTTTTATTTTTGGGTAGGCCCCTTTTATTATTTTTTTTATTAAGAGCAAATATACACCTTTCCTCTGCTTTACCCTTCAGTTTCCCTTATTTTCTTCCTTTTTGCTTCCATTTTTCTTCCTTCCTTTCCTCATGAAAATCCCTTGCCTTTCCTTTACCTTCCCTTCCCTTGCCTTTCCCTTCCTTTTCTCTTAATTTTTTTTCATGTTTTCTTCCTTTTTTCCATTCTTTCCCTCATGAAACTTAGCTTGTTTTCAAGAGGAATTGCACTTATTTATGCATTGTTTTTATTTACAAAGAAAATTTTTTTTATAAATATTTTTTTAGCAAGTATAATTAAACCAACAAAGGCCTTTAATAGAAGATAACCACTTGTTTAGACGAACGTGTTTTTATTGGAAATAAAAATTAAAAAATAAAATAAAAATAAATGTTGGACGACTATGTAAGAAGGTGTATTTAATCGAAGGTTTTTTTATTTAAATTTAAAAAAAAATTAAAAAAAAAAAATTTTTAACGTTAGATAGAAGACGGATGTGTTGCTCAAGGATTTAAAAAGAAGAATAAATTTTTTTGGTCAAAACTAGAACGGATATGCATTGGTAAAAAATTTTGTTTTTAATGGGGAAAAAGGGTTGAAAAAGTAATTTATTGGGATTGACTCCCTTTTCTTTCACGATCCTGGTTTTTAAAAAATATATTAAAACAACTGGTTCAAACAAAATTTATTAACTGAAAATGAGATTATTAAAAGAAAAATGAAATTTTGAAAAAAGTGATAGAGTGACATTTGCGGACAAACATTTGCGGACAGACATTTGCGGACAGACATTTGCGGACACCCGCTAACTATAACAAGTTTTGACCTAGATATACACCATTAAGATATACATATTTACATGTTTTTAAGTCTGGTCAATTGCTTAAACAATTGGCGAATCTGCCCCAATTTCAAAATAAATTTAAATTTTGTCCGCAATCTTTTTTCGAAAATGTCCGCAATCTATTTATATTTGTTTACGTTCTAAATATTTCTGATTTTTCAGAATTTTTATCAGAATTAATTTTCATATCATTCGATATATAAATTCTCTTCCAATCAGTTCCAATTTCAATCGATTTCAATTTTGTACGCAAATGTCGATTCGCAAATGTCGCTTTATTAAAAAATAAAATACGTGGTTTTTCTGGTGATTGGAGGGGAATGAGAGAAATAAAATAGCTCTAGAGGAGTATTATTTTTAATGCTTTTTCTTTTTCAACTTTTTTTTTTTTTTTTTTCTAAAAAGTGACCCGGCGCATCCGTAACACACTACCCCAATTTTTACTTTTTATTTTTCTTTTAATAAATCGATTTTATTTTTGAAAGCAAACACATTCACTGATTTTTCCCCCTTATGATGATTTTTCTTCCTATGCGCGCATACAAAAGTACGGGAAAATAAAGGGAAAAATAAATAAATGTTAAAAAAAAATAGGAAAAGTACTTTTTTCCGGTAAAAACATCTTCATTATATTACTCACATTTCTTCTCGGTTTCCCTCAATTTATTTTTTTCATCTAGAAAACTGATCCTTATTTTCTTATTGTTAGTTATAATTTCCTTCAATGTGTTTTTATATTTATTTTCAGAATTATTTCTGTATATTCTTAAATATACATATTTCTGATTTTTGGAATTAATATCAGAATTAATTTTCAGAATAATTATCAGAATTAGTTTCAGAATTAAAATATCAGAATTATTTTTCAGAATTAAAATCAGAATTAATTTATCAGAATTTATTTTCTGAATTTTTGTCAGAATAATTTTCAGAATTTTACAAAATTAATATCAGAATTAATTTATCAGAATTAATTTACAGAATTATTTTTCAGAATTAAAATCAGAATTAATTTGTCAGAATTTATTTTCTGAATTTTTGTCAGAATAATTTTCAGAATTTTACAAAATTAATATCAGAATTAATTTATCAGAATTAATTTACAGAATTATTTTTCAAAATTAAAATCAGAATTAAATTTTCAGAATTTATTTTTAGAATCTTTCTCACTCAACTCTTCTCACAATACACCCTATTTCAGAATTAATTTTAAAATATCCTAGAATTTATATCAGAATTAATTTTCAAAACAAAACATCTACTAGTACTATTTATCACTAGGGGTTCCAATTATATGGAAATCCATATTTTTTTCCTGAATTCCTATGACTGTGAAATGCACAAAAAACATGTTTTTGGCTTGTTTTAGAGTTTTTAGAATGGTCTTTAAAATCCATATTTTCCATATTTTTCCATATTTTGGCATTATGCCCATATTTTCCATATTTTTCCATATTTAGCCTTTATATCCATATTTTATATTAATATTTCTCCTTTTTTGAAAATTTTGGCCCATATTTGGTCATTTTTTGATAAATTTTAGTAAAAATTTGTGAAAATTTTCAAAATTTAGGAAATTTTTGGTCAAAAAATGGGGTCACTTTAGTACGTGGGTGCAGGCTTTAAATTACAAATGTTATATCAATTGAAAGAGCTAGTCGAGCTGAGTCGAACGCCACCAAAATTAGCTCTAGGAAAAATTTTTGAACCGAGATACAGGCGATTGAAAATTGAAAAACCATAGGGGGGACCAAGCACTTTTTTGGGGTGAAAAATTCGAAAATGCAAATTATACCTCATTCGAAAGAGCTCGTCGAGCTGAGTCGAATGACACCAAAATCAACGAAATCCGACTTGAATGGACCGAGATATAGACCCCTAAAAATCGAAGATCCAAAAGGGCGATTTTTGGAATAAAAAATTTTTTATACAAATAATACCTCATTCGAAAGAGCTCGACGAGCTGTGTCAAATGACACCAAAATCACCGTGATTGAACAAGATTAGACAAAGTTATGACACAAAAAACTACCAACATAAACCTATGGGTCGTCGGCGAGGCGCTTGTGCAAAACCCCGCGCTTCGCGCGGGGTTTTGCGGCACGCGCCTCGCGGGGAGTCTACGGGCGATGGGTCTGGGCTCGTAACATAAACCTATTCCTAAATCTCTTGCTCTGGACGTATTTGGGGCCTCCGTGGCAGCAAAAATCTCAACATTTGCCATAGGTAAGGAGCTAAAATAAAAGATCATAACTTTGTCCAATCAAGTCGGATTTCGTTGATTTTGGTGTCATTCGACTCAGCTCGACGAGCTCTTTCGAATGAGGTATAATTTGCATTTTCGAATTTTTCACCCCAAAAAAGTGCTTGGTCCCCCCTATGGTTTTTCAATTTTCAATCGCCTGTATCTCGGTTCAAAAATTTTTCCTAGAGCTAATTTTGGTGGCGTTCGACTCAGCTCGACTAGCTCTTTCAAATGATATAACATTTGTAATTTAAAGCCTGCACCCACGTACTAAAGTACAGCCCAAAAAATTTTTTCGAAAATTTTTCGGAAAAATTTATTTTCAAAAAATTTTTAACGGAAATTTTGAATCCATAAAATCTTTTAGAATACTCTTGAAATGCAATGTTAAAGGCAAAATTATTGTTTTCTACATAAAATACTGATTTTTAAAATATCTTTTCACTATTTTTTGATCCATATTTCGGTATTTTATATCCATATTTAGTGTTTATTTCCATATTTATATCCATATTTCAGGATTTTATATCCATATTTTATGTCCATATTTTGCGATTTTATATCCATATAATTGGAACCCCTATTTATCACATTTACCCCCATATTTATTCAATCATTTATTTTTTATCTTTTGGGTTTTATTTTACATATTTTTAGTCGCCAATTTAATTTTATCACAATCAATCTTTGTTAAAATGTTTTTATATTTTTTATAGTTCCAACAACATACATCCGTTGCTGGTTTAAAAACAGGATAATCCTTTTTACACGCGTTTTTCTTCTCTTCGGCCTTCCTTTTCATTCTTCCGCTATCAATGAAAATCAATTAAAAAAAAACAGAAAAAAATACTACACACAACTGGCTGTTCCCTTATATATAACTATTTAAAAAAACTCTTCTTTTCCCCCTTTTTTTCTGCGATTTGCGCCGATTAAAAGGTGGTTGGTTGGTGTTGGGGCTGGTTGTTGCTGCTTGCCCTCGTTCTTCTCCCTTTCCCCCCTTCTATTGCTTTCTCCTTATTTGAGTGACGACTGAATGACTGACGACTGACTTTCTAAAACTATACTCTGAATTAGTAAAGTGAAAAAAGAAATTTTTTTCTGCCTTTTTTTTTATTCAAATACAACAACAACTTAAAAAAATAAATGTTGTGGCCAACAATAAACTAACAACTAAAATCACTAATAAATAAATATTATTAATTTTTGCATACAAGGTAAAGGAATGTTGAAGGGGAAATCGAGCAGGTTTTTCGTGATTTCTCTTATTAGTCTTGCCTCTCAGATATTTGGGGAATTTTAAACAAAAATTTTCAAAAAATTAAAGAGCGCGAAAAAATAAAATTTATTTTTGTAAACATTTCAAAATGTCGACTTTTCATAATGTCAAAAAAATTTTCCAAAATGTCATTTCAAAATGTCAGCTATTCATAATGTCCAAATTCCTAAAATTCGTTCTTAATTGCCAAAATTTTTCCCAAAATGTCAACTTTCCAAAATGTCGCATAATTGGGCATATCCCCTAAAAACAACCAAAACTTCTTAAGGTCATTATAATCCATTCAATTATATTCATAAATTACCTCCCATTCCTCAAAGGATTCCCAAAAGTCTGTCGAATAAATGACCTTGGAAGGGGTGCTCCTTAATATACACACAAATGCAATTAATAGCCGGGCCCATAAAAATTCTTTGACTTTTCTTTATATTTTATAGCCTTCTTTGGAATCTCCATTCACAATATACAATAATTCTCTTTTTTTTCCTTTAATAATAAAATTTAAAAAACTTTATTCTTTCAACTTTGTATTTTTTAATTTATTACACCTTTTTTTCAAACTTTTTCCCCCTATTTTTCCTCTATTTTTCCAGCTTTTACAATTTAAAGTTTGAAAAAAGCTTACAATTTATTAAAGTTGTTTCGACGAAATAGCTGATTTTATATGTATATTGACTAGAGACCGGATTGAGACGAGATCTCGAACGAAAATCGCGATTATCGAGATTGAGATTTTTCGGGATATCTCGTACGACATTCCCAGTCCGATCTCCAACATTGACTAAAATTGAAAAATTAATGCTTAAAAATGTTTTTTTTTTGTTTTTACAGCTTTTTTTTATTATAATTTGTAATTCATTCTTCCCAAGTTTTTGAATTTTAAACTTCCCAATTTTAGTCCATACACACAAAATTAGCCTTTTTGTCGAAGTATATTTTTTCTAATTTTCAGTTAACACCTTCTTCTTAAATGTCTTCCACTCAACTTGAAAGAGTTATTGGCTGTACAGCTTGCTCACGTTCCCTTGCAGTAAACCCAACTTCCGGTCTGATATGTTATCCTGCTGGTTCAGCTATTGTAATAAACAACCCTTGCAGTCAATCAAAAATTAATCTGTTATCGCCTGGGAGGTGTCATATAACTTGTATTGCTTGGTAAACAATTAAATTAATTTTTAAATAAATTATTTCACGAAAATTAATTTCTTAAGAAAAAAAATTTTTGTTTTTTGATTGAGTTTTCCACTTAGAAAAAATTTTATTAGAACCAAAAATCAGTTAATTTTTGTGTGTGTGACTATTTTATAATTTGGGCTGATTTTTCGTTCAAATAAAATTTTTTCAACCAACTTAACTTTTTTTTTTATTTTTCAGGTCGCCTTGTGGTCAATACATAGCTACTGGAGAGGTTTATATTTTTAAGTGTTCTTTTTTTAATTTTTTTAAAGTTTGGCACAGATCCAAAAATTAGAATTTGGGCACTTACAAACTGCAGCAATGAACCTGAGGTTAATTTTTCCTGTATTAAATTTTGGTAGATTTAAAAAAATTTTTGAATTTTTTAAGTGTGAATTGAGTTGGCACAGACTTGGAATAAGCTGTGTGGTTAGTTGGAATTTTTTTCTAAAAATTATTTTTATTTTTTTTAATTTTAAGGGATTTTCGAGTGATTCTGAATTGCTCGTTTCTGTTGGAAATAATGTAAAAAAAATTAAATTTTTTGGTAAAATATTTTTAAAAAATAAAAATAGCATGACAAACAAATAATTGTGTGGGAATGGAAAACAAAAAGAAAATTGGCTGAAAGTCGCTTAACTTGTCAGGTGAATGCTATGGCTCAATCTGCTAATGGAAAAATGTTTGTTACAGTGAGTTTTTGTGTTTTTTTTTATAAATTTTGTAGGAAAATACATGTGTTTTAAATTTATGTATTTTTTTAAAAATTATTTTCCGGAAAATACAAAATTATTTGCTGCTTATTTTTTCCGGAAAACATATTGTGTTAAATTAATTACATTATGCTTTCCGGAAAATACATGTATTTTAAATTAAATTTCTGTTTATTTTACGGAAAATATTTAAGAAATAAATAAGGTGTGGTTATTTAATTCGAAATATTTTTTTAATTTCAGGTTGGTGTTAGACACGTTAAATTTTGGTATCTTGAACGTAATGGGGATAATAACAATTCTGTCTTGCTTCAAGTAAAATTAAATTCTTTTTAATTTTAAAATTTTTTAAAATAAAATTTAGGGTCGATCAGCAATTCTTTCTGAACAGCGGAACAATACGTTAAAATTTAAATTTTATTTTTTTAATTAAAAAAAAATTTTATTTACAATTAGCTTTATTGCTTGTTGTTGTTTACCTCCCCAAAGAACTTTTGTTTTAACTTTAACAAGGCTTTTGATTGAATTTGTGGATAAAAAACTTGTCAGTCTATATCAAATGGGTGAAGAAGTGCCTTTAGCTTTGTCTTGTTTTTCAAATTTTATTTTTATTGGATTTTGGAATGGAATGATTAGAATAATTGATTCAACAAGTATGGAATTAATAATGGAATTACCAAAGCCTTTACCTCTACAAAAGTTTTCGGCAGAATTTGAGAGAGCAATAAACTCGTCTATTATGCCTGATGAGGAGTTTAAGTGGGTATTTTAAATATTAAAAATATATTTTTGTGTTTTGTGGATGTAAGAATTATTTGTATTTTCCGGAAAACACATTTTGAAAAATAATTTATTTGTATGAAAATACATTTGGAAATACATTCCGGAAAATTAATTCCTATTTTTTCCGGAAAATACATTTAATTATTGACCTGAAAACTTCTAAAATACATTCCGGAAAATTAATTCCTATTTTTCCGGAAAATACATTTAATTATTGACCTGAAAACTTCTAAAATACATTCCGGAAAATTAATTCCTATTTTTCCGGAAAATACATTTAATTATTGACCTGAAAACTTCTAAAATACATTCCGGAAAATTAATTCCTATTTTTCCGGAAAATACATTTAATTATTGACCTGAAAACTTCTAAAATACATTCCGGAAAATTAATTCCTATTTTTCCGGAAAATACATTTAATTATTGACCTGAAAACTTCTAAAATACATTCCGGAAAATTAATTCCTATTTTTCCGGAAAATACATTTAATTATTGACCTGAAAACTTCTAAAATACATTCCGGAAAATTAATTCCTATTTTTTCCGGAAAATACATTTAATTATTGACCTGAAAACTTCTAAAATACATTCCGGAAAATTAATTCCTATTTTTCCGGAAAATACATTTAATTATTGACCTGAAAACTTCTAAAATACATTCCGGAAAATTAATTCCTATTTTTTCCGGAAAATACATTTAATTATTGACCTGAAAACTTCTAAAATACATTCCGGAAAATTAATTCCTATTTTTTCCGGAAAATACATTTAATTATTGACCTGAAAACTTCTAAAATACATTCCGGAAAATTAATTCCTATTTTTCCGGAAAATACATTTAATTATTGACCTGAAAACTTCTAAAATACATTCCGGAAAATTAATTCCTATTTTTTCCGGAAAATACATTTAATTATTGACCTGAAAACTTCTAAAATACATTCCGGAAAATTAATTCCTATTTTTTCCGGAAAATACATTTAATTATTGACCTGAAAACTTCTAAAATACATTCCGGAAAATTAATTCCTATTTTTCCGGAAAATACATTTAATTATTGACCTGAAAACTTCTAAAATACATTCCGGAAAATTAATTCCTATTTTTTCCGGAAAATACATTTAATTATTGACCTGAAAACTTCTAAAATACATTCCGGAAAATTAATTCCTATTTTTTCCGGAAAATACATTTAATTATTGACCTGAAAACTTCTAAAATACATTCCGGAAAATTAATTCCTATTTTTTCCGGAAAATACATTTAATTATTGACCTGAAAACTTCTAAAATACATTCCGGAAAATTAATTCCTATTTTTTCCGGAAAATACATTTAATTATTGACCTGAAAACTTCTAAAATACATTCCGGAAAATTAATTCCTATTTTTCCGGAAAATACATTTAATTATTGACCTGAAAACTTCTAAAATACATTCCGGAAAATTAATTCCTATTTTTTCCGGAAAATACATTTAATTATTGACCTGAAAACTTCTAAAATACATTCCGGAAAATTAATTCCTATTTTTTCCGGAAAATACATTTAATTATTGACCTGAAAACTTCTAAAATACATTCCGGAAAATTAATTCCTATTTTTTCCGGAAAATACATTTAATTATTGACCTGAAAACTTCTAAAATACATTCCGGAAAATTAATTCCTATTTTTCCGGAAAATACATTTAATTATTGACCTGAAAACTTCTAAAATACATTCCGGAAAATTAATTCCTATTTTTTCCGGAAAATACATTTAATTATTGACCTGAAAACTTCTAAAATACATTCCGGAAAATTAATTCCTATTTTTCCGGAAAATACATTTAATTATTGACCTGAAAACTTCTAAAATACATTCCGGAAAATTAATTCCTATTTTTTCCGGAAAATACATTTAATTATTGACCTGAAAACTTCTAAAATACATTCCGGAAAATTAATTCCTATTTTTCCGGAAAATACATTTAATTATTGACCTGAAAACTTCTAAAATACATTCCGGAAAATTAATTCCTATTTTTCCGGAAAATACATTTAATTATTGACCTGAAAACTTCTAAAATACATTCCGGAAAATTAATTCCTATTTTTTCCGGAAAATACATTTAATTATTGACCTGAAAACTTCTAAAATACATTCCGGAAAATTAATTCCTATTTTTCCGGAAAATACATTTAATTATTGACCTGAAAACTTCTAAAATACATTCCGGAAAATTAATTCCTATTTTTTCCGGAAAATACATTTAATTATTGACCTGAAAACTTCTAAAATACATTCCGGAAAATTAATTCCTATTTTTTCCGGAAAATACATTTAATTATTGACCTGAAAACTTCTAAAATACATTCCGGAAAATTAATTCCTATTTTTCCGGAAAATACATTTAATTATTGACCTGAAAACTTCTAAAATACATTCCGGAAAATTAATTCCTATTTTTTCCGGAAAATACATTTAATTATTGACCTGAAAACTTCTAAAATACATTCCGGAAAATTAATTCCTATTTTTTCCGGAAAATACATTTAATTATTGACCTGAAAACTTCTAAAATACATTCCGGAAAATTAATTCCTATTTTTCCGGAAAATACATTTAATTATTGACCTGAAAACTTCTAAAATACATTCCGGAAAATTAATTCCTATTTTTTCCGGAAAATACATTTAATTATTGACCTGAAAACTTCTAAAATACATTCCGGAAAATTAATTCCTATTTTTTCCGGAAAATACATTTAATTATTGACCTGAAAACTTCTAAAATACATTCCGGAAAATTAATTCCTATTTTTCCGGAAAATACATTTAATTATTGACCTGAAAACTTCTAAAATACATTCCGGAAAATTAATTCCTATTTTTTCCGGAAAATACATTTAATTATTGACCTGAAAACTTCTAAAATACATTCCGGAAAATTAATTCCTATTTTTTCCGGAAAATACATTTAATTATTGACCTGAAAACTTCTAAAATACATTCCGGAAAATTAATTCCTATTTTTCCGGAAAATACATTTAATTATTGACCTGAAAACTTCTAAAATACATTCCGGAAAATTAATTCCTATTTTTTCCGGAAAATACATTTAATTATTGACCTGAAAACTTCTAAAATACATTCCGGAAAATTAATTCCTATTTTTCCGGAAAATACATTTAATTATTGACCTGAAAACTTCTAAAATACATTCCGGAAAATTAATTCCTATTTTTTCCGGAAAATACATTTAATTATTGACCTGAAAACTTCTAAAATACATTCCGGAAAATTAATTCCTATTTTTTCCGGAAAATACATTTAATTATTGACCTGAAAACTTCTAAAATACATTCCGGAAAATTAATTCCTATTTTTCCGGAAAATACATTTAATTATTGACCTGAAAACTTCTAAAATACATTCCGGAAAATTAATTCCTATTTTTTCCGGAAAATACATTTAATTATTGACCTGAAAACTTCTAAAATACATTCCGGAAAATTAATTCCTATTTTTTCCGGAAAATACATTTAATTATTGACCTGAAAACTTCTAAAATACATTCCGGAAAATTAATTCCTATTTTTTCCGGAAAATACATTTAATTATTGACCTGAAAACTTCTAAAATACATTCCGGAAAATTAATTCCTATTTTTCCGGAAAATACATTTAATTATTGACCTGAAAACTTCTAAAATACATTCCGGAAAATTAATTCCTATTTTTTCCGGAAAATACATTTAATTATTGACCTGAAAACTTCTAAAATACATTCCGGAAAATTAATTCCTATTTTTCCGGAAAATACATTTAATTATTGACCTGAAAACTTCTAAAATACATTCCGGAAAATTAATTCCTATTTTTCCGGAAAATACATTTAATTATTGACCTGAAAACTTCTAAAATACATTCCGGAAAATTAATTCCTATTTTTTCCGGAAAATACATTTAATTATTGACCTGAAAACTTCTAAAATACATTCCGGAAAATTAATTCCTATTTTTCCGGAAAATACATTTAATTATTGACCTGAAAACTTCTAAAATACATTCCGGAAAATTAATTCCTATTTTTTCCGGAAAATACATTTAATTATTGACCTGAAAACTTCTAAAATACATTCCGGAAAATTAATTCCTATTTTTTCCGGAAAATACATTTAATTATTGACCTGAAAACTTCTAAAATACATTCCGGAAAATTAATTCCTATTTTTCCGGAAAATACATTTAATTATTGACCTGAAAACTTCTAAAATACATTCCGGAAAATTAATTCCTATTTTTTCCGGAAAATACATTTAATTATTGACCTGAAAACTTCTAAAATACATTCCGGAAAATTAATTCCTATTTTTTCCGGAAAATACATTTAATTATTGACCTGAAAACTTCTAAAATACATTCCGGAAAATTAATTCCTATTTTTCCGGAAAATACATTTAATTATTGACCTGAAAACTTCTAAAATACATTCCGGAAAATTAATTCCTATTTTTTCCGGAAAATACATTTAATTATTGACCTGAAAACTTCTAAAATACATTCCGGAAAATTAATTCCTATTTTTTCCGGAAAATACATTTAATTATTGACCTGAAAACTTCTAAAATACATTCCGGAAAATTAATTCCTATTTTTCCGGAAAATACATTTAATTATTGACCTGAAAACTTCTAAAATACATTCCGGAAAATTAATTCCTATTTTTTCCGGAAAATACATTTAATTATTGACCTGAAAACTTCTAAAATACATTCCGGAAAATTAATTCCTATTTTTTCCGGAAAATACATTTAATTATTGACCTGAAAACTTCTAAAATACATTCCGGAAAATTAATTCCTATTTTTTCCGGAAAATACATTTAATTATTGACCTGAAAACTTCTAAAATACATTCCGGAAAATTAATTCCTATTTTTTCCGGAAAATACATTTAATTATTGACCTGAAAACTTCTAAAATACATTCCGGAAAATTAATTCCTATTTTTCCGGAAAATACATTTAATTATTGACCTGAAAACTTCTAAAATACATTCCGGAAAATTAATTCCTATTTTTTCCGGAAAATACATTTAATTATTGACCTGAAAACTTCTAAAATACATTCCGGAAAATTAATTCCTATTTTTTCCGGAAAATACATTTAATTATTGACCTGAAAACTTCTAAAATACATTCCGGAAAATTAATTCCTATTTTTTCCGGAAAATACATTTAATTATTGACCTGAAAACTTCTAAAATACATTCCGGAAAATTAATTCCTATTTTTCCGGAAAATACATTTAATTATTGACCTGAAAACTTCTAAAATACATTCCGGAAAATTAATTCCTATTTTTTCCGGAAAATACATTTAATTATTGACCTGAAAACTTCTAAAATACATTCCGGAAAATTAATTCCTATTTTTCCGGAAAATACATTTAATTATTGACCTGAAAACTTCTAAAATACATTCCGGAAAATTAATTCCTATTTTTTCCGGAAAATACATTTAATTATTGACCTGAAAACTTCTAAAATACATTCCGGAAAATTAATTCCTATTTTTTCCGGAAAATACATTTAATTATTGACCTGAAAACTTCTAAAATACATTCCGGAAAATTAATTCCTATTTTTCCGGAAAATACATTTAATTATTGACCTGAAAACTTCTAAAATACATTCCGGAAAATTAATTCCTATTTTTTCCGGAAAATACATTTAATTATTGACCTGAAAACTTCTAAAATACATTCCGGAAAATTAATTCCTATTTTTTCCGGAAAATACATTTAATTATTGACCTGAAAACTTCTAAAATACATTCCGGAAAATTAATTCCTATTTTTTCCGGAAAATACATTTAATTATTGACCTGAAAACTTCTAAAATACATTCCGGAAAATTAATTCCTATTTTTTCCGGAAAATACATTTAATTATTGACCTGAAAACTTCTAAAATACATTCCGGAAAATTAATTCCTATTTTTCCGGAAAATACATTTAATTATTGACCTGAAAACTTCTAAAATACATTCCGGAAAATTAATTCCTATTTTTTCCGGAAAATACATTTAATTATTGACCTGAAAACTTCTAAAATACATTCCGGAAAATTAATTCCTATTTTTCCGGAAAATACATTTAATTATTGACCTGAAAACTTCTAAAATACATTCCGGAAAATTAATTCCTATTTTTTCCGGAAAATACATTTAATTATTGACCTGAAAACTTCTAAAATACATTCCGGAAAATTAATTCCTATTTTTTCCGGAAAATACATTTAATTATTGACCTGAAAACTTCTAAAATACATTCCGGAAAATTAATTCCTATTTTTCCGGAAAATACATTTAATTATTGACCTGAAAACTTCTAAAATACATTCCGGAAAATTAATTCCTATTTTTTCCGGAAAATACATTTAATTATTGACCTGAAAACTTCTAAAATACATTCCGGAAAATTAATTCCTATTTTTCCGGAAAATACATTTAATTATTGACCTGAAAACTTCTAAAATACATTCCGGAAAATTAATTCCTATTTTTTCCGGAAAATACATTTAATTATTGACCTGAAAACTTCTAAAATACATTCCGGAAAATTAATTCCTATTTTTTCCGGAAAATACATTTAATTATTGACCTGAAAACTTCTAAAATACATTCCGGAAAATTAATTCCTATTTTTCCGGAAAATACATTTAATTATTGACCTGAAAACTTCTAAAATACATTCCGGAAAATTAATTCCTATTTTTCCGGAAAATACATTTAATTATTGACCTGAAAACTTCTAAAATACATTCCGGAAAATTAATTCCTATTTTTCCGGAAAATACATTTAATTATTGAAATTAATTGTGTTTTTAAATGTCTAATAAATGTTCCGGAAAATTACTTTTTATAAAATACTTTACGGAAAATACATTTTAACCTATCTATTTTCTCTTATAAAAACACACACACACTATATTATTAATTATAATAAATTTTATTTTTCAACAGGTATCCAGATGTACATTCTTTAGTATTCCATTCTGCTTCGGGTGTTTTAAGTGCTTTATATAGGTTGGATTAATTCTTTAAAAATATTTTTTTTGTCGTGCTATCAATTAGTAAAATTAAAGATTAAAAGGAAAATTTTTTTAGTGACCGCTCTCTTTACCATTGGCAATTACATTTGTCTGTTACAGAAGAAGGACAACAACAAAAACAAGGAGAAGAGTCATTAATCCATCAAGTAGTTAAACTAAGGTTTTTATTTTTTTTTTGTTTTTAGAGAAATATTTTTTTTTTTGAAAAATTTATTTTTGAAATTAAATTTTGGAAAATTAAAAAAATTTTAAACGAGACCAAAAAATTTTTAAAATTACATTTGCTTTAAAATATTTTTAAAATTAATATTTTTTTTTTAATATTTAATTTTCCAGAAAATTTTTTTAAACTAAAATAAATTTAAAAAAATTTTATTTTTTTTCTAGTTCTCAACATTTTCATGTTGGTCCAATTTTTGATTTGGAAACTTGTGATTCTCCATTAAATCAAGGTTCTGACGATTTTTTTCTAACAGCGGGAGCTGATGAGACTGTTCGCTTTTGGTTTTTGTCTTCTTCTCAACCAACAAATAATTCCTCTTCTTCACTTTTATTAACTCCTGAATTGAAAAAAGTGCTCTTTTTAAGTTCAGAAAGTGGATTATTAACTGAACAACTTGATAGTAAGACTATTTTAGGTTTTTTAATTTTTAAAAATTTTTTTGTCAGAAAATTTTGGAGGTCTCCTTTCCGATTCATTAGAATCTACAACGGGTGTGCGTTGTCTTCGTCTTTCTCCTAATAATGAACATTTGGCTTGTGGACGTAAAAATGGCAATATAAGGTTAAATTTTTTGACTTTTCTTTAAATTTTTTGACCAAAAATCGGTGAATTTATGGCAAAAAATTTTTTGACCGAAATGGTACCAGAAAATAATTTTTTGACCCAAATGAGACCAAAAAATTTTTAAACCAATTTTTTAGTATTTTTGATTTACGTTCACCTAATTGCTCTATACTTGTTGAATTTGAAGCTCATGAAGGAGAAATTCTTTGTCTAGATTATAGCAATAACTCAACCAAAGAAAATTTTGAAAAAATTGGTCAATTACTTGCTTCTGCTAGTAGAGATTGCCTTATTCATATTTTTGATGTTGAACAAAATTATGCTCATTTATTAACTTTGGATGAACATAGAGGGCCTGTAATTACGTTGAAGTTTATTAAACCAGAAGAGGTTTGTGTTGGGAATTTTCTAATTAAAATTAGGGGCTTGTTGGGATTTTTTGTGGATAACTTTTGCGGACTTTTTTTTTAAGAATTTTCTTTTGGGTTATTTTTGCTTATGTCTTTGTTTTTAAATTTCTTTGACAGTTTTTTTTTGTATCTTTTTTCTGTTAACGTTATTTTTTTTTAATTTTTTACAAATCCGCAAAAATTGTCCGCAAATTCCCAAAAAAAATTTTTTTTTACAAATTTTTGCAGGATTCTCCTCTTTTGCTAATAAGTTTTGGTGGGGACCAATTATTAATTAGCCGAGAAATATTTTCTAATACAACAACAACAACAAAACATCTTTCAACAAATATATTAGTTCAAATAGATAAATGGCCAAATGAAAAAATTCCAAATTGTGTGGCTATAAGTAAAAATAAAAATATTTTAATTGGATGTCAAAATAGGTCATTGTGTGAAATTAATTGTAAAACTGGTCAATTACTACGTTCTTTTGATAAAGAAAAAATTTTTGGAAAAAATTTGGAAGAAGAAGAATTTGGGGGAGGAATTAGAATTACAAAGGTTTTTTTGAAATTTTGTAAAAAATTCCAAAAAATCTTTTTTCAAAGATTTGTGTAGACCCTTCTGGTACTTTAGCTGCAATTCTTTGTTCTGATAGAAGTGTTCACATTTTTGATTTACTTGAAGAAAAAGAGTGTGGAGGAGATGGTGTTGATGATGATAGCAGCAACAGATGTGGCGGTATACTTTTTTTTATTTTTAAATGTTTTTGTGTTTTGGTTATATTTTTAGATATATAAGGGGAAAATACAAAATTGTGTTTTTGTTTGGTAAAAATACAAAAATTGGGGGTAGTTTTTGAAAAAGCTATTTTAGAGGGTATATTTACGGAATGATTTTTCTTTTTGAAACGGGGGTAGGAGCACGGCGAACATTTTTCGAGCAGGCAGCATCACGGGGGCAGGGACGGGGAATTTCAAAAAAAATCTCTCAAATTCCCCGACTTCCGGGGACGGAGAATAACCCTACTAAACACACCCTTTGAATATTTTCTGGAAATAAAAATATGTACATTTTATTTTCTGGAACAACATTTTTCGATTATTTATTCTCAACTGAACACACAAAACTACAACAAACATAAAAACTATATGTTTTTTTTTCCTTTAATATATAGAGAATTTGTGTTTTGTTTTTGGTCATTTCTTTTTTTTATTTTATTTTTAATAAAAAAAAATTTTTTTTTTATATTTATACAGTTATTGGCCTTCCATCAGATTGTGTCACAGGGCTTGCCTTTTTGCCTGACTGCAG
Organism: Meloidogyne luci; assembly: GCA_902706615.1. Lineage (NCBI taxonomy): Eukaryota > Metazoa > Nematoda > Chromadorea > Rhabditida > Meloidogynidae > Meloidogyne > Meloidogyne luci. The sequence continues at coordinate 2,046,883 of CACSLI010000183.1, read as the reverse complement.
GTGCACAAATAAAAAAAAAATTTTTTTTTTATAAAAATAATTTTTTTTCTATTTTTAAAGACGCCTTTTGCTTGTTACATATTCGTTAGTTTATTTTTTTTTAATTAAAAAAATATTTTTAATTTTAAATTTATATAGTGGTTGTATTGCTATTTGGCGTTTACCTTCAACTTTACAAAAACGAATTCCTCCCAAAATTTCTTTACTTTGTGAACAGAAGTGAGTTTCTCTTAAAAAATTTTTTTTTAATTTTTGAGTGACCACACAGAAAATATTTTGGCATTTTCTTGGAACCTTATTTTTTATTTTATATTTGTAAATTTCCTTGTTTTTCACCTCCTTTTTACCTTACTCTAAAACGTTCTGTTCATTTTTAAAATTTTTTTAAAATATTTTAAATTTAAATTCCTCCTCTATGCTTATCGGGTTTTGATCACATTCTTTAAAAGAAAAATGAAAAATATAAAGGAAATTAAAAGACATTGAAACGGATAGGGGAGGAAGGGGGGGGGGGAAGTGGGAATGATCATTGCCCCAAATCGCCGCGCTCTTTATAATAGGGCAGTAAGAAAGAGTGCTCGTCCAGCTGCACATTATCTATGTACATACTTCTTTTACCCTTCCAATAAGAAAAAATTTTTTTTTGCTTTTTGTTTCCCCTTCTCAATAACAAAAATATATGCGCGTCTTTTCGTTTAAATCGTTTATAAAATATTAACCGATCATTTATATATTTATATCCCTCCACAAATTATCTTTCTTTATTCCTTTTTATTCGTAGAAATTTATTTTGCACTTTTAATAAAAATTAGAGGTATTTAAATTTAAATGAGCCCTCTCATTCCTCTCTTTTTTACCTTGTTGGAATTCTCCTCAACCTCACATTTCTTCTCTTATCTTCGTCCTTTAATCTTTCCTTACCTCTAATATTTACTTCCTTTTTTTCTCTTCATTAAATTCCTCTTCCTCTTCAAATTTTTTCTTCAACTTTATTAAGTTGGGGAGAAGTGATCAGTGCTAGGTAGAAGTTCTGAGCTCCTGAGCTGAAGCCAAGATTAAAAAAAACTTGGAACCCGAGGCACAAAATTCCCAATATTTACCACTTGAAGTAATATCTTCCAATCCTTTCCCTTCCTTAATTTTTTTTAAATTTTCATTTTAGTTCTCCTACAAGCCCAGAAAGTGCTTCTTCCAACCCAAAAATAAATAAATTAACAACAGACGATATTCTTTCTGAACAATTAAATTTTTCAAATTTGGCCAATTTTGTAGAACAACAACAACAACAACCTCCAGCCATTTTCTCCCTAAGTTCTGTCTCTTCAAACATTGCCGCCAACAACAACAACAAAAGACCTTCAACGCTGCAAGAGGCTGATGATGAATTGGACAGTGGAATTGGTGGTGGGGGAGAAGGTGGAGGAGGAACAAGTAGTGGTGCTACCTCAGCAGATCGAGCTACCTCAGCAGATCAACAGAAAAAACAACAACAAAGGTATGGGGAAAATATATTTTTTTAAAAGTTTATGTGGAGTATATGCGGTGTTTCAAAAGTAAAAAAAAATATAAAATACATACATTATTTGCATAATGTATTTTATATTTGAAAGAATTTATTTTCATTGTATTTTCCGGAAAAGTTTTGAATATTAATCTATTGTATTTTTCCGGAAAGGTTTTCAGAATGTATTTTTTGTGTGTTTTTCCGGAAACATTTTCAGACCTAAATGTATTTTTCCGGAAAGGTTTATATTAAATTTTAAAAAATACAAAAATTCCTTTTCTTTGTATTTTCTTTGTATTTTGTTTCTTTTTTTAAATTTTTCTGGCGCATACATACATCAATCGCTGATGTGTAAAAAACAAAAAAAAGTGGTTAGAAAAAAGTCATCGATGCATAAAACTAAAGTTGAATAAAGGAATATTTTTTTTGGTCTGATTCATTCTAACCGGTAGAAAAAGATTTTCTGATCATGAAAATATTTTTATAAAAAAATATTTTTCCTTTCTAAATTTCAATTTTTGTTGACTAAAAAATATAATTTTGGAGAGACCTTGAACTTTCCTCTAATTTTTTTTTTATTTTTTAAAAATATTTGTAAAGATCGCTTCTATTTTCCCCCTTTTTTTATATTTTCTGTTTATATAGCCCATCGGCTGGCCAATCGATTTTATTCCATCACATTTATTTTTCTAAATAACGCTTAAAAATGAACGTTCGATTGAAAAAAAAAGATATTTGCGGTTAAAAAGACTGGTATATATTTACCGAAACCACAAAAAAAATTTAAAAAAAAAGAAGAAAAATTCTTTCGCCTGTCACTACCACCATTTTTTGCGCTTAATATGCCTTTATTTTAGTTTCCTTCCTGTTTTGATCATATGAAATACATTTTTCATTGAAACAAATCTTACAACATTTCCGGAAAAAATACAGAAAATACCTTTTTAAATAATGTATTTTTGTAACAAATTCTATAATTTGTGTTTTCCGGAAGCTTTTCAGAGAATTTATTTTACAATGTATTTTTTGTTTATTATCAGAATTTATTCTGTATTTTTCTGAAACTTTCCGGAATTGTTTTTCGATTTTGTATTTTCCGGAAATGTATCTTCTTTTTAATTTTCTTTTTAATTTTATTTAACTACTATTTTTATTTTTTATTTTTTTACAGGGTGCGCCATAAGTAACCGGACACTTGCTTTCTCTCATAACTTTATTAAAACGCACTCAAATAAAATCGAAATACAATCAAATGATAGAGAATTAAATAAGGAACAATAATAATCAGGAAGTTTCGAAATGCCCACCCTTGGCTTTGATACAGAGGCAAAGGCGCGAAGAAAAATTTTCGCAAATAGCACGCACCTCCTTGAGTGTTATTAAGTCCCACTCTCGTGTGAGAGAGTGGCGCAGAGACTCCAAACTTTTATGAGGCATAGCACAGGTCCTGGACTACAAAATAGACCAAACAGAATAATCCATCGGGTTTGGATACGGGGAGTAGAGCGGCAATTCCTGAGCGCTAATGAACCCAGGGAAATTGGCCTTGCACCAGTCCTGAACTTCTTTCGCCTTGTGTGCCGAGCAGAGTCCTGTTGGAAAATCCAGACTCTGCGACCGAAATGGCTCTTGGTCCAAGGCTTCACAACACGCTGCAAGATTTCTCGCAAGTAATAGTCTTTGTTGATTTTTACCCCAAGATCAACGAAAAAAAGGGGTGTTTTGCCTGACGCGCAAATACCGGCCCAAACCATGACAGATTGGGGATGTTGGGAATGAGTGATAAGTTTATCGGAAAGAGGAGATTCTGTAGTCCAGATTCTATCATTTTTATGGTTGTGTACGGCTTATATTGTAAAAAATTTTTCGTCTGATAAAAAAATGTCCAGACATGCGTGCCACTGGGGGAGGAGATGAAATTTTGCGGACAGAATTTTTTGCCAAAAAAGTGAAACTATTAGAATCACGTTGACTAGCCATAATAGAGAATTGAACGGGCTAAAAAATAAGCATAAAATCGATTAAAAATATTTACAATAAAAAAAGTTATAAGGAATTTAAAGGTGTCCGGTTACTTATGGCGCACCCTGTAGTTTTGAAATTAAACGACTGAACCCATTGGACGCTTCCATTTTATTTTCTAAACAAGAGGAGGGGCAAAGTGAAATTGGAGGAGAAGGTAAAATAATAATTTTTATTTTTCCTTAAATATTAGCAGAAATTTAATTTTTTAAAGAATTTATACAAATAAATAATAAAAAAAATTTTTTGTAGTAGTTATCAATTCAATGCTTTCTCACTCCTCAATGACTCGTCCTCAGCATTCAAATGTTTCTAATCCGCATAATAATAATAATCTTGGTACTCCACAGCAAAATAAACAACAGCATTTTTTTCAGCATAATCAACAACAAATAAAAGTAAACGCCCTTTAAAATTATTTTTATATATAATGTCTTAAAAGTTCCGGAAAATACATTTTTATATTTAAAATAAATTCTGAAAAATAAATAGGGAAAAATACAATTTCAGAAAAATAAACACATTTGTTAATATAAGCTTTCCGGAAAATACATAAAGAAATAAGTCTTACGAAATTTCCGGAAAATACATTTATATATTGAAAACGTGTCACGACACTTGCAGATATGACATTTGCAGACCCGACTTTTGCAGATCCGACATTTGCAGATACCGACACTTGCAGATATGACAATGTCGATCTGCAAAAGTCGTCTGCAAGTGTCGTATGACCATCGAAAATACATTTTCCTGGAAATACACTAGTAAAATACATTTTCAGAAAAATACAAATTTTCCGGAAAATACATTAATTAATAAATCATTCAAAGTTTCCGGAAAATACGTTTTATTAAATCAGAAAATAAGCTTTCCGGAAAATACAACCTTAACAAATAAATTCTGAAATATTTGCGGAAACACAAAAAAAAGTACAAATTTTATTTTCTTTTTTTCCAGCATACTCCAACTCAACAGCAACAATTTTCTCATTTTCCACTTTTATATACTCATCCAAGCCAACAACAACAACAACAAAATTTATTATTAAATCAACAACTACAGCAACCTAAAAATAGTCGTTCAATGTCTAATTTACATTCAACAAGTATTATTAATGGACAACAACAACAACAATCAAGAGAAAGGCGTAAATGGAATATTGGAGGAGTAAATAATGCTGCTGCTACTGTTCTACAGCAACATCAGCAACAACAACAAATATTAAATCCAACACAAATTTATTTACAAAATCAGAATGGAGGAGGTATATTTTATTTTTTTTTTGTTTTAATTTTTATTCAGAAATAGGATTTTGGGTTTCAAATTTTTTTTTTTTTTTGAGATTTTTTTCTGAACTTTATAGAGTCTAAAAAGCATGAATTTTTACTTGTTAAATTTTTATAGTAATATTTTTTGACATTTATCAACCACTTTTGTTTTTATTTGAAGGAAAAAAATCATAGACCACAAAACGATTTTTTAAACAAAAATTAATTTTTATTTTATTTATTTTTTAGAAAAAAAAATTTTTTTTCTAGTTTCTTCTTCACCTTCTCCTTCAATGTATCTTTCTGTTAGACCACCACCTATTCAACAACATCCACCAATTCAACAACACCAACCTTTAACTAAAGACATTGTTAATTCAAATTATTTATCTGTTAATAATAATCAACAACGTTTTGGTATTGGTAATTCTATTTCATTAAATGCTATTCGTTCTGGAATGATTGAAAAGGTTTTTTTTAAACTAATTTTATTTTTAATTTTTTTTAAATACATGCGGGTTTATCTTTTCAGAATTAGCTTTTTTATTTAATTATGTTTTATTTATTTTCGGTAATGTTCGGTTGTGGTGTAATGGTTAGTGTTTGTGTCTACAACAATTATACTTGTGGGTTCGAATCCTTTTGGTTGTTTTTTTTGTGTTTCCGGTCCTTTTTCCTCAAAATATGAAAAATATTTTTGATTCCTCTTTTAAAAAAATATTTCTTTTTTTTATGTTAATTTTTTATGTTAAACAAATTAGTTATTTAATTAATTTTCTAATCCAGTGGACAATTTGTCCCAATTTATTTTTCTTTTTTTTGTTTTTATTTAAAATTTTTTTTGAAGAGGAATCAAATTATTTAAAAAAAATTACTATTATAAATTTTAATCTATTAAAAAAATTTTTTTTCAAAGCAACAAGAATCACAACAACAACAACAAGAATATGGCAATAGAAATTCTTTATCTCGACGTTATCTTCAAACAAATGTCGAAAATGAAAACAACAATAAAAATAATAATTGTGTTTGGAAACCTAATCAAAATATTACAAAAACATCTATGCTTGTTAAAAAGAGGCGTTCTTCAAATTTATTTAATACATCAGGAAATAATAAGGGAGATGAGGGCGGAGGAGAAGAAAATGGATCTTTTACAGGTTTATTTTTTTTATTAAAATTAAATTTTTTTAATTTTTATGAGTTTATTTTTTTTTGGGTATTTTTTCTATTTTGAAATTTATTTTTTTTTAAATTTTTCCAAAAAAAAATTTTTTTTTTTAAATTTTTTATTTTATCCAAAAAATTTTTTTTAATTAAATTTTTAATTATTTTTCTTAATATAAATTAATTTCCTATATTTTTAATTTATTTTTAAATTTTAAATTATAGCTCACCAACAACAAAACCACCAATCATCATTATTATTATTAGCAAATAGTAACAGTCCTTGTAGTTCAAGTCAAGCAAGTACTCCAAGTGGTTGTGTTAGTAATGATTATAGACATTCTCCTCCTGATGGAATAAATGCTCGTTTGGATGATTCTAAATTTGGTTCTGGTGGTGGGGGTGGAGGGGGAGCTAGAAGTGCTTTAAATAGAATTAAACAAAGAAGAATGACTGCTGCTGCTGTTGCTGCTAATAATAATAATAATTCTGATTTACCCCCAACTATAGGTTTGTATTTTTTATTTAACTATGTCAGAATTTATTTTAAAAAAATATAATTGAAAACACAAAATTTTAAAAAATCAGAATTATAAGTAAAGTATCTTTTTCATGCTTAAATGTGTTTTCTTGAAAGAAAATTATAGTTATTATTTTTTTGTGTTTTCCGGAAATATACTATGTTCTCATTGTATTTTTTTTCCGGATTTTTTTTTATTTATTAATTTCCGAAAATTTTAAATTTAAAATAAACAATAAATTTATTTTTTATAGGCCGTCAAACACCATCAGCCCACCCGCCTCGTTCACGTTCTCAATCACCCTCTCAACTTGCAATGGCTATGTTAGCTTCTGAGGCAGCTCAAGCCCAAACAGCTAGGCCTATATCGCCGTCTGTTCGTTCGGTTTGTTTTTTTTTAAAATATTCTGAAAAATCAGAAAATTCTGATTTTAGGTACTTTCGGGTAGTTCTCCTTCAACAACTTCTCGTTATCAACTACGCCTTTCAACTGTTGGTAACGCTGTTGGTAGTTCTCCTTCTTCTTCCTCTTCTTCACGCTTACGACAAGCTAGACAAAGACTTAAAAAATCACAAGAAAATTTGGCTTCATTAAAAATTGAGAATAAAGAGGTTGATGAAAATGATGAGGAAGAAGAGCCTTTGTCTAGATCTAGATCTATTGGAAATTTATGGATGACAACAACAGGGAGAAGAAGAACATCTTTACATTATACGGATGATAGGTTTTGTTTTTTTAATAATTATTTAAGGGGGATTTTAATTTTTTTTTTTGGTGGGTGGGCGTTATTACAGGAATTTACTATTTCATGACTTTTAATAATTACTCAAAATTCTGAAACTTTTGGTTATTTGAACTTCAAGTTTTGACCTGAAAATGAACATTTTCAGCAATATTCTGACCTTTCTAACCAAAAGAATTATATGAAACTAAAAATTCGAAATTTTTGGGAAGAGTTAAAAGCCAACATTATTTAAGGATATCTGACGAAATTTTATGATTTTAGAATTTTATTTGATTATTTATTTAGCTCTAGAACTTTTTTGTGTCTTTACGTTCTTCGAGGAACGTTTACTCCCTATTATATTTTTTATATTTTATTAAAAAAAATTTTTTTTAATTTTTTATGAAATATGTAAATTTTTTAATCCTTTATTATTTAAAAAAATATTTTATTTAAAAATTAAAAAAAAAATTTTTTTTTAGAAAGCAAAATCAACGAGAAATAGCCAAATCTACAACAGATTTATTATTATTAAATGGAAAACCTAAGGAAGATGATGCCACAAATTCATCCAAATTAATTAATAATAGATTAGCAGAATCTAGGCAACGATTGGCACAATCAATTAAAGATATTAATAGAAGAATAAGGTTTTTTTTGAAATTTTAAAATTTAATTTTTAGTTTTTTAAAATTAAAATTTTTCTGTCCGTAAGTATTAAAAAAATTTTTTTTGAGTAAAATAATTCTCGGTTATTTTTTATAGACCCAAAATTCTATTTTTAAAAATATTTTAGTAAATTAATTTGTGACTTAAAAATAAAATTAAAAATTTGCGGATTAAAAAAAATAGTTTTTTTTATTTTAAATTTTCTTTTAGTGAACCAGATATTCAACCAATGTTGACTTTTTTGTCTAAAGAAAATGCTCATCAAATAACAGAAACACCGCCTTCCTCATCTTCAACAACAACATTTAGAGGAGGTCCTAGACGTGGAGTACAGAAAAAGGTTTTTTTTAATTAAAAGATTTTTTTAATTTTTTTAAACAATTTTATTTTTTAGTTAGATAAACAATTACAACAACAACCACCACAAATTAGTGCTCGTTCTTTTCAACATTATAATCCTGGTGATTGGTCTACTGAATCCTCTTCTAATATTAAAATGAATCTAATGCAACCAGTAGGAATAAGGTTTTCAATTTTTTGATGATTATTCTTTTAAATCAATTTTTAATTTTTTTAGAAGTGCTACTTCTTTAACTCCAACAGCAACAACAGCAAATAATTCTTCTGCACATTCTCCTCGTAGCAATTATTTGGCACAAAAACTTGCTAGCCGGTGGGTAATTTTTAATAGTGTTTTTTGTCAAGGTAACCTTGTATAATTGCCTATAAAATAATCATAGGTGGATCTAAAATTCTGAAAATTTGTTTGGAGGCCCTGAATACTATTGGCTATTCCCTCCCAAAATTTCAGAATTTTTCGTTTTATATTTCAGAAGTTCTGGTCAAAAATATCAGAATTTTATTGAAAAATGGGCATTTTTTGCCTACAACTTTTGTTTTACTAAATCTAAAATTCTGTAATTTTGGTTAGAGATGCTTAACAGTGTTGGCTATCCCTTCCCAAAATTTCAGAATTTTCTGATTTTTATTTTAATTTTTTTAGAAGTGGTTCTGTTGCTGCTGATTCATCAATACCAACAACAACCCCTTGTAATCGTTCATTTACTTCAGAATTAAGTCAAATAAATAATAATTTGGCTTCATTCCATTTTACTTCTGCAGGCTCAAAAAGTAGGTTTTTTAAAAAAATTCTGAATTTAAAAATTTAAAAAATAGAAATGGCATTGCATGCACAAGAATGTATAAAAGAAATGCAACAAGCTAGTGATAAACTTTTGGGAACGCGACAATTGGTAAAAATTAATTCTGATTTTTTTAATTTTAAAAAATAAATTCTGATTTTTCAGAATTTTTATTATATTGGTTTCTGATTTTAAAAATAATTCTGATTTCAAAATTCCGATTTCAAAATTCTGTTTTTTAAAAATAATTCTGATTTCAAAATTCTGTTTTTTAAAAATAATCTGATTTTTTCAGAATTTTTTATTCAGAATTATTTTTGCAATTCTGAGCCTGGATATTCTGACATTTTTATTTTCAGAATTATAATTTTGATATATTTTTGCTGATTCCAGAATTTAAAAATATACTTCTGATTTTTCAGAATTCTAGGTTTTGTATTCTCTGTATTTTCTTTTTTTTCAGATACAATTTGACCCAACAATTAATTCTGAGGTAAATTCTGATTTTTATAATTTAATTTCCGCTTACTTTTGGCGTAATGTTAATTTAAAAAAATAAATGACATTTTGTCCCATTTAATATTATGGCGAGTTTGAGTCTGAAATTTTTTGAAAAATAATTTTCTTTATTTTTAAGGAAAAGCATCAATTACTTTTTAATGTAAACAAAGCTGTAACTGCTTTTTCTAAAAGAATGGCGCTTGAGGAAGAAGAACATGGAGGAGAACAACTTTAATTGCTCGAAAAAATGATTTTAAATTTGTGCCTTTTTATTTTAATTTAAAAAGTGTGTGACAGACAAAATTTTGTTGGAAAATTAAAAAGAAATCTCGTAAGAAGCTTGTCACACATTTTAAATGGTCGTCCAATAAAAAGATTGGCGACGTTCGAAAAAGCCCACCTTTTTCTACTTAATATTCGCAAATTTCTGCATATTATTTTTTTATATATTGCAGACTTAATTATGGATTTAAAATATAAATATATTTATTTTTCTTTGGATTTTATCGATTAGTATCGATTTTATCGATTGATATCGATTTTTTGGAAAATAAAAATTTTTAAAAAATTAATTATCGATTAGTATCGATTTTATCGATTGATATCGATTTTTTGAAAAATAAAAATTTTTAAAAATTTAATTATCGATTAGTATCGATTTTATCGATTGATATCGATTTTTTGAAAAATAAAAATTTTTAAAAATTTAATTATCGATTAGTATCGATTTTATCGATTGATATCGATTTTTTGAAAAATAAAAATTTTTAAAAATTTAATTATCGATTAGTATCGATTTTATCGATTGATATCGATTTTTTGAAAAATAAAAATTTTTAAAAATTTAATTATCGATTAGTATCGATTTTATCGATTGATATCGATTTTTTGAAAAATAAAAATTTTTAAAAATTTAATTATCGATTAGTATCGATTTTATCGATTGATATCGATTTTTTGGAAAATTTTAATATTTTAAAAATGACAAAATGCCTCTTAACAAAACGCCTCCTTGCGACAAAACGCCTCCTTGTTACAACTCCGACATAATATCTTATAGCTCAAAACACGACAAAATGCCTACTAGTTATAAATGCGACAAAATGACTAATGGTTCAAAACACGACAAAATGCCTACTAGTTATAAATGCGACATAATATCTCATAGTTCAAAACACGACAAAATGCCATCTAGTTTAGAATTTTTAAAACGGTCATAAACACAAGTAATTTCAAAACGGTCAGCAGTAGAATTTGTTGTAATTGTCGACACCTTTATAGTTGTGTTGTTTTTAAATGATTGAAAAATAAAAAATAGAATGTTTTTAGGACGTTGTTGACCAAGACAAACCGAGGATGTACCAATGCTTTTTTAAAATAAAATATAAACAATCTTCGGTTATGACTTGCCCAACAACGGCTTTGTGAACATTTTTTTTAAATTTTTTAAGGAGAATAAAGGAGAATAATTTTTTTAAAGGAAATGAATTACTGAGCAATAAAAATTTAAAGAAAAAAAAATAAAAAATAAATTTATTTTAAAGGCCGCGATTGGTAAGAAGCAAGAAAAAAATGAAGAAAAAAAAATTGAGGAAAAGCGGGCCCCGTATAAAATAAAAGTTAAATCATACAAAAATTATTCTCCCCCCCCCATACAAACCCATTAAAAAAAATTTTTTTTGAATGTTTTTTTTATTTAAATAAATTTATTTTTTCGGTTGGGGATATTATTTTAAGCATTTTTGTATGTAAATAAATATATTGCACAGAAAAAAAAAATTAAGAAAATTTAAAAAAAATTGAAAAAAAATTTTTGGGTAAAAAAGGTAGACAAGAAAAATGACAAATTTTGACTTAAAATAATTTAGAAAATAAAAATTATTTTTTAAAATTAAGGGCAAACTCTCTCAAATAATGCACATATGATTAAGGGATATTGCAAATCCAGTTTTTATTTTAAATTGAGAAGATGGAATTAAACGGAAGTTTTCTAAAAAAATTTTTTAAGGTTATTCGACCTAACAAAACAAAGATTGTACAAAAAATATTAAAACCAATTTAAACGGATCTTGGGCCTAATTGTTAAAGAATCCGAAGATTAACCATAAAAACAAGGGAAAAAATATGCAAATGAAAAATTTGGAGAAATACTGAACCAAAATAAAAGACAATAATTTTAGTGAAAATTTGGTAAATTTTTGAAAATTTGAAAGAAAAAAAAATTCGGACTTGTTGGGAAGCAACATCCCTTTTAAGCTTAAAGGTATCAAAACTTTGAAAAATTCAAAATAAATTAAAAAGAAAACCTAATTTCCAAAGGAGAAAATCATTTTTCAGGTATAACAAACCTAATAGTCTTCATTTCCTTTGATTTAATTTGCCCGCAATTTTTTCCATTCAATTTTGTTGTTGCTGTTGTTTTTCTTTCAGTTTCATCTAACCAATAGCCAATACGACTTACAGCAAGGAAAAAGAAAAAACTAGAAAAAAGAAAATATTGTTGTTGGTTATTTGAAAAATAGATAAAGAATTCACTGTAAACAGGGATGAAACGGATTGAGAAAATTTCTCGGATTGAGGTTCAAATCGAAAAATCTCGGTTTTGTGTAAATATGCAACAAGGCCATAAAAATTAAAAGAAAGTTTATGTTATGTCGTGGAATCTAGCTGAAGAAATCCCAGGATTTATCGATTCTATCCTTCAATTAGGTTCTGGATATCTTAAGATTTTCAAAAATCAGCAAGCCTAGTTATGTAAGCGTCAAAAGACATTTTAATATTTTCCCAAAAATAATTTTTCTTAGATTTCTTAAAAGAAAATATCCAACTAATCTCCACCCCTTTCCACAAAAATTTAAAAGAAAAACCTGCAAAAAATAATAACACTTCCAATTCCAATTAATCTCCATTCTGGACCAGTAGCCAAAAAACCAAGCAATGCAAGTCCTTCCAATACATAAACAAATGTAGCTAGAACCAAACGATGAAAATGTGAGGCTAATAGAGAGCCTAACGGGGCGAATAAAACAACTACAGGGACTAGAGAAAATTAAAAAAAATTTTAAATTTTATTTAAAAAATAAACCTGAACAAGTAAAATAATTCCTTTTAAAAAAAAGGAAAAAATTTTGAAAAAAAAAAATTTTTAAAAAACCATGCAAGAGTAGACACTTCAGACATAATTAAATGTCTCCAGAAAAATCCAACACAAGTATTTGCCTCCAAAAATTAATCTATTTTTATTTTTAAAGAGAATGAAAATGAGCTTACAGCCATTAGAACAACCTTAAAAAATAAAAAAAAATTTCAAAAAAAAATTTGTTGTCAAACCGATGTTGGAGTAGCTACTTTTTCGCTAAGTCTGAATAAAAGAGTTAAAACAGAAAATGCGCAAATGTCAACACCAGAGCCTGCAAAAGCGCTGCAAAGTCCTGAAAGAAGAAAAAACTCAAATTCTGATTTTAACTTTACAAATTGTAATTCTGTTTTTATAAATATAATTCTGGTTTTTACAATTATAGTTTTATGAAATTTATAATTCTGGTCTATTTTAAATTCTGATTTTTAAAAATTGTAAAAATTCTGGATTTTGATAATTCTGATTTTTTAAAAATTTCTGGTTTTTACAATAATTCTGGTGTCAAAAAATTATTTTAATTTTTACAATTTGTAATTCTGGTTTTTCAAAAATATTCCCAAAACCTAGTCTCAAGCAAGAAAAAAAAATTAAATAAAAAATAAACAACCTCCAATAAATCCAGCAACAAAAAGAATTAAAGCCTTCCACCAATTAAATTTTACAATACCAGAATGTGTTCTCCTTTTCTTTTGGGTGTTTAAAACGTATAAAGAAATTGCGAAGGAAAACCAAATACTGACAAATAACCTGAAAAATATTTGAAAAAATTTAAGAAAATTTTTAGAAAAATTTAAGAAAAATCTTCAAGAACTTTTCTAAAAAATTTTTAGAAAAATTAAAAAAAATATTTTAAGAAATTAGAAAATTTTCAAATAAAAAAATTCCCTTTACATTTTCTTTTCTGAACCAGTCAATAAATAATCAACCCATTCCAATCCAAATATAATTCCAGCAGTTGAACCAATTGTACATAAAATTATTGCATGCCTTTCAAAAATTAATTTTTTTGTGAAGATTTAAAATTTTCCAAAAAATAACCATTCCAATTTTATCCTCATCCAAAGTATTGTGAACGCAGCAGAAGTCATTCCTAGAAAATCGAAAAATTTTTCAGGAATTTTTATGAAAATTTTTAAAAAAATTTAAAACGTAAACAAACCACAAGATTGGACCATTAAAGAAAAATCCCTCGCAACTTCAGTTTCAATATGCAACAAAAGTGTCATAACAGGAAAGGCAACAGCACCACCGCCTTCGGAAGTCATTCCAGCCACAGTTGCTCCAACAACCATTGTTAGTGGAAGTTCGTAGTGAGTGGGGAAGAGGCGGAAAAAGTTGTAACGAAAAGCTAATGTCCACCACATAATCTTAAAAAATTAGATTTTAAAAACCATAATCTCATCCGTTTTAAGCAAGAAACCCAAAACCCCAAAAATTGACTAGAACTGAGCCTGGACATTTAATTCGTTAATATGGACTCAATACAGACTCAGGAACCCTTAAAACATTCGACGGAAGAACCCAGTTTTTGCCCATCTCTCTAGCGTAAACTTGTCTCGAAAAAGCATACTAATAAACTACTCGGATTCATGTTTAAAAATGTCGTCCCAACCAGACACTTAATGGTTCCGCCCTATAAAAACCCGCTTTAAAAAATAAACCTGCATAAAAAGACAAGGAATTAAAAAACCAATATATTTCCTGTAGCGATTAAAAACATCTTCCAAAACTTCTTCTTCATCATCGTCAGAGCATACTTCGTTACTGTACAATTGACCTTAAATAAAATAAAAAGTAAAATTTTGTTTGTAGAAGAGGCTGGGCGTGAGATTGAAATGGCCAGGATCCGGCCCAGGTCAATAAATCAAATCCAGAGTCCAGAAAAAGGCCCAGGCTTTTCAAGAATCTCGATCTCTAGTTGTCATTATGGGATCCCTTTCAGAAAACGTAATCATCCCAAGCCTATCTTTCTAAAGGTCGCTTATCAAAATTTTATAGTACAAACCTTGAAGAAAATATTTCCGGAAGAAAAGCTTTGCTCTACCAAAATGAGTCAACTTCAATTCCTATAATTAAAAATTTTAAACAAAAAATTTCAAAAAAAAAACCTGGTCATTTGTTAGTTGCTGCAAATTTTCCTCTTCGTTTTCTTCTTGTGTTGTTTTAGAATTTAAATAAATTATTAATCTGTTTTGTTGTTCTATTCTATTAGTAGACATTTTCTTCTTTTTTTTTTAATAAGTAGGTTAGAACTGAGAAAAACAACAAAAACAAAAATTGTTTTTAAATTAAATCTAAAAACTAAAAAATGAAAAACAATTCTTTTAATGATAAAAAAAACTCTAAAGAATCAAAAATTAAAAAAATAATACCCAATTTGATGCTTAAGAAAAACAAAAACATCAAAAAATTTCAAACCAAATAAAAACGCGAAATATTTCAAAATGTAAACTAATCCGAAAAAGTTCAAATAATCTAAAATTTAAGTTTTCAAAACACCTACAAACGAAAATTTTGTCAAAACACCCCAAAATTTTTCTTTTCTTTAAAAAAAAATTCTCTAGCCTTTTAAAAATATTCTAAAAAATAATGAAACAATAACACGAACAATAGAATGTTCACAAAATAAATTTTTTCTCTAAAAAAAATTTTTAAAATGATTTTTCCTAAAACAATGACACACAAATAGTGCTCTATTAAATTTATTTTTTAGGGTGATTAATAAATAAAAAAATTGCAAAAAAAAAGTCAAAGATTATACCAAAAACCCCTTCTTCTCCTTCCTAAAAACAATTATACTAAAGGTCAATTTAATACCAAAAATTAAAATTTATTGAACAACAACAACTGTGCTGATGAACGTTTTTATTGTTGTTGTTGTGAATATAATTTTTTATGTTAGCCAACTTTTAAAAAAGTAACCCTACCCTCATTTTTTACACTAATTTTATGTCAAAAACTCATATATAAATTCTAAAAATACCTAAATAAATTCCAAAAAAAAAATTTTTTTTTTGGAATTTTTAAAAATAATTTCAGTCTTATTTAAAAAATTTTTTATTCAAAAATTGAGGTTTTTTTTTGGAAAATTAATTTTTTAAAAATAAAAATAAAAAAAAACTTTTTTTCCTAGCAAACAGTTTTGTTTTTAAACCTAATTAAATTACAACATAGCATTTTATTAAACATTATTGTTGTTGTTTAAAGTATTCCTTGCATAGCGTAATAAAGTGAAGAGAACTGTATCTGTTACTCCAGCAATTCTGAAATTAAATTTAAAAAAAATCAGAATTTGTAAATTTAAAAAATCAGAGTTATTTTAAAGGATCAGAATTTAAGAAAATTTAGATAAAAAATATTTAAAAATCATAATTCTAAAAAATATCAGAATTTTTTTTGAAAAATCAGAATTTAAAAAATCAGAATTTTTTTAAAACCCAGAATTAAAAAAAAATCAGAATTTATAAACAAATTCTGATTTTCTAATCAGAAGTAAACAATTAAAAATCAAAATTTGTTTAAATCAGAATTTTAAAAAATCAGAATTATCAGAATTTGTTTAAATCAGAATTTTAATATTTAAATTAATAAACCTTGCCGCCGAAGCCAAAGTTTTCGGTTTAACTTCATTTAATCTTTCCCTCACTTCCGCCTTGATTTCATCATTTTCCAAATAATTTAAATTTGTCGGTATTTCTGTATTCATTTCTTTTTCTAATTTTTCTATTCTTTGTCTCAATTCTTTATTTAAATGTAAATAACGTTGTTTATTTATTATTCTTTCCAAAAGTAAACGTTCTCCTATAAATTCGTTGAAGAGGGAAGGCCAAACATTTGCTAGTTTTTCTAGCCTCAATTCTGGATGTTTTACAAGTAATTTCTTTGCAGAATAAACTTGAAAAATAAAAAAAAAATTTTTTTTAATGAATTAAAATCAGACCTAAATATAAGATACTCCTTTGGGGCTGAAAAATTCACGATATCCCTCCAAAACCATTGGTATCTCTCTTAATACACACAACTCCTGTAAAGAATATAACTATTTAATTCCTAAGGCTGTGCAGTAGGAGGTGTCGTGTAATAGCTAACACAGCATTCCGGTCTAATGAAGATGCTTGTTCGCTCCCAGCCGCCGAATAAATTTTTGCACTAGCTAAAGGAGAGAAACAGCTATAGCCCAACTTCCTTACTATCCCACGATGACCTGGAGCCAGAAATCAACAAGGAGCTAGAAATCACCGGATCCGGAGCCCCGAGCCAAAACGTTTATATCCAGTACTGGCATCTTATAATGAGATGTCTTAAACAGGGAATAACGCTTAGACACAGGTGTACCCATCCAGAGGTCGACTTAATTTAAAAAGCCTATCTTAAGCTAACAATAAGTTGATTCAGTGGTCATCTCATATAGAGGTCCGTCTTTATTTAAAAAATTTTCAAAAACAAACTTAGGCCAGATTTCCCAGGTGTATTTAATCCTTCAATTTTCGCATTCCATCCATCAGAAGTAAAACGTATAGAATCTAGCCTTTCATCAAGCACTTCTAGACAAGAACACATTTGTTTAAAATGTGACCAGCGATGTTCAGATACCAAACCTTTTTTGTAAGCTTTTTCAGTCAAACGTAAGTCAGCGTTATCTGGCCTTTAAAGGGAAAATTTAAAAAAATTTTTAAAAATCGGTAGTAGTGTCGTTTATGACCACCCTTTGTTCGTCTCTCCCAAAAATTCCTTTTGCCACTAGAATGATATCTGTCTCATTTTCTTAAAAATAATCGAATAAGTGACAATAAAGGTGACAATAAAATCATGACAATAAATTCTATAACCATCTCGATAAGCTTGGACTTAATGAAAACCATTAAAAAATGGGAGAGTCGGATAACACGTCATGTGGGGGCCAAAGTCAATATGGAGTATGAAGATGTACAAAAAAATTTCAAGAAATTTCGAGAGATGAAAGCAAGAAAGGACATAAACAACACCACATAACACCAAAATAAATTAACAAAACCTCAACTCCAACCGATTTTCTGACC
The DNA here is from genome assembly GCA_902706615.1 of Meloidogyne luci. NCBI lineage: Eukaryota > Metazoa > Nematoda > Chromadorea > Rhabditida > Meloidogynidae > Meloidogyne > Meloidogyne luci. Next base: position 2,029,187 of record CACSLI010000183.1, on the reverse strand, counting down.
GAGAAGTAAATATTCTATAAGCTTCAGTCACTCCAAAATTGGTCAAATCATCAATCATTACACCAATATAAGCTTCTGTTCTTGAAACCTTTAAAGGATTATAGACCGTCTCATCTCCTTTTTTGCTTGCTTCTGCTCTTTCTGCCGCGTTTGTTCCAGCTATTAAACCTTTAGAAAAAAATTTTTTTATTTAAAAAATTTTTAAAAAACCTTGGGCTGCTGCTTCCTCATACCCCGTAGTTCCATTTATTTGTCCTGCCAAGAAAAGACCACAAACTTTTTGGGTTTCCAATGTTGGGAAAAGTTGTTGAGGATGAACAAAATTGTAACGGACAGAATAACCTTCATGAAAAAAATTTTTTATAGAAAAATCAAAAAAAAATTTCAAAAAATTTTTTTCAAAAAATTTTCAAAAATTTCAAAAAATTTCTTAAAAATTTTCCAAAAATTTCTAAAAATTAATTTCAAAAAAATTTCGAAAAAAGATTTTTCAAAAATTTCAAAAAAAATTTTCCAAAAAATTAAAAAAAAAATTTTCTAAAGAATTCAAAAAAAATTTTAAAAATCGAAAAAAAATTTTTCAAAAAAAAACCTGGCTGTGTAACTTCAACATTTTCCAATCCTTCTACTGTCCTCATTATTTTAACTTGAACATCCAAATCAAATCCAAGAGCGCATCCTTGAGGGTAAACCAAATCGCTATCCAAACCTTCTGGTTCGAGAAAAATCTTTAAAAAAATTAAAAAAAAATTTTTTCCAAAAAAATAATTACTCTATGCTTTAATTCAGGAAAACGCAAACATTTAGCTTCCAATGACGGGCAATATCGAGGTCCTAAAAATTAAAAAATGATTTTTATTTTTACTACTAAAGACATGGAATTGAGGATCTAGTCTCTTTTTGGGAACCAAATCTCTTTAAAAAAGATTTAAAAAAATCTAATAATTTTAAAAAATTTCAGAAGGAACATCCCAAGATTTTATTAATAATTTTTTAATTGGAAAAAAAATTATTTTTTTAAATCGTCTCAACTCAATCCATCTTCATTTGGAAAATTTTTTAATATAAAAAGGACAATAGAATTTTCCTCAAACATATTCCAATCGTCAACAAAACAACAACAAATATATTCTACAAACTTCTCTAAAAATCCCAAAATGAAATTATTTTCTATCTTCAACAACAAAAACAAATCTATCATCAAAAGCTCAACCACCATCACCATCATTATTTTATTTATTCTATTCCTTGGACAAATCAACAAAACTTCTGCTAGCTCATTCAATTTTACAATTTCCAATGTAGAAGTGAAGTATAATTTTACTATATCGACAAGTCTATTTGTGGTGCTTCTTATTTGTTGTTATTGTTGCTGTTCTATATGTTTGTGTTGTCATTCAGAATGAAAAGGAAGATGAAAAGGAAGATATAAAGAAGGAATGAAGGAAAGTTTAGGAACAAGAAATAATTTTTAAAAAATGTTTAGGTGATATAAATAATTTTTTTTGTCTGTTTGTAAATTTAGTTGTGTGTCTTACATAAATTGTAAATTATATGTAATTTTTGTTTTTTGAAATAAAAAAAAATTCTTTAAAATAAATTTGTAATTTTCCGCTTTTTCCACATTTTTGAAAATTTCATTCATTCAAGAAAATTAATCCAGATTCCCTGACTTTTTTTTACTTTCGAAACTATCAGAAATCTTTTAATCATATCACCAAATGTCTCGAATATTTTTCACTTCCACATGGATAGAAAACTTCTGTCAGCTCCCACACTTTAATAAATTTAATCGAATTAGGTTAAGAAAAGTAAGTCGTAAGTCGCAAGATAAGAGTCGTAAGGTTAAGTCCCGAACATGAAAAAATGTTTTGGAACCTAACTCCAAATTCAAAATGTAAAGAAAAATCCAACCAAAATCTTCATATAAAAGCAGACAAACTTGACACAAACAAAACACTCTCTCCCTCTCTTCTACAAACAACAAAAACTTTTCTATCGTCACAACAAACACAAAAAACAACCAACAATGAAGTCATCATTATTTCTCTTCAACGGATCTAACAAGCAACAACAAACTTTCTCCAACAAAACTATCATCATGTTCTCTGTCGTTATTGTTGTTATATTGCTTGGAAATATTGGCAAATCGCAAGGGGAAGATCCCGCGGAAGTTCAGGTCAGTTTTCTGAGTAAAAATTTAGGGTTGGGCCGGTTAACCGAATCCAAAGCGAAAACCGTGGCCAAAAACCGGTGATAACTGAAACCCAGGGGTAGCAGTTAATAATAGGTTATATGGGAGGGAAACTACACAAGTATCAAAATCCTCAAAAAAAAATTTTCTTTTCATTTCCAGTTGAATCAAAGCCTCGTCACTACCAACAACACCGACCCTCTGGCTTTTTCAATCGACAATTCCACTGCACCCGACAATAACAATGATAACAACAACAATTCTCTACCCAAAATTATAACGGACCCTGGCATCAAAATAATCTATAAAAGATCTGATGATGGTCCATTCTGGGCGGTGGTTATAATTATTTGTGCTATTCTCTATATCTGCTATTCTGTTTGTTGTTTTGCTTGTTCCAAATGAGAAAAGAGATGCAAGAACAAAGTTAGGTGTGTGTAAAAAGATGAGGAAATAATAAGAAAGTTAAGAGAAGATATATAGATAGATATAGACTTATTTTGTCCCGTTATTTTCTAGTATATTAAATTGTAAATAATTTGTGCCGTATTTTTTTTCTGTTCAAAATGTATGGATATATAAATTTGTATTAAATGAAAGAAAATTATTTTTTAAAAGAAAAATTATTTAAAAAATCCCTTAGTTTGAAATAAAAAAGACTCGAAAAAAATTTTTTTAAACCAAAAACCTCATGTTACCAAAAACCTCATGTCTTGTTAGATACATTTCTAGAACTGAAAAAACAGTTTCTTATAATGAAGAGTAAGTTAAATTAATGAGTTTGAACTTCCTCCCATCCATTGGACAAAATAGGGTTGTCGGCTGAATCAATATTTTTTTGGTCAATCGAAATCAACCCGAAAATCTTCTGTTAATCCGGGGTGAAATCGGCAACTCAACGTCATGAAATTTCAAAAAAAAAAAGAATTAAAATGAGGATATATCCCACTTGAAAGGGATGTAAAAACGAGAGGTTTTTGCCTTTAAAATAAAAAAAAAAATCAAGCAAAAACCCACCTTTAATCCCTTCATTTAAAGCACTAATTAACGAATGTTTTTCATCAATATTTTCTCTAACGATTTTAACCAAATTATCGTTTGTATAACCAACATAACTAGCAAGTTGTAATTCTTTTGGTATTCCAACTTTTGAATTTAAAAATGAGAAGGGAATAGGTTCTTCGTCTGTTAATTGTTTTGTAAATTTGTCATAATTTATTGTTGAAGATAATAAACGTGGAGGTGTTCCTGTACTTAATCTTCCTGTTTTGAATCCAAGACGGGCAAAGGTTCTGAAAAAAATAAAAAAATTCTGAAGAAAATTTTTTAAAATTAAGTTAAAAATCCGTGGAAAAATTTTTAAAAAATTAATCAAGTAATGTCAAAATGTTAAAAGACAAAACGCCACCTCGTCAAAATGACAACTAATCCCAAAACCAGACAAAATTAGAAGAAAAAATTTAAAAAAATTAAAAAACAAACTCTGCTAGTCCACTACTCGGTCCTTCACCCATTCGTCCACCTGGCACAGATTTACCACCCCAATTGAGTTCTCCTTTAAGAAAAGTTCCAGTTGTAATAATAATTGATGGTGAATAAATATTCTAAAAAATAAAATTTTAATATAAAAATAAAATAAAAAAAACTTAACAATTCCATTTTTAATAATACAACCGACAAGTTTATGTGTAAAATTTTTATTTGAACAAGTAGCTTCTTCAATTATTAAATCTTCTACTGTTGATTCTATAATGTCCAAATTTGGTGTGTTTTCAAATATCTCCTGAAAAAATAAATTAAAAAATGTTCGAGGGGTCTAAAAAATTTTTTTATGAGAGGCTAATAAGTGAACAAAATCCTCCAAAAAATAATATCGTCCGCCTGTCCAGGTTCAGGGTTAGTCGTGAAAATAGCAAAAATAACAAGGATATTCTCAAATTTCGTATCTTTTTTAACAGTGACCATCCCAAATCTCGACTTTTTCGATAACCTTTCGCTATTAAACCGACAGGATCTTTCCTATGGTTAAGGAGAAACCAGGTCCAGTTATAGTCATACTTGGTCCTGAAAAATGCCTAGACTTGGACTCTAGTTGTAGAGAATTTTTGTGTGGTCTGAAAAAAATTTTTGCGAGGTTGATACGTATATTCTGCCGATCAATATCCTGCCGAAAAAACTCAAAAAAATTGTGTACATAAAAAATCTTTCACCAATCAAAGTGCAATGATATCTACAAACCTCTCATCCCCCAAAACTTTTTATAAAATATCAAAAAATTCAAACTTTTTGCATAGCCTTTTTGTAAAGCTTTCTATCAATAAGAGCACGTAAACCAATAACTGCAGGTCCATGGCTTCTATTAAGAACATGAAAATGAATTCCAGTATCATCACATAATCGAGCACATATTCCATCCATTGCATCAATTTCTCTCATTAGATGACCTAAAAAATGAAAGGGAATTATAGTAACAGGAAGAATATAAGGGAGATGGGAGGCTGGAGAGATGGGAAGCCCTTTCCCCCAAAATAAAATAAATGTACCTCGAAATCTGACCCCAAGATTTCCTGGAATTTCCTATTCTAGATCCCTGAATGCGTCCCTAGACCCTTTGCAATTATTTTCTAAATTAAAAAATAACACCTTTCCCAATCCCTCCGAAACTTGGATTACACGACATTGCTCCAACAGTAGCTTTTGATTGTGTAATCAACAATGACTTTGCACCTTTACGAGATGCTGCAGCTGCTGCTTCACATCCTGCGTGACCACCTAAAAGATAAATTTATTAAAGTTCCAAAAAATTCTTGAAGAGTACCAACAATCCACCCAAGGAATTTATTAAAAAAAGATTTCAGTTGATAAAATGTCTGAGGCATTGACCAATAATTTAATTATTCAAGTCCGCAAGAAAAACCCGCAATTATTTGATTTTGAAAAAGTCAGGAAAGGAAATCTTTAGTTTTCAAGAAAATTCTCACGTGACTTTATCAAACACAAATTTGAGATCATCGGACTTCCACTAAAAATCACCCAAATGAAAATAAATAAAAAAACAAACCTCCAACAATAACAACATCATATTCCAATTTTTTTGAATCAACACAGAAATAATTAACGAAAATGAAGCGTTGATGGCAATTATACAACAAATACTTTCTTGTTGCTATTCTTGCATTTACAAACATTTTTTGTTGAATAGAAAATTAGAAATTACTTTTTAAAAATTAAAAAAATTTAATCGAATTTAAACAATAAACTTTAATAAGACAACTAGTCAAATTTTATTAAAAATTAAATTTAAAAAATTAATTAAAGGCACAAAACAATTTTAAAAAAGAAAGAGAGAGAATTAATGGCAAAATGTGAATCATAATTTGAGATTGCACGAATCTTTTTAAAAAATGAGAATTTAAAGCTGGTAAAAAAATTAAGAATTATGGCTTTAAAAAGAGATTAGTATAAATTAATTGAGATTAAATTAAAAAAATTTTTTTAAGGATTAATAAAAGAGACTAGAATATAACGAGTTCCTTTAGTAGTTGGCAAACCTTCATGATAATGTGTTAAACGCCCAGGAAAAAGCATTGTCCAACCTTTTAAAATTTTATATTTTTATTAAAGAATCTAATTTAAGGATTCTTGGGCAAGAAAAAAATCCTAGGCAAAAACGAAAAAATTCCTAAGTGGGACAAAATGTCATTTTTGGACAAAATGACAAAAATGTCCAAAAATATCAGAAAATTCACTAACCAACTTTATCAGCCTCAACCGTACAATTATAACGAAGAAAACGAACACCACCCCCTTCATAATCAATTCCACGTTTATTCAGAGCCATATCAATACTATAAGTACTAGCATCGTGGTGAGGACGAAGAAAAGGCTTTAAAAATTTTTTGAATGAAAAAATTTTAACAAAAGAAAAACCTGTTCATCTGGTTTATATCTAACAACAAACATCATATCTGCTTGAACTGGCTAAAAATTAAAATTAAAAAAATTTTTTTTAATTCACAAACTCTTTTGTAAAATCCAATAAAAACTTTTTCTTGAATAGGAGCAATGTAATCATCCAATATTTTTAACCATTGTTTGTCCAACCCAACTTGAATCATATGAATATCACGTGTTGGAACATTCTCATAACCACCTTGTAAACGAGCATCCTAAGAAATTTTATAAAATTGTTAGTTTGGTGTAGTGGGATAATGTTGTGTTTTCAACGGTTATAGGTGGAAGGTTCGAACCCCACCAAGGAAATTAAATTTTTAAACGAAAATTAAAAATTTTAATCACGCTATAAATCAATTTTCATGAGTTAAAAAATTTTCAGAAATTTTTAAACACATAAAATCAAACAAAATTACCCGATTAGAACCATCAGACCATTGACCATAATTTTCCATTACTTGAATAAGTTCTTCACAAAAACGATCCGATAAAAAAGGAAAATCATACACATCAGGACACTCTTGTTTTACAATTGTTCCATTGGCCCTAACTTTTTCAAAATATTCTGGATGAATATAACGCTTCTCCCATAATTGACGATTATTTGGAAAATCGTATAATTCTAAATTGACTTGTGCCAAATAATCAAGATGGGAAAATCCATCCGTATCAATTAAATAACCATAAAAATAAGGGTCTTCTGAAGCATCAACATACATGAAATGACCCTTAAAAAGATGAGAGAGAAATTTTGGCTCTGGTTGAGTACAATAAACCATTAAGTTCAATGATGTTTCCATTGGACTAATAAATTAGACCAGAGTCAAAATCTTAGGAGATAAGACCTAACTTATTGTTAGAATGAGATAAAACCTAAATATAAGATCTCTATGTTAGTACCCCTCAGATTAAGATACGTTTTGGGTTGTCGAACGAAAACCAAATTACGATTTTTCATCCCAGGAAGTATTTTACTATAGCGAGGGTAGAGTGTAATGAGAATAAAAATAAGACTAGAAAAAATTAAAAACCCCAAAACCTCGTCTCTGCAAAATTTAGCAAAAGCAATATCAGAATCCACATTAATATTCCAATTATAAGATTTTTCCAATAAAACAAACTTTTTTGAAGAAATTAAAAAGGAAGAGCCAATAAAAGGAACATTCCAAATTCCTTTACGAATTCCTTGAATAATGCCAACATAGTCTTGAGAACGGGCATAATAGCCATATGTAGATATTGCTCCCCAAAAATTGCTAAAAAGTGTTCCTGGGCGAAGAAGTAAAGGAGCTAAAATTGCTCTAGAAAAGAGAAAAAAAAATAAAAAATAATTAAAAAAAATAAACCTGTCATTATTCAAAGCCTTATAAATTAAATTTTTTAAAGCAGAAGGATCAAGGTGAGAATCAGCATCAACAATAAATAAAAATTCTGATTTTGTCTTTTTTGCATAAACACTGAAAAATAATTTAATCATCTGTTTATAAAAAAATAATGAAATCAGATTTTCAGGATGGTGGAGAATAAAGAAATTAGAAACGCAAAACTCAGAATTTCTAAAAATATTAAAATCAGAATTTAATAAAATTAAATACTCTTATCTTTTTATTTTCTGATTTTGTTTTTCTGATTCAATTCTGATTTTGTCAATTTACGAATTTAAAAATCAGAATATTTAAAATTAAAGAAGTAAAAAATCAGAATTTGTGAAATTTTAAAAAACCAGAATTTGTAATTTTTAAGAAATCAGAATTTGTAAAATAACAAAACCAGAATCTTAATAAAATTGTAATTGTAAAAATCAGAATTTGTAAATTTTAAAAAATCATAATTTTAATTTTAAGAAATCAGAATATATTTAAATACTTACAAAGAATTAGTTCTAGCAATATATTCCTTCACCTCAACAGAATTAATTACAGAAAAAGAAGCATAAAAATCCTCCCATTGCCTCTTAAATTCTTCAACCATTTCAATATTATATTTTTGATTATTGGCTATATATAAATTAATTTTTCTTTTTGGATAATCCAATTCTGATATTTTAATTAAAAATTCCTCAACATAAGGAATTGGTTTTTGGATGAATATAGACATACAAATTGTTGGGAATAAATGTTCTTTAATGCTATTTTGGTAAGTTTTTAATGTCTAAAAAATATTTTTTTAATTATTTTAGATTGTAAGAATAAAAAATTTTCTAAAAAATTAATTTTGGGAAAAAAATTTCCTTAATTAGTTAACTAATAACTCAAAACACCAAAAAGTTTAAAAACCAAAAAATTTGTTTTAAAAATACCAAAAAAAATTAAAATCAAAAAATTTTATTTTTTTCCAAATTTCTTTTGGATCCAAACAAAAAACAATTTACAAAATTTAAAAAAAAAATCGGTGAAAAAATTACAAAATTTTTTCAAGTTTTTTTATCAAAAATCAAAACCCCAAATTTAAAAAAGAAATTTAAAAATAAAATAACCTCCTCTTTTTGCAAATAATTTTCACCCAAATAATTTTCAAATTGATTCAACAAAATTTTTGCAGGTCCATTACCATGCAGAATTAATGGATAAGTAATGTAAAGAGAATTATAAATCTTTAAAAAATTTAAAAAATATAAAAATTAAAAAAACCATTGCTTCATTATTTTCCTTTCGAATAGTAACAAATTCTTGAGCCCCATTCAAATTTTGAAAAATTATGGAAAGCGAGTCCAATCCAATTTTTAAATCATTCTTGACAAATAATAACATTTTAAACATGAAAATTTAAAAAAAAACCCGAATATTTTCATCCAAAAATAAATATGTATAAAACAGTTGATCATCAGCATTGTCAGCTAAATTTTGTTCTTTTGCAATTTCTAACATTTTTAATACTTCTTTGATATAGCCAATAAACATTCCAGAATTTAAATATCTTCAAAAAAATATTTTAATAACTTAAAAAAATTTTTAAGAATAGAGGAAAAAATAAAGAGAAAGTAAAAAAATAATTTAAAAATTATTCTCCATAAAAGCGTTCGAACCCTCAACCCCTTAACATCAGAACCCAAAGTCCTAACCATCAGACCAAACACATTTACATTAAGCTAACATAATTATTGCGTTATATTAATTTTATTTAATTATACCTTTCTCCAAATACAATAGGAGGATATTTTGAAGCAAGAGATTTTTCAGGCCAGCAATACGATTCTGCTCCAAATAAAATTTTTGTTTCAGGGAAGGATGCAAAGAAAGTTCGAAGAATAGTTTCAGAATTTGAATTTATTAGAACATCATAACTAAAAAAATTTTTAAGGGAAAAATTTTTAAAGTTTCGAAAGGCCCTCGAAGAAATTTCAAAAAAAAAATATTTTTTAAACCATTGACCAAAAAATATCCGAAATTCCCCAGATTATAGAAAAATAAAATAAATAAACTAGCGCATCAGTAAAAAGAACAATTAAATTGTCATCTTTGTAAGGCAAAAGATTTTCTCGAAGTAAACGTATTTTTTGTGCGCCTCCCTAAAAATTACAAAAATGTCACGAAGTGAGGAATTTCGAAATTCAATAAATATAGAAAAGGGCTCCAGAATCCTTCCAATAGTCCAGCAAAAACAGAAAAAAATTCTTCTAGTATGTTGCCTAACAATAGTTAATGAAAGGGTAATGTCCATATGTTTTGTCCGCAAATATTATTTATCAAAAAAATTCAAAGAAACAAAAATAGATAAGCACCTAGAATTTTGATACACACGCAGTGGAACACATTCAAAGAGAAGGATAGTTCCTAATAGGCATTGCTTGTACCACGTTTTAAATCGGGTTATTTTTATTATTTTGAGGAAAGGGTGGGGCGAAGTTTAATTTTACTCGAAACACCTCCCCACCAAAATACGACCCCACCACAACTCTAATAAAACCAAGACTATAAAAACTTTTAAAGAAACCTCAGAATACATATTTCCTCCTTTCCATTCTTCTCCCAATCCAAAAATTTTTAAATCAAGTCCAAAATGATAAGCCGATTTTTGTAAACGTTTTAATCCATCAGTTTCTTCTGTTGCTATTGTTACAAATAAAAGTTGTGGGACATTGAGGTTTTTGTTGCTGTTTTTAATTGAAGAAGAAAATTGAAAAAATAAATTTATTAAAAATATTCTTATTAACATATCTGGAAAAAAAATAATTTTTATAAAATCAATAACAGCAAAAAACCTTGTAATCAGCAAAAAACAACCTTCCAAAAAATATAAATTTTGTTGTTAAATTGAAAAAATTAACAAATGCCAACTGGACAAAAGGCACGAACACGGTTTAATCTACTCTCTACTCATAAAAGAATTAGCAAATATCGTATCTCAGCGAACTTCACGTTTAAAGGAAAATAAAAAAATACACAAGTCAAGCAAATATTTATTTGAAAAAAATTTTTTAAATGTGGATTTTAATTAAAACAGCCAAAAATACATTAAATTAAATATAATTAAAACAAGCCTATTTCTCCTTTTCAAACTTGGAATTGGAGTGGAAAATTGAAGGAAATTTATAAGTAAGAGAGGTAAAAGTTTAGCCCCGAGCAGGCATCGATCCTACAATCTTTCTCTTCCTAAATATGGAAATATGAGAAAAAATAATTTGTAAAGTGGACTTCAGAAAAGAAAACCAAAAGATTTGGAAAAGGTGAGAAATAGGCACAAGACAGTAAATCAAAATTAAATGAGAGAGAGAGGAAAAAATATTTTTTTAAAATGCCAACAAATAATTTTCAAAAAAAACATCCTAAAAGGCACCATCATAAGCAAGCATATCCTCCGGACTCTTCTGAAAAAATAGAAAGTTAAGGATTTAAAAAAATTAAAAATAACCAAAAGTGAACGCATTGATTTCGACGACTTGGGATCCTCCAAAAAAGTATGTTTGAAAACAACCTCACCACGTGGAACTTCAACCTGCATTATTGGACTTTCCGCAATTTGTTGAATAGGACTTTCCGCAATTTGTTGAATAGGACTTTCTTCTTCGTCTGAGAAACAATCACCGCTAACATCCTTTGCATCCACAAATTGTTTGTCAGTAATTCCAGCATCCTCGTAAAGAGTATCCTCCAATTCGTTAATTTTCCCCTTGTCCAAATAAGTACTTTTAAGTTGAAATGCAATAGCAGTAGAGATTGACGAAATGTAACCATAAGTGTAGAGAGGCGGGTTGGCAACAAAATTGTAAGTCCCATTCCCTGCTTTAAAATAAGGCGGCTGATATTCAACAGGAACTCCTAAAAATAAAAACATTTAAAAAATTCAATCCAAAAAAACCAGGCATGTATGTAAGTTTTAAATCCGGAAGAACACCATTATTAAGAGCAGAAAGTTTTTTGGTAACCGAGTTGATTTTTTTGATAACGTGTTTTGTTTGGGAACGGAATGTCTTTTCGTCTTTGTATTGGAGAGAGATAATTGGATGACCATCCTCACTTAAAGTTGAACTTTTACTGAATAAACTAATAAATCTCATACGTGCGAATGTCGAGTAAATGCCCATCATAACAAAAGCGAACAATGAAAACCTCTGTAGTAATTTCCCCCTCATTGATGACCACCAAAGCACTCTCAAGCTGTTAAATAAGTTAGCACATCAAATCTAGTGTTCGGCTACTTTCGGTAACGTAATACCGAAAATTCACGACACCGAAAAATTAACAAATTCCCCAAAATTTGATCGTTACAGCAACGGTAATGCCGAAAATCACAGATCAGTATTATCGTACCGTGCCAAACACTAATCAAAACCAAGTAAATTAAAACTCACATATTTTTTTTCAATAGCCTCCTTCAACCCTTGCATCATTTGCGAAAGTTTCTGTCCCCATCGTTTGCTTGAGTCAAAACAGTAGATAATTGTATCTAGAATTAATGCTTAAACTAAATAAAGATTACAAAAATTAACCGCCAATACGTCGACGCTTGTAGACACCAACCGGAACGATTTTACGGTAAAGAAGGTAATGGGCAATTGCAATATAACTCATACGGGCCATAAAACGAAGTTGATCAGATTCAAGTTGTTGCGAAGCAGGAAAAGCCGTCTCCCAAGAATTTTTACTCAACTTTTTTTGGACCATTTTTTAAAAGAAAATAAAGTAAAGAAGAAAATAAAGTATAGGTTTTAAAGGACACAATCTAAAAAATAAAAAATGAATTTGAAACAAAAAAAGAACACAACTAAAATAACAAAAAAATAAGTGACAGCCAGCCACACCCCTACAAAAACAAAGAAAAGAGGGCGTTTACAATAAAAGTGCTTTTATAATACTTTAAAGATGAGAGAGTACTGCCTACAGACAACTAGAGAAAAAATGAAGACAAAACGCCAAACATTTAAAATAAAATATAAATTCAAATCCAGTTTGAACGGAATAACATAGGCAGTCAATAAAAGGAGCCTAACTAGGTCAGATTCTTCAAAATTTTTAAGAATTTCAATCAATAACCCTTCCTTTCATTAAAAACAACAATTAAACGACTTTATGCTCCTAAAAAAACAATTTTTAATCTTTTTTCCTTCCTAAATTTTTAAAATAAATCAATAAATGTCGTATTTTTCACAAATATATTTGTAAATATCCCTTGGTGTCTTCATTCTATCAGAATCACCATCCGGAATTTCAAAGTCAAATTCATCCTCAAGTGCTATAATTACCTTAAAATTGAAAAATAAATTTTTAAATTGAAGGCAAAAATAAATTTTGAAAAGGACAACAAAAATTTTTGAGGTCAAAAAGTCATCAGGGTTGTCAGTCTTCAACATCCAAAATAAAATCGTAAACAAAACAAAATCTCTTCAGAAATTAGAACCAACGAAGAACCGGAAAATCTCGGTCCTTCGATTCGATTCCGAACTGACAATCCTTACACTAGACGTCAAAAAGAATATGTCGATGAACACAAATTTATTTTTCCCTATAAAAACGAAAAAATAAAAAAGACGAAAGGATTCTTTTCTTTAAAAAAAAAAAGAAAAAAATGAGGTTCCCATCACCTTAACAAATCAAGAAAAAAAAGAAGGCAATTTTCTAGTATGGAGTCTCGATCCTCCGCCCCTTCTAGAAGCTCACTCAATGAACCCACCCATTCTCTCCAATTTGACAAGAAATAAAAATGTTTTCAACCAGTTGGGAAGTTTCCTCCCTCCGTTAGAAAAAAGAATTTAAAAAATTAACAAAAAAACCTCAACAAAGTCAAGCGAATCAAGTCCAAGATCTTTAAAAAAATCAGAATCCAAAGTCAATTTATCATTGTCGATTTTATCAAAGAGATTTAGAACAAGCATTATACGGTCTTCAACAATCCTTTTGGTTAATGGATCCTTAAAAAGCATTTTTTAAATATAAATCAAAAGATATTTAAAAAATTATGTCGGAAAAACCAAATATAATTTTTGCGGACAAAACACAATACTTTTAGTTAAAAAATAATAAGCTATTGTTTAGTGGAATAATGTCCGCAAATGTTCGGACTTCCTCTTCCCCACAAATTTTGCCTTTATCCATGGGGGTACAGGAAAAAAAAATTTTTTTGGAAAATGTCCGCCAATGTCTTGCGGACAAACACAATACTCTTATTTAAAAACATCCTTTTGGTTAAAAAGGATGTTTTAAAAAAGATTTTGCCCTTTCCGCAAATGTTTTGCGGACATTTCCCTTTCCCCACAAATCTTTCCTATCTTCATATCTTGGGGGTACAGAAAATAATGCCCCTTATCTCAACCAAATTTAAAAATTAAAAAAACCTTTGCTTACATGCATAACAAATCTTTTTTGTTCAAAAACATAATTATTTAAAGCCTTGCCAACAACAAAAGAATTATTCTTATTCTTAAAGCATTCCATATTATTTTTTCCAATTGAAATTATTCCTGTTGATGATGCCACCTTTGTTTGAAAATGACGAAAAGTTGTTTTAATTATTTGTTTATTTAATTTAATAAACATTTTCTCGAGAAAAAAAATTTTTTTTCGAATCTAAAGAAAAGGTTAGAGAAAAAGAAAATAGTATAGAAAAATAAGAGACGGCAGAGAAAAACCTCCCTTATATTTATAGAAAAATCTAAAGAAAAAAATTTTTTGAACGAAATTTGTATACATTTAAAAATAATTATTCATGGAATTTAAATCCAATTATTAAAAAAAAATTATTTGAAAAATTAAAAAAAATAAAAACAAAAAAAGGTTAGAGAAAAAGAAATAGTACGGAAAAATAAGAGACGGCAGAGAAAATTCTCTTTAATTCACATACTATTTCTTCTTTTCTCTCCCCACTTTTTTGTTTTTATTTTTTATTTAAAAATTGTTTAAAATAATAAAACCAAAATAATAAATTATCAAAACTATTTTCATTAAAACTACTATTAATTCCATTTGTAGCAATATAATATTCTTTACAAGCAAAATATATTGCTTCTATTGTTGCTAGATATTCTGAAAAAAAATTTTTTTTTAATTAATAAGCAAAATTTAGGCAAGAATTTTAAGCAAGTATGTATTCCCAAAAAAATTTTTCTGTCCGCAAATATTTGCGGACACTCATTAAACTTTTTTACGCAGAAGAGTAACAAGAAAACGGATACATAGAAAGTTAGGGGATAGTGGTGCGACACTTGAGGATTTGACTTTTGAGGCACGACTTTTACGGACCTTTGAGACTTTTGAGCCAAAATTTGGATCCTCAGAAGTCGGGTCCTCAAGTCGACCCTTAAGTCAAATCCTCAGGTGTCGGGTAGCCAAGGGGATCGTGACATGTACCATGTCAAATCGTGACATGGTATCAAGAAATTCGTCAATAATTCAAATATTTATTCTTAAAAAACCTGAAGAAAGTCCTTTTTGAGGTCTCCAATATTCAGTAGAATAATTAGATAAATGAATCCAAGGCAATTTATTCAATTGTGGAAGGCTTTTTAATGTTCCAATAGTATTCCAGGTTGAATCCAAAACTATTAAATTATTTATACTTCCATTATCTAACAAATATTTCTTGATAGGAATTGAATATTTTGATGGACATAGAATTACGGTTCCAGGTCTGAAATTTTAGAAAAAAATTTAAGCAAAAAATTTTTGTCCGCAAAAAAATTTTTTTGACCAGGATAAAGTAAGAAACAAAGTTGCTGAGTGAATATACGGGGCAAGCTTAATTTAAAGATAATAACAGAAATTCTAGAGAGCGAGAAAATTTGGGTTTAAATTAAGGATATTTGTTGACATAGTCTGAGACTTGATTTCGGATTCGCTTTATTGACAAAAAAATTCCCGGCCATATTTCAGTCCTGACCCAACTTACAATTAGATTTTAAAATAAATTTGTTTGTCTATGAGAATAAACTTCTGAAATTTTTAATAAAATTAAAAAAAACCTAAATTCATATTCAGGCACATCAACAAAATTATCAAAAATTTTAGTTTGTTCTGGTGCTAATAAAACAGCATGAACAGCTGTAGACTTTCCATCCCGTTCTAATCGATGCTTTATAATATCCACATTAAAAGGTAACTGAAAATTTTTTTCAGAAAAAATTGAAAAAATTCCCTGGCCTATGAGTTTTTTAGTTTAGCCCATAATCCAAATCCTATGCATTTTCCTTTTTCAAAGACTAAAGTGGTCGGTTTTGAACCGAAGATTTCTTGTTCGGTTCTGGATGTCCGAAGATTTTCCAAGAACCAACCAACCTATTTTCCAAACTCTTAACTAAACATCTTCCCATGTTCGCAAATTAATGGATTTCAAAAAAAATTTTTCCCACATGTCCAAGAAATTTTCCCAATTTTTTTTTGTCCAAGAAATCTTCCCAACACTATTCATTTATTAAAAAATAAAAAAAATAAAACCTTTACTTTAGGCACAAAATCCCCAACATTTTCAATATAAATTCGACAATTCTGGAAAAAATAAAAGGTAAATGTAAAGATTACTGGTCCCGAAAAAAAATGTGTAAGAAGTGCTTTTTTGATCTTTTTAAGGTTTGCCGGTAGGTAATCGAGTGTGCTGAGTCCGAATCTGAGCTTAGAATTAGTTTATTTCGAACCCCGGACCCGAATTCGACCAAGTCGGATTCGGTGTAAGAATTCAAATTACGATATTATAGTTATTCTGACTCGACTCTTTATTCTGAATCGAATGGTATCAAAATTATTAAGTTTCGACTATTTTAAACGAAGTTATGATCAATTAAATAAACGCTTGGTTAGACTTCCTATATAAATCAGACACCATAACTTAGTCTAAAGATGTCGAAACGTAATAATTTTGATGTCAATCGACTCAGCTCGAAGAGACTAGTCCGATTATACATAAAATTTGAAATTTTGAATTTTTACCCCATATTCGACATTGTCGAATTCGGGTCCGGGGTTCGAAATAAGCAAATTCTAAGCTCAGATTCGGACTCAGCACACTCGATTACCTGCTGGCATGCCTCAAAAATGTCTAACTATCACTTTTTCCTCATTTTTTTCTAGGGACCAGTAATCTTTACATTTACCAAATAAAAAATTCAAAAAAATTTAAATACATACATAACAAAAATACATCCTTTTCCTTCCACATAATTTACAATTAAACCGTTTTTTAATTTTTTTAATTGGTTCAAACGAAGATAATTGGAGAGAATTAAATAATTGATTAGAGTTTGATATTGTTGTTGTTGCAATATCCATTTTTGGCAATTACTGAGAATTGGGGTCCTGCGAGAAAAAAGTTTAAAAATGGGAGAAATGGTGTTTCGAGGGTAAAAAATAGGCAATAGAAATAGAAAATACCGATGAATTCGGACGTTCTGATTTTTCATCGCTGAGAATTAGCACAAAATATCTACCTTAAAAATGCCAACTACTGAGAAATATTGCATTTTGTCTATTCTCTTTCTCAATTACAAATTTGACTTTATCATTCTACAGAATCCAATCTAATCCTTTACTCAATCTGCAGAATCTCATTTTTAGTCAAAATGGATGTTTTTGAAGTTATTCAATATATTAATACTAGTGAAAACGCTATAAGAAAAAAACCACTGAAGAGCTTCTTCCATCTTATATTTATGGATGAGTTCCATTGGAGACAACTGTCGGGAAAAAGAATGTTGAAACATCTGATTTTATTTTAGCGCAACTTACTCTTTTTCTCTGTTAATAATTGAATTGTTTAAAATTTTTTACATTTTTTGTTGTCACAAATAAAACATACCAAATGTAGCCCTAGTATTAAGATTTCATATTATTGATTTATTGGAAACGTCACAATGGCGGCTAAAAATAAAATACAAATTTTAGATTAAATTCTATTAAACAACGTATTTCAATAATTGAACAAGTTTAAGAACAGCAGCAACAGCAAACAAACACAACATCATCATCGATTGATGTGAAAAAAGTTTCTGTCTAATGTTAAACAACCACAACGCCACCGACGAAGATCCGGCTCATGCTGTGGAGCGCCAGCACCCTAGTTTTTTACAGCATTTTTCTCTATGGCATTGGAAGTTTTCTTCGAAAGTTTAAAGATGATACTTCAATCGAACTAGATCAACAAGAAAGGCGTAAAATGTTCACGTTTATGAAGACAAGTTCTCTTCGAAGATTTTCAAATAATACTTCAATCGAACTAGATCAACAAGAAAATCGTAAAATGTTCACGTTTATGAAGACAAGTTCTCTTCGAAGATTTTCAACAAGAAAGGCGTAAAATGTTTGCGTTTATCAAAAGATATTTTCTTCGAAAGTTTAAAGATGATACTTCAATCGAACTAGATCAACAAGAAAGGCGTAAAATGTTCGCGTTTATGAAGACAAGTTCTCTTCGAAGATTTTCAAATAATACTTCAATCGAACTAGATCAACAAGAAAGGCGTAAAATGTTCACGTTTATGAAGACAAGTTCTCTTCGAAGATTTTCAAATGATACTTCAATCGAACTAGATCAACAAGAAAGGCGTAAAATATTTGCGTTTATCAAAAGATATTTTCTTCGAAAGTTTAAAGATGATACTTCAAATGAAATAAATCAACAAGAAAATCGTAAAATGTTCACGTTTATGAAGACAAGTTCTCTTCGAAGATTTTCAAATAATACTTCAAACGAACTAAATCAACAAGAAAGGCGTAAAATGTTTGCGTTTATCAAAAGATATTTTCTTCGAAAGTTTAAAGATGATACTTCAATCGAAATAAATCAACAAGAAAGGTGTAAAATGTTCGCGTTTATGAAGACAAGTTCTCTTCGAAGATTTTCAAATGATACTTCAATCGAACTAAATCAACAAGAAAGGCGTAAAATGTTCGCGTTTATGAAGACAAGTTCTCTTCGAAGATTTTCAAATGATACTTCAATCGAACTAAATCAACAAGAAAGGCGTAAAATGTTTGAGTTTATCAAAAGATATTTTCTTCGAAAGTTTAAAGATGATACTTCAATCGAAATAAATCAACAAGAAAGGTGTAAAATGTTCGCGTTTATGAAGACAAGTTCTCTTCGAAGATTTTCAAATGATACTTCAATCGAACTAAATCAACAAGAAAGGCGTAAAATGTTTGAGTTTATCAAAAGATATTTTCTTCGAAAGTTTAAAGATGATACTTCAATCGAAATAAATCAACAAGAAAATCGTAAAATGTTCGCGTTTATGAAGACAAGTTCTCTTCGAAGATTTTCAAATGATACTTCAATCGAACTAGATCAACAAGAAAGGCGTAAAATGTTCGCGTTTTGAAGACAAGTTCTCTTCGAAGATTTTCAAATGATACTTCAATCGAACTAAATCAACAAGAAAGGCGTAAAATGTTTGAGTTTATCAAAAGATATTTTCTTCGAAAGTTTAAAGATGATACTTCAATCGAAATAAATCAACAAGAAAATCGTAAAATGTTCGCGTTTATGAAGACAAGTTCTCTTCGAAGATTTTCAAATGATACTTCAATCGAACTAGATCAACAAGAAAGGCGTAAAATGTTCGCGTTTTGAAGACAAGTTCTCTTCGAAGATTTTCAAATGATACTTCAATCGAACTAAATCAACAAGAAAGGCGTAAAATGTTTGAGTTTATCAAAAGATATTTTCTTCGAAAGTTTAAAGATGATACTTCAATCGAAATAAATCAACAAGAAAGGTGTAAAATGTTCGCGTTTATGAAGACAAGTTCTCTTCGAAGATTTTCAAATGATACTTCAATCGAACTAAATCAACAAGAAAGGCGTAAAATGTTTGAGTTTATCAAAAGATATTTTCTTCGAAAGTTTAAAGATGATATTTACTTCAATCGAACTAAATCAACAAGAAAGGCGTAAAATGTTTGAGTTTATCAAAAGATATTTTCTTCGAAAGTTTAAAGATGATACTTCAATCGAAATAAATCAACAAGAAAATCGTAAAATGTTCGCGTTTATGAAGACAAGTTCTCTTCGAAGATTTTCAAATGATACTTCAATCGAACTAGATCAACAAGAAAGGCGTAAAATGTTCGCGTTTTGAAGACAAGTTCTCTTCGAAGATTTTCAAATGATACTTCAATCGAACTAAATCAACAAGAAAGGCGTAAAATGTTTGAGTTTATCAAAAGATATTTTCTTCGAAAGTTTAAAGATGATACTTCAATCGAAATAAATCAACAAGAAAGGTGTAAAATGTTCGCGTTTATGAAGACAAGTTCTCTTCGAAGATTTTCAAATGATACTTCAATCGAACTAAATCAACAAGAAAGGCGTAAAATGTTTGAGTTTATCAAAAGATATTTTCTTCGAAAGTTTAAAGATGATACTTCAATCGAAATAAATCAACAAGAAAGGTGTAAAATGTTCGCGTTTATGAAGACAAGTTCTCTTCGAAGATTTTCAAATGATACTTCAATCGAACTAAATCAACAAGAAAGGCGTAAAATGTTTGAGTTTATCAAAAGATATTTTCTTCGAAAGTTTAAAGATGATACTTCAATCGAACTAGATCAACAAGAAAGGCGTAAAATGTTCGCGTTTTGAAGACAAGTTCTCTTCGAAGATTTTCAAATGATACTTCAATCGAACTAAATCAACAAGAAAGGCGTAAAATGTTTGAGTTTATCAAAAGATATTTTCTTCGAAAGTTTAAAGATGATACTTCAATCGAAATAAATCAACAAGAAAATCGTAAAATGTTCGCGTTTATGAAGACAAGTTCTCTTCGAAGATTTTCAAATGATACTTCAATCGAACTAGATCAACAAGAAAGGCGTAAAATGTTCGCGTTTTGAAGACAAGTTCTCTTCGAAGATTTTCAAATGATACTTCAATCGAACTAAATCAACAAGAAAGGCGTAAAATGTTTGAGTTTATCAAAAGATATTTTCTTCGAAAGTTTAAAGATGATACTTCAATCGAAATAAATCAACAAGAAAATCGTAAAATGTTCGCGTTTATGAAGACAAGTTCTCTTCGAAGATTTTCAAATGATACTTCAATCGAACTAGATCAACAAGAAAGGCGTAAAATGTTCGCGTTTTGAAGACAAGTTCTCTTCGAAGATTTTCAAATGATACTTCAATCGAACTAAATCAACAAGAAAGGCGTAAAATGTTTGAGTTTATCAAAAGATATTTTCTTCGAAAGTTTAAAGATGATACTTCAATCGAAATAAATCAACAAGAAAGGTGTAAAATGTTCGCGTTTATGAAGACAAGTTCTCTTCGAAGATTTTCAAATGATACTTCAATCGAACTAAATCAACAAGAAAGGCGTAAAATGTTTGAGTTTATCAAAAGATATTTTCTTCGAAAGTTTAAAGATGATATTTACTTCAATCGAACTAAATCAACAAGAAAGGCGTAAAATGTTCGCGTTTATGAAGACAAGTTCTCTTCGAAGATTTTCAAATGATACTTCAATCGAACTAAATCAACAAGAAAGGCGTAAAATGTTTGAGTTTATCAAAAGATATTTTCTTTGAAAGTTTAAAGATGATACTTCAATCGAAATAAATCAACAAGAAAGGTGTAAAATGTTCGCGTTTATGAAGACGAGTTCTCTTCGAAGATTTTCAAATAATACTTCAATCGAACTAAATCAACAAGAAAGGCGTAAAATGTTTGAGTTTATCAAAAGATATTTTCTTCGAAAGTTTAAAGATGATACTTCAATCGAAATAAATCAACAAGAAAGGTGTAAAATGTTCGCGTTTATGAAGACAAGTTCTCTTCGAAGATTTTCAAATGATACTTCAATCGAACTAAATCAACAAGAAAGTCGTAAAATGTTTGAGTTTATCAAAAGATATTTTCTTCGAAAGTTTAAAGATGATAATTCAATCGAACTAAATCAACAAGAAAGGCGTAAAATGTTTGAGTTTATCAAAAGATATTTTCTTCGAAAGTTTAAAGATGATAATTCAATCGAAATAAATCAACAAGAAAATCGTAAAATGTTCGCGTTTATGAAGACAAGTTCTCTTCGAAGATTTTCAAATGATACTTCAATCGAACTAGATCAACAAGAAAGGCGTAAAATGTTTGAGTTTATCAAAAGATATTTTCTTCGAAAGTTTAAAGATGATACTTCAATCGAAATAAATCAACAAGAATGGTGTAAAATGTTCGCGTTTATGAAGACAAGTTCTCTTCGAAGATTTTCAAATGATACTTCAATCGAACTAAATCAACAAGAAAGTCGTAAAATGTTTGAGTTTATCAAAAGATATTTTCTTCGAAAGTTTAAAGATGATAATTCAATCGAACTAAATCAACAAGAAAGGCGTAAAATGTTTGAGTTTATCAAAAGATATTTTCTTCGAAAGTTTAAAGATGATAATTCAATCGAAATAAATCAACAAGAAAATCGTAAAATGTTCGCGTTTATGAAGACAAGTTCTCTTCGAAGATTTTCAAATGATACTTCAATCGAACTAAATCAACAAGAAAGTCGTAAAATGTTTGAGTTTATCAAAAGATATTTTCTTCGAAAGTTTAAAGATGATACTTCAATCGAACTAAATCAACAAGAAAGGCGTAAAATGTTTGAGTTTATCAAAAGATATTTTCTTCGAAAGTTTAAAGATGATACTTCAATCGAAATAAATCAACAAGAAAGGTGTAAAATGTTCGCGTTTATGAAGACGAGTTCTCTTCGAAGATTTTCAAATAATACTTCAATCGAACTAAATCAACAAGAAAGGCGTAAAATGTTTGAGTTTATCAAAAGATATTTTCTTCGAAAGTTTAAAGATGATACTTCAATCGAAATAAATCAACAAGAAAGGTGTAAAATGTTCGCGTTTATGAAGACAAGTTCTCTTCGAAGATTTTCAAATAATACTTCAATCGAACTAAATCAACAAGAAAGGCGTAAAATGTTTGAGTTTATCAAAAGATATTTTCTTTGAAAGTTTAAAGATGATACTTCAATCGAAATAAATCAACAAGAAAGGTGTAAAATGTTCGCGTTTATGAAGACGAGTTCTCTTCGAAGATTTTCAAATAATACTTCAATCGAACTAAATCAACAAGAAAGGCGTAAAATGTTTGAGTTTATCAAAAGATATTTTCTTCGAAAGTTTAAAGATGATACTTCAATCGAAATAAATCAACAAGAAAGGTGTAAAATGTTCGCGTTTATGAAGACAAGTTCTCTTCGAAGATTTTCAAATGATACTTCAATCGAACTAAATCAACAAGAAAGTCGTAAAATGTTTGAGTTTATCAAAAGATATTTTCTTCGAAAGTTTAAAGATGATAATTCAATCGAACTAAATCAACAAGAAAGGCGTAAAATGTTTGAGTTTATCAAAAGATATTTTCTTCGAAAGTTTAAAGATGATAATTCAATCGAAATAAATCAACAAGAAAATCGTAAAATGTTCGCGTTTATGAAGACAAGTTCTCTTCGAAGATTTTCAAATGATACTTCAATCGAACTAAATCAACAAGAAAGTCGTAAAATGTTTGAGTTTATCAAAAGATATTTTCTTCGAAAGTTTAAAGATGATACTTCAATCGAACTAAATCAACAAGAAAGGCGTAAAATGTTTGAGTTTATCAAAAGATATTTTCTTCGAAAGTTTAAAGATGATACTTCAATCGAAATAAATCAACAAGAAAGGTGTAAAATGTTCGCGTTTATGAAGACAAGTTCTCTTCGAAGATTTTCAAATAATACTTCAATCGAACTAAATCAACAAGAAAGGCGTAAAATGTTTGAGTTTATCAAAAGATATTTTCTTTGAAAGTTTAAAGATGATACTTCAATCGAAATAAATCAACAAGAAAGGTGTAAAATGTTCGCGTTTATGAAGACAAGTTCTCTTCGAAGATTTTCAAATGATACTTCAATCGAACTAAATCAACAAGAAAGTCGTAAAATGTTTGAGTTTATCAAAAGATATTTTCTTCGAAAGTTTAAAGATGATAATTCAATCGAACTAAATCAACAAGAAAGGCGTAAAATGTTTGAGTTTATCAAAAGATATTTTCTTCGAAAGTTTAAAGATGATAATTCAATCGAAATAAATCAACAAGAAAATCGTAAAATGTTCGCGTTTATGAAGACAAGTTCTCTTCGAAGATTTTCAAATGATACTTCAATCGAACTAAATCAACAAGAAAGGCGTAAAATGTTTGAGTTTATCAAAAGATATTTTCTTCGAAAGTTTAAAGATGATACTTCAATCGAAATAAATCAACAAGAAAATCGTAAAATGTTCGCGTTTATGAAGACAAGTTCTCTTCGAAGAACTGGTTTCTGTTTGCTGACCTGTAATTTGTAAAGGATTTTTACGGGCATCAAGGTAGTGCCAGAAATTGTCCTTGTACAATATGTAGGGCACCCAAAAACAGTTAAACAAACGTGGTTTTCCCTGTTTATGATAAGGAAGATAAAAACTTCATGCACAGCAGAACCTACTTTGCCTTCAAGTCGTATCAAATTATTCTACCTACATTACACATATTGCATTTCTTAGTTAACCGATCCTTGAAGATTCTTCTGTATTAGCTTGAATTGAAAAAATGAAGAAATTTTTTTTATTTGTATTGAGCATTTTCTTGACTGCACCATAATATGTGTAAATAAATAAATAGACGTGAACATAATACCCCCACAACTTACAAATCACCATGGGGTCACCAGATTCTGCTTTAAGCCCATCACCTGATCCAGCTGGCAATAATTTACCCAAAAGGAAAGGGTCAGTTAAGAGACTGTTGTTATTGTTATTGTGATTTATTTTTTGCTGTTTATTTGTTGTTTCTAATATAAATTGATTTTGTTGTCCGATATTTGTTTTATAAAGAATTGTTTGACAACGACAATCTTCGGTTTTTCAAAGATTGGCCTTTAACTATACAGATTATTATAATTTTTATATTTTTCTATATCGTATTGTTGAATTTTTAATTTTGATCCTCGCGTCATTCTTGACCTAAATAAATATTCACGTAAACAACCTTCACAATCCAATTAATTTCCTTTAGAAGTTTTTAAAAATTAAAAAAATTTTACGGGCAAGGACTAGCTTGTACTTGTTATGTCCGAGGATATACGAAATGTCGACGTGCAATGATTAACAGTTTATCCAAGAGAAATGACAATGTAGGTGAAGGGATTGAGATGGAACAGACGAAGGAGATCAGGGACTAGCCGGGCTAGTATGATCCAATTAGACTGACGCTTACAGTGGCTTTTATAGTAGTGTCACCACTACACAACACCTTCCCCTTTGAAAAGGTTAGGCTCATTTATTTTAGGCATTACAATTTTCAATTCAATTTTTATTTTTCAATGCCTCCCTCTTTGAAAAGAGGTTTTTAATAACCATTTTCAATATAGCCTATAGCTATCAATACAATTCACAATTTAGCCACAGCGTCTCAGTCTCTACTAATTCTCACAACAATAAAAACATGTGGGATGACAATTTAGGGACAAAACAAAATTTAAATTACAGTACAAAAATTTACAAAATATCACAGTTTGTCATCTTTATCCACATCTTTTGATTTTCTTCTTTTTCTTCTGGTAGTAGATTTCGACAGCGCACACAAGATCCAACAAGCCAATTGCACGTCCTGTTTTGATGTTCCACTTGTTGGTCGCTGTTTGTCCAGAAGTATGTCACGTACACTTTCCATAGTGTTTCGTGACAATTGAATTCTTTCTTGGAATTTTTGAAATTGCAATTTTTGGTCTTACATTCTCTGAACGCCAAATAATTTTTCCATTCTACAATTTTGCAATTTCGAATAATTTTTCTTTTTCTTGGAATTTTTTGGACTTACATGCATATGAACGCCAACAATTTTTTCTTTCTTGATTTTTCAATTTCCGAATGCTACAATTTTTCAATACTATTTTTTTTCTTCAATACTTTTCTTCAATAATCTCCTACAATAGTATTTTTACAATTTTTTACAATTTTTCAATGTAGCAATATTTTTCTTCACTTCGGAAATTTGTGTCGGCTTTTTTGTTTTTTGTTGTGCTTCAGGACTAATAATTTAAGCATTTTAGCTTTCAATTTAAGGAATTTCACCTTTCAATTCATAGGTCCAGCACGCACTAACAATTTAATTTTCAATGCCGACAATTTACGACGTCTGTTCACTCACAATTCAAATAATCCTTTTCAATAATTGCTTCAAGCAATTTTTCTCCACTTCGCCTACTCTCTTTTAATACTCGCCTCCACATGTAGCTGTTGTCGCTCCTGTAGACGTTCTGTAGACGAGCTGGAACCATAGTCGATCCGCGCCACTTGTTATGTCCGAGGATATACGAAATGTCGACGTGCAATGATTAACAGTTTATCCAAGAGAAATGACAATGTAGGTGAAGGGATTGAGATGGAACAGACGAAGGAGATCAGGGACTAGCCGGGCTAGTATGATCCAATTAGACTGACGCTTACAGTGGCTTTTATAGTAGTGTAACCACTACACAACAGTACTCTTATCCTACCCTGTTCTCTTTGTCGACTCCATCTTGGGCATTGTGTCCTGTCCAGTGCTGGGTATGGCTCCGGGAGCTAGCTCCGGAGCCGGCTCCGGCGGAGCCGGAGCCGGAGCTAAGATTTTGAAAACCCCGGAGCTGGAGCCGGAGCCAAGAATTTCAAACCCCGGAGCCCGGAGCCGGAGCCGGAGCCAAGGTTTTCCAATTCCCCACGGCTCCGGCTATACACCCCTAACGATGGGTTAGAGAAAAAGAAGTAAGCAAAGATGGTAGGCGAGAAAAGAAAAGGAAGAGAAAATTGAGACGGGTAAAAAAGATTTTCTTTCCTTTCCTTTGAAAGTAGTTGTGGTTGAATGGATAGTGAGTTAGGTTCCGAGTTTTATCCGGTTTTATGTTCGAAAAATATTACAAAAAATGATTAAATAGTTGTTTTTCTTTGGAAAATAAATTATAATAAGCATTTTTTAAATAAATAAAGCTGGATAAATTTTTTAAATTGATTAATTTTAGTCTCTTTTTTTCAAAATTTTTCAAAATTTTCGCCTGCGGCGCAAAAAAAGGAGGATTTTTGGCTTAAGGATCTGCCAAAATTCTCAAAATTTTCGCCTGCGGCGCAAAAAAGGAAGATTTTTGGCTTAAGGATTTTCCAAAATTCACAAAATTTTCGCCTGCGGCGCAAAAAGCAAAAGATAATGAGAGGATAAATCCAACATCTCCTATTCGCCCAACTCCCAGACAACCCAAATCCCCTTAATCCAGCTTAATTCCCCGATATCGCCCTTAATGCACACGATAATCCACCCAAATCCCACTTAATCCATTGATACTCCTCTTAATCCTCTGATATCACTCGATATCCCCCTTTATCTACCCAAATCCCCCAATGAAAAATAATTAATTGATTTTCCAGCCGGAGCCCGGAGCCAACATGGAGCGGCTCCGAAAATCGCCGGCTCCGGAGCCGGAGCTGGAGCCGGAGCCAAGATTTTAAAAGGTCGGAGCCCGGAGCCGGAGCCAAGATTTTGAAAACCCGGAGCCCGGAGCCGGAGCCAAGATTTTCAAACCCCGGAGCCCGGAGCCGGAGCCGGAGCCAACAAATGGCAAATACCCAGCACTGGTCCTGTCTACGCTAAAATGATCCATTCGGGTGAAACACTATACTTGTCTTTAAATTTCTAAAAAAGATAAACGCGCAATAACAGAAAGACAGGCTTCTTGTACTAAATTATGAAAATGATACTTGAAAAAATTTATTTTTTCAAACCAATTTAGCCAATAAAGAGCCATTAATGGAGGTTTACTTTCTACACGTTCTTTAATAAATTTTGTACAACGCATTTTAATTCCTCTAGCAGCAAACCCTTTACAAAGACGCATACTTGTTTCCAATAAATTATCTAAAATAAATTGTCTAAATTTTTGAAAAAAATTAATAACAAAAAGAAAAGTTTGGCAATTATTTATAAAGTTTTTAAATTCAGGCCAGCCAGGGTCTAATAAACAACGCTAAAATAATTTTATTTTAAAAGGCCACGAAGATATTCCTGTGTTTTCTCAACTAAAAAAATTTTTTTGGCTACTATAGAAAAATTTTCCACTTTTCGTTTTTTTAAATTAATCAATAATAAAAATTTTTGAAATAGTTTTAGTACAAAGGTAGCAAGAAATTTTTTTAAATCACACAAAGAAATAAATTTAATTCAAGGATATAAACAACCCTCTTTTTCTGATATTCTCGTTGACCTCCCGAATTGAAGGGATTTGAGGGAACTACGGTGTATATTAGAGGAACAGATTCTTCCTTTTCATTAAGAGGATTTGAAGGATATTGAGGGATTAAAGGAAAGTGTACTAGCTATGGACATCAATCGGGGAAATCAGGAGAAATAAAAAATGACAGGGCATTAAATATCTCAAGTGCCACCTCGATTTTGTGTTATAAAGGCAAACTTAAACCTTTGTGGTTTGTTTCAAACCTGGTCACTACCGCCAGTAATGGGTACTGGCTGAATTTCAGTACCGACTAAATTTAATTAATTAATTTACTTAATTTAAAGAGTTATCACTAAATATGAAGTGATACTGGGGATATCAGGGAATTTGGAGGGATACTTTGGGATCTGGGCTCCAGATACGGAGCTGAAGTTTTTCTGATCGTACCATCATGGAAGAATGTTGTTATTAAGATAAGGCTCTTTCCTTTAAGTGCTGCAGGAGAAAATTTTGAGTATTTTGAAGACTGTAGACCAGGGCTGGGCGAAATCAAAAAATAAAAAGCGAAATGCGAAATGCGAAACTTTTTTTAAAAAAATAAAAAGCGAAATGCGAAACTTTTCGCACCAAAAAATGCGAAAGATGCGAAAGCGAAAGCGAAAGCAAAGCCCAGCCCTGCTGTAGACAAAACATTTACTTTCTTGATCATCCCTCCCCCATTTACTTAAAAAATTTCAACCATTAGGTGTGTATAATTTTGGCGTTTGTCGCGCCAAAAAACTAAACCCACAACAAACGCAAAACGCCAAAAATCGGCCAAAATGGATGCCGAACGTAAACACCATGGCGCACAGGCCTGCTTTCTCCCTAAAATTTTTTTCCAAGATTTTTTTTTCATTTTTACCGTTTCAAATTTGTCAAAATTAAAAACCCTTTTAAACATTATTTATACAAAAATTTAAAAAAATTTGTTTTTGTAACTATTTTTACCAAAATAAATAAAATCTCAATCTTGCTTTATTTTTAACGAAAAATGTCGGCAGTAATGCTTCTTTTAAATGTTTAATTGTCTTATATTTTGCTATAGCTTATACCATCATAAGAAATTTTAGAAAAATTTTTTTTAATTTTTAAAGCTTGAATTACTGCAGAAACTAAATGGAGAGAGAGATAAAATAAAAATTAAAAATATTTTTTTAGAAATTTTTACGTAAATTTGAAGTGGACAAAGAAGAATTCTAAATTCATAATAAGTACTTATCCTTCTCAAAATTTATTTTTATATTTTTATACCCAGGGATCATTACTTTTGAGCAGTAGTGTATTTTTACACCACAAAATAATTCCGATTTTTTCGGAATTTATTTATAATTTCTATCTGTTTAGGGTCCTTCAAGTTTTGTATTTTTCCCGAAAATGTTTCAGAACAAAAACATTTTTTTCTTTTATTTTTCTTGATGACAAAAACGTTTTCGTCCAACGAATTCTACGTTTGATAGTCTTGCCTTGTCGACCGGCTTGTAGCACCTGATTTAACCTTCCTAATCGAGGCATATGATTTGGCAAGGCTGTCGGCAACGACTTGTTCACGATGCCGTTCATCTCGTTGGCTCTCCCGCTGGTTCTGGCTATTTCTTCGAAATTGCTGGAACAGGTGTAAGATGCAATGTCGATTGAAAGGAGTACAGCAGCCAAATGTTCTGTTGGAAAAGCCATTCGTTGTCGTTGACGATGATGGAGGTTGTGATGATTGTTTTGTTTGAAGGATTGTTTTTGCTGTGGAAAACTTGTTTTTATAGTCATAGGATTTGTTGTTGTTGTTTTTATATAAAAGCTGACTAAAATCGTGCCAATCAACTCTCATTGTGTACCAGGTTGTGCTGCTTGCCGTTCTTCTTGCCTTTGTGCCATCTTGCTGTTGTTCTCTGCGCGCTATAAGTACGTTTTTTCATGTTATTAGTTAATTTAATCTTCTAATCTTTCTTTTTTACATTTTAGTGTCGATGTCAAGCGATGAGGAGCTCGAAATGGAGCAGCAAGGACAAGACCTTGTCCAGCGCCTTGCAACAACAAACAAATCCCATCGCAAGCGAGAAAAGGAAATGCGTGCGGACTTCGGTAAAATGATCGACATCGCTCAGAAATGGCTCATTCAAAATCCCAAAGCCGCAAAAAGCAAGGACCCTAGCCCAAATGAAGATATCTATGAAAGCTTCGAGAATCTTCAGCTTGGTGCCGTTGCCGCTCCAGCCGATCCTGCCGTTGCCGCTCCAGCCGTTGCCGCTCCAGCCGATCCTGCCGTTGCCGCTCCAGCCGTTGCCGCTCCAGCCGATCCTGCCGTTGCCGCTCCAGCCGATCCAGCCGTTGCCGCTCCAGCCGATCCTGCCGTTGCCGCTCCAGCCGTTGCCGCTCCAGCCGATCCTGCCGTTGCCGCTCCTGCCGTTGCCGCTCCAGCCGATCCTGCCGTTGCCGCTCCAGCCGTTGCCGCTCCAGCCGATCCTGCCGTTGCCGCTCCAGCCGTTGCCGCTCCAGCCGTTGCCGCTCCAGCCGATCATGCCGTTGCCGCTCCAGCCGATCCTGCCGTTGCCGCTCCAGCCGATCCAGCCGTTGCCGCTCCAGCCGATCCTGCCGTTGCCGCTCCAGCCGTTGCCGCTCCAGCCGATCCTGCCGTTGCCGCTCCTGCCGTTGCCGCTCCAGCCGATCCTGCCGTTGCCGCTCCATCCGTTGTCGCTCCAGCCGATCCTGCCGTTGCCGCTCCAGCCGTTGCCGCTCCAGCCGATCCTGCCGTTGCCGCTCCAGCCGATCCTGCCGTTGCCGCTCCAGCCGCTCCATCCGTTGCCGCTCCAGCCGATCCTGCCGTTGCCGCTCCAGCCGATCCTGCCGTTGCCGCTCCAACTGGTCGTTCCATTGATCATGCTTGATGTGCCCATTGTTGTGCTTAGGATTTTTCTGTACATAGATAAATGTTTGTTCTATATTGTATTGCATGTATATATTGTGTTTTTAGTGTATTGTGTTAGTGTATATAATTAGTTTTCCTGTTCCAGTTAGATGTTTTTATTGTCTGTATTTCTGCCTTGTATGTTTACCTATTATGCTTTTTGCCTTGTATAAAATAATAAAGTATCTTCTGCCAGATAAACATTTTCGGAAAAAATATATACCTAAAGGGATACCCCTGCAAATAATTAAAAATAAAAAAATTCAAAAAGCAAAATTGCTTTGAATTGTGGGAATAGACATAGGTATGTCGGAAGAACAAAAAGAAAAAATGATCCAAAAAATACAAACTTCTCTGAAAAATCGGAATTGTATTTTTCAATGATTTTACTCCATAAAGAATTTAAAAAATTGTATTTTTACCGTTTTCCCTATTTAGTCACCAAAGTTGTCTTATACCAAAATTTTGCAGCCTTTCATTTCACTGGCTTTCTGACTTCTTCCAAATAAAATTCCATGTTGATTTCTATCTACACAATTATAAATACATTCCTTGACATTAAATTAATTGAGGGAGTCTAAAATGTTGAAAAAAATTTCAGTTTAATTTTAAAAAATACCTTGTCAACAATTGGAGAAAATGTTTTAAAAAAGATTCTTGAGATATGGAAAGAGAAATTTGAAAGAAAAGATAAATATTAAATGGGTCAATGGAAAAGGAATGAACAAAAAAAGCATACGCCTAATGAGCTTTTAAGCCCCAAAAATGGTCAGACGAAATTGTAAAGTACCCAAAACAGGTCTAAAAAACAAATTCTTCTCCTATTCTAAAATAAAAGAATATCAGAATGTATTTAATTAAATATTTACTTCCGAACAGAATTAACAAAAAAATAAACTCTTAATTTTGATTTATTTATTTTTTCAAACCATAGAAGAATTAACTAAGCGTTCACTAAATTCTTTAA
Organism: Meloidogyne luci; assembly: GCA_902706615.1. Lineage (NCBI taxonomy): Eukaryota > Metazoa > Nematoda > Chromadorea > Rhabditida > Meloidogynidae > Meloidogyne > Meloidogyne luci. The sequence goes on along the minus strand of CACSLI010000183.1, from coordinate 1,997,484 downwards.
TCATTTGAGGTCCTCTAACTTCAGACTCTAATAACGGCAATTTTGTGATATGAAAGTCCTCATAAAGCTCAGAAATCTACAAAAATAAAAAAAATTTACTAAAAAATTTCAAAATTTTGTGACAAAATGTCAAATTTCCGTAATAGTGACCAAATGTCACATTTTCGTCATAGTGACCAAATGTACAAAATCTTTTCAAAAAATTTCCAAACCTGTTCCAAATATTTTTGTTGAATATTATATCGAGACTGGCACTTCTTACAAGTAATGTTTCCCTTAGCATCCTTTTCAGGGAATAATAATTGATTAACAATAATATTGTGAACATCAATTTCCTTTGAAAAATATTTTTTTGAAAAAATTTAAAGAAAAACCTGTTTAGTCAATTCTTGAACAAGCCGTTCAGTCTCATACATTGACAAAAATTCGGCAATACAAACACAAACAAATGTAGTCAAATTCTGTGGAAAAAAAAAGAAAAAAATTTTTTTGGGTCTATGAAGGAAAATGTTTCCTGCCCCCCCCCCTCCCCCTAAAATTAATTCGATCATCATTGACCATTTTTTATACATCAAGTAGAAAATAGAGGAAGGAAATTAAAAAAGGACTGAGGAGGGGGGGGGAGATTTTCATGGAAAAAGAATATCCGAAAGCGAACCTAAGTACCGAAACAAAAAAATCTCCTCTGTTCCTCGGTTCGGGTTCAAACCGGCAAGTCAATTCTTGAACAAGCATGGAAAAACCCCCGTTTATCAGAAAAAGAGAAAAAAAATTTTCCTAATCAAAAAAAATTTATTTCACCCTTACCGGATCCTTAAATTCCCCATTTATTTGTCGAACAATTTGTAAAGTTTCTTCCAATCTACTTGCAGTAGATTCCATAGAAATATCATTTAAACCAAGCATTGGAGTAATTTGTGAAAACATTGGAAGAAATTGTGATTTTAATGCCAAAAATTTCCCCAAACCTTTTTCTATAACAGAAGGAAATTGAAGAAGACGTAAAGTATGTCCTGTTGGTGCTGTGTCAAATAAAACAATTTCAAAATCCATTGATTGAACGAGTCTAAAAAATTTTTTTAGAGTTGAAAATGGTGTAAAAATTTTGTCAGCAAGTTATTTAAGGTGAAGTTCTAAAAATTTCTTTTCATAATTCAAATCAAATTTTCTTTTCATTCTTTTCAAATTATTATTAAAAATAACTTTGTGGATAAAACTTAAGACTTTTAATTATATAACTAAAATATTCTAATTATTGTTAGGGTTGGTGATTCAGATATCCGGAACTGAAAAGGTCCGACTATCCGAGGATTTTCCGAGAATCACCATCCCTGTACCTATCAAGGCAAAAAAAATAGAAAAAGTAAAACCCGAAACAAATAGGAAATAATTTTAAAAAGTCACAGACTTTATCATCTGAGAAAAACTTGTTGCCTCATCAATCCCCGGCAAACCACCAGCAAATTCTGCAAGAAGCTTCTTACCAGCAGAGAAAATATCTACAAACAATAAAAATAATTCTTTCCACAATATACAAAAAAAACCTCCTTTTCCTTCATCTTGTCCCATAGATGGACCATCACCATCACCCAGTCCTGTACCATCCACTTCCATTGCATATAAATTATCAAATCCATTTACTTTAGAAGGCACGCTGTTAAACTTTTGACTAAAAGCATCAGAAATATTATGCGCCGGGTCTGTTGAGATTATTAAAACTGAACGTCGATCCTTTGCCAAACGGACAGCCAACGCGCAGCTAAAGGAAAAATTCTTTAAAGTCTGAAAAAATTAAAAAAAACCTGCATGTCGTTTTACCAACACCTCCCTTTCCACCAACAAAAACCCACTTCAAACTGCGTTGTTCTATAACATTTTTCAAGTTAGATTCAAGCTCTGGTTGTTCCATACTTTTAATTTTTTTTAATTAAAAAATTGAATTAATAAAATAATCGATATAAAAATGTTAAAACATGAAAATTTAAATAATATAAATTAAAAATTTAATATCTAAATTAAAAATGAGAACAAAAAAAAGAAAATTGGATCAAAATAAATTAATTTAGGAATTAAAAATATTACTAGTGTAAATTATTAAGCGAGAAAAAATTCCCATCGACAAATGGACTCGAACCCACCCCATTCCCCACACAAAATCAAACACACTAACCAATACACCACAACCTAACTTATCAAAATTAGAATTTTCCACTTTACACTAGTAAAATAAAAAGTCACAAAATTGACTATAATTAATTTTAAAAATCATTTGAGATCCAAAAAACATGCACCAATAATTAAGGAATAATAAATAAATTAAGCTCAAAATAGATAATTTTCCTGATCCCCTTATAATAAATTAAATAAATTAACAACTATTATTTGATGTATTATTACTACTTGAAGAATTGCTAAATTGTTCAGAAATATTCTCAACTTCCTCTTCCTCATCAGCTTCCATTTCGAAACCAAAACATTTTGATACAGGTTGAAATGTTGTTGGTGCTGTTCTAGGTTGTAAAGGACGAATATTATTATTATTATTTTGATTGTTGACAGGTTTATTAAATTCAAATAATTCAGTTGCCCCTAATTGTTCCAATTCTTCTGTTTTTTCAGCTATTTGATCTCTTATTATTGTCTAAAAAATTTTTTGAAAGTCAAATCTTATTACATAAATATTCTATTTAAAAAGCTTAATTGCCAAATTAAATCCAGCAAGAAAAAAAATCACCAACAAAAAATATTACTCTGTGGCTTAGTGGGAAAATTTAAAGAAAAGTAGGAGAGATGAAGGTTCGACCCCCCACAAGGGGAAATATTTTTATTACAACCTGGAATTGATTAGAGAAATTCCAAAAAGTTTTTGGAATCATCTAGACATCCCTAATATTTTTTGAAATTCAGAGAAACGTCAAAAGTTATCAAAAACCCTCCAAATTAAACAAAAATCCTCTAAACCCCATTAAAAAAATTTTACAAATAAAATTAAGAAAACCTTTGCACTATTAATAATTCTTCTAGCTTGCATTAAATTTAATTTTCCATCCAAATCAGCAATTAATTTTTCTGGTAAAACTTTAGCTATAGACCCAACAGTTTTATAACCATGTTCATAAAGAAGTCTAGCTCTTCCAACTTTTACACAATCAATTGAAAGTAAAGGAATTAATTCTTGACGAGCACATTCAGAAAGTCTCTAAAATATATTAAATTGGTAAAAAAACTTTCAGAGAATTAAAGTTTAAAAAAAGGGATAAAATGTCAGACAAGCTAAAATTTTTCTCCATTATTCCAAAAAATTAATTAACAAAATAAATCTAGCAAGAGCAAAAACAACAAGAGAAATCAACATCAGTGGCTTACAATTAGTGGGAAAATGTTAATAGATGGGTCAAAGGTACGAATCCCAGCGGGGAAAATATTATTATTAAAGCCATGTCCAGTTAATAATACACGATATCCCATAAAAATAACAGAAAAATAAAAATAAATTGTCCACAAACCTTAACCATTTCAGGCAATAAAGAACGTAAAGCCCATAAAGAAGGCGTTCTCTCTGCAAAACGAATAATTGAATTTGCTTGTGCCAAAGCAGATTGTAAATTAGATTGAAGCCATCCCCTCGAAACATCAAAATGTTGTGCAACCTCCCAAAGAGGGCGTTGTTCCCAAATTTGACGAAGCATAAAAGCAACATAAAAGCGTTGAGCTTTGACAGAAATATTCTTTGAAAAAAATTTTTAAAGGAAAAAAAATTTAAAAAGGAAACCATTTTATTTGAAGCATACAAAATAAATTGTACAATTGTTCCCTCTGTAAATCCCATCAAATGAAGTAAATCACGTTCTTCTTTTTTTAAAGTTAAATACTGAAAAAAGAATTTAGTAGTAAAAAAAGCTACGAAGAAAGGAAGCTTGGTCAGATTAACCGAAACTCAAACTTTTCCCCCCGATCCCAAGAAAATTATGAAAACCAGACTAGAATCCCAACTTTCTCCTCAACTCGTCCAATCATCGAATGGAAGTAGATGGAAACGAGGATGTTCCCAAAAATGTGTTTTCGAGGACTATAGAAATCTAACAGTGATTTAAAATACCAAAATCAGCTAATTTATGGTTAGCTTAACAATCTGTTAAGAGCTCCAGCTTGGCAAAAAAGACAAGAAAACCCTCCGAGCTCCCACAAAAAAATTAAAAAAAACCTCATTATGAAATAAATTCCAATCTAAATTAGCTACTTCAACATCCATTTGAACACAATTATAAAGAAGATGAAAATGTGAAGATAAAACAATTCCTTGACTCAAATTTTCAGAAAGATCTTTATTTATATCCAAAGCAACTTGAGGATTAAAATTTGCATTAAATGTAGCTATTCCAATTTGTGTAGAAAAGAAATGGTCCTTCAAAAAAATTAATTTTTTTTATTTAAAAAAATAATGGGATAAATTGTCATCCCATCGAAGCAAGCCATGCTAATTAAATCGACGAAAAGCCAAAATTCAAAAAATCGCCGAAATGCCAAACTGTGGAATTCCAAATTGTTTAAGACCCTTCTAGATTAAAGGCATTCCCAGATTAGCATTATGGCGTTTTAACATTACGTAGTCTTACCCGTAGTCTTACCCAAAAATTAAAAAAAAAAACAAACCACTTCAGGTTGCAAAACCATTTGATTAGCAAGTAAAGACTGAACTGTTTTTTCTGTTAATATACGAAGTTCAGTGTCATCATGTTTTTGAATTCCATAAAGAGACTTTTTAAATATTTGATATAATTCATCTATTGTAGAACATATCTAAAAGGATGGAAAAAATAAAAAAAATTTTTATAAAAGTATAAAAATAGGTAGAAAAGTTTAATAAACCAGGAATGGGCTTTTGCCATAAAAAAAACGGAAGACAGAAAACCCAATTTTTAAATTAATTTTTATAACCAAAAAGGCACCCAAAACAGTTAATTAACAAACAAAATACCCAAACACAAAAATAGATTCTAAAAATACATGGCGGGATAAATTGTCATCTCACCTATAAAATCATCAATATATTAAACTTCTCCAAAATAATCCTATAACCCTAACCCCGTTAATAATTTATTAAACAAAAACAAATCTTCCAAACCTTCAAAACAATCAAATCCAAGAAAAAAGCTTCCCTTTGTTGATCATCACAGAGTCCACTTATACAAAACTCCAACGGATTATTTAACATATTACGAAACTAAAAAAAAATTATTTTTTCCTTTAATTTAAATCCAAAAAACTTAACAGCAACAGATTCTGTCCCATTCTTTACAATAGTAATACAATCACCTTTTTCATCCAACCCAGCTCTCCCAGCCCTTCCAATCATTTGTAAATATTGCGACTTTTTTAACATTTGTTTACCAATATGAGGACTTCGAATAATTACTCGTCTAGCAGGCAAATTAACTCCTGCAGCGAGTGTTGAAGTACAACAAATTATTGAAATAATTCCGGTCTGTAAAGAAAAAAAAATTTTTTTTTAATGATCAATAAGTAGGAAAAATTATCCTAATGTTTATCAAAAACTATTTGGTCGATTTTTAAATAATATTTTTTTTTGCATAAACAAACAAATTTAAAAGAAAAACTGCCAACAGAAAGAACAAACAAATAATAAAAATTGAAAAGGGGGAGAACTATTTCCCAAATAAAGAAAAAGTGACAAAACATTAAATCGAAAAAATAGGCTTAATCGATCATCTTTTGTTCATTCAAAATGCAAAATTTTGAATGACAATAGTTCAACCCGAGACACGCCCAAGTAGGCGCGCGGCCAAGTAGGCGCAAAGCCATAACTACCTGAAAAATTTATGGACCTTAACAATTTTGGTACTAATCTCTTTAGCTCGATGAGAGGAATCGTTTAATACTAAATTTTGAAGGATTCGAAAATCTTGAAGCAAGTTATGGCTTTGCGCCTACTTGGCCGCGCGCCTACTTGGGCCGTACCCGTTCAACCCAGTGTACTGATGAAAAGATTACCATTTTGCCTTTTTACCCTCTTGTCCAAAATTTAAATTAATCTTCAAAAAAAAAACCTTATACGCAGCTTCAACTAATAAACGCTCATCATTTGTAAGTCCAGAATGATGATAAGCAACACCACTTTTTATTCCAGCTTCCAAAATTGGACAAATCCTTCCTTCATGCTCGTCTTTAAGTTGGGACAAAATTGCAAGTCTTTCTTTTGAACGGTGTTCTCGAAATTCTCTTAAAAATTGTTAAAAATACGTGGCAAAAAAAAAGAGAAAATTTAAAAATTGACCGAGAAGACAATTCACCGACTTTTTTATATTTTTAATGGTAAAATGAGGGAATATGTCACCAAACAGACAATTCACCGACTTTGTTATTTTTATGGAGCGGACCTACTAAAAAGGAGAAAAAGTCGGTTTAAAATTGTTTTACGAAAAAAATATAAAAAAACAAAGTTAATTCATAAATAAAAAATAAAACAAACTGAGGACACAAATTAGTCAACAATTTACACAAATTCTCACAATTCATTTTTGTAGGGCAAAATATAAGGACTTGGCCTTGCATAAGATTGCCTAGAAGAAATACAATTCCATCAGTATCACGACGAAGGGATCCATAAAAATAAAAACAATATTATTTTAATAAGAGAAAAGTGAAACAAAATTGGGAAATGACCGAAAAGACAATTCACCGACTTTTTTATATTTTTAGGGGTAAAATGAGGGAGAATGTCACCAAACAGACAATTCACCGACGTGATCGTTTTTGGAGTTTAAACACGTTTATTGACTTTATAAAAAAAATCTTAAAAAATCCACTTACATTTTTCTTAGGTAAATTCATTTCAATTGTCCAATTTCCTTCTTTATCCAATAAATATAATTTGTCTTGCATTTTTATTCTTTCAATTAATTTAACTGGACGAAAATTTGTACGAAATTTTTTTGCTGAAAGAAATTGGCATAATTCATCAACATTTCCTAAAGTTGCAGACATTCCTATTATTTGAATTTGTTGTTGATTTTGTTGGTGAAACATTAATTTGCAAAGACTTTGTTCCAAAATAGCTCCACGTCCGCCTGTTTCTCCTAGCATGTGTAACTTAAAAAATAAATTAAAAATTTAATAATGGTCAAAGCTCAAAACGGTCAGAAAAATTTTTCCCAGCATAATTTTAAAAAATTTCAAAAATAAATTTAAAAAACGTCAGGGTTAAAAATGGTCAATCCTTAAAACGGTAAATTTAAAAATGGTCAGTCCTTAAAACGTCGAATTTAAAAATGGTCGGAGCTCAAAATGGTCAGAAAATTTTACCTCATCGACAACAACCATTCCAACTTCATTCATTCTCCCTTTCTCCAGCATTGAATTTATCAAACCTTTAGCCTTTTCAATTGTGCAAACATAAATAGAATAAGCATTTCTGTGTTTAATTGGAGGGAATCTTCCTTTAGAAGCAGCATATTCTTCAATAATAAAACCAAGCTTTTCGCTGAGTCGAGCAAGAGAAACAATCTGAAAATGATTTTTTATTGGTTACGAAAGGAATTAGGGACCCTAACAAGTTCCTTCAGTTTAATGACCTCCCTGGTGTAGTCGGTTAATGTTTGCGCCCCTCCCTATACGTCCAAGGTTCGAACCCGGTTGGTGGTCAACGGTATTATCTTAACGAAAAAATTATTTTATCGAGAGAAATCCAAGAATAAGTGTCAAAAATATTTTTAAAAATAATTTTTGACAAAAATTTAAAGAAACCTTTTCTTGTACAATAGCAACATAAGGCAAAATTAAAATACAACTTTTACGTTTAATTAACAATTCTCTCAATAAAAGTAATTCTGCCACAAGTGTCTTTCCTGCACCCGTAGGTAACCATAAAACAAAATTTTTACGGTTAATTATAAGCTGTTCATCTTGTAAAAATTCTTTTTGCCAATCTATTTAAAAAAAAAGAAAATTTAATGTTTTTTGGTGTAGTGGGAAAATGTTTAGTTTCACCCCAAAAAGGTTGAGAGTTCGAGTCCGTTTGGTGAAAATAAATTTTTAATTTAATCGAAAACAATTTCCATGATGAGAACAAGAAAAATTATCCCGCTCAAAAAATTTTATAAGGAAGAAAACCTTATTTAAAGGAATATTCTAGTAAGGATCACACCCAAATTTATCCTCCTCCGCAAAACCCATCAAGTCCAGGCCTTTTAAAAAAATTAAAAAATATAAAAAAAACAAACCGTAAAGTGAATTATTAACACCTTTAGCTTCTTTATAAATATTCCATACATCCATTTAATTAAACAATAATTTTTTAAAAATAATACAAAAATGAAGACATTTTCCTGAAAAACATTTTCATTTATTTCAAGACTTTATTGTACTATTAAAAAAATTTTTTTTCGGAAAGCTTAGATAAAATAATGTAAAAAAACAAAACGATGAGGACAGCACAAAAATAGAACAAATATAAATTTAATTCGTCAACGTATGCAAAAAATTCTACTTATGCATTAAATCTCCCCGGCTTCAATTTTCCAAATTAGGTATTTGCTTCATAATCACACAAAAACTTTCGAAAAACCTGCTACGGAAACTTGTCAATTTTTGTTCTTTCCATTTTTCTCAATCTTCCTTCAGACTCTAATCACATTTTTAACATTATGAATTTTTATCTTTTGAATTTTTTCTTTTTAAATAATTTCAAAATGTAAATTTTTGGTTCGTAAATTGATTTTTTACTTAGATGTTTTACTATTTAAGTGCCGACTTTAACCTTATTTTGTCATTTCTCGTTCATTTTTGAATATTAGTGTTTATTGAGTTTATTGATTACTATTTTCAGATTTGTTATTATAAATAATATATTTATTCTCAAAAAATGGGAAATGTTTTTAGTCGTAATGGTTGGCAGCGTCTTTGGGATGACCCTGTATTGGATGCTATTAATCAACTTCGTGCTGAGGTTCGTGAAGCGAATGCCTTTATCCGTGCGCAAGTTGTTCTTAATCAGACTTTTACTGAACGTCTGGATGGCATTGATGCCCGTTGCGGCTGCGGTTTAAATCGAGAAGAGGATGAAGAAGGAGAGGATGATGGAGAGGATGACGTCATTGTTCGACAGGACAATGACGATGGACAGGACGATGACGAACCGGAGGATGCCGGTGATAGCAGGAGCTCATCGCTTGAAGTTAACGTTAGCAACAGGACAAATACTTCGACTCCAGACGACCCCGCGCATATTAGTAACTGCCGTTCAAAAAAAGCCAAATGTTGTAGCTGCAAAATCAAACCTGACACGTCTGCTCCAAAACCAAAGAAGGCCAAATGTGTCAGCAGCAAAATTAAACCTGACACCTCTGCTTTAAAACCAAAGAAGGCTAAATCTGTCAGCCCCAAAATTGAGTCTGACGTCTCTGATTTAAAACCAAAGAAGGTTTTTTTTAATTTTAATTTTAATATATTCATTTTTTAAACTTCAGTTTGTCACAAATATACGCCTTGTTGTAACCTTCCAAAATGGTTTTGAGGGATTGATTGTGTCTGCGGTTACATTTACTGAGGAGTTTGCTGAGTAAGTGTTTAATAGAAAAATATATGTTTATCAGCCAAATTTAGTTGGCCTTTTGATAAAATTCTTCTGAAAATTGGACATTCGGTAATGCATCTGCCTTTCCCCGACCCAGGTTGTGTTAACCAAAAAAATATCTTTAAAAAATTCATTTTTAAGTTATGTTTTTCTGTAAAAGCGTTTTGTTCCATTGTGGTACATTGGACAAGTCTTTTAGCAAACCCCAGTTGGATGGATATTTGAAGGCTTTGGTTGTAAAGGTTTTTAAGGTTTATTTTTTTGATATTTTAACTTTTTCAAGGAGTCTTCTTGTATTTGTTTGAAGCGGAAGCGTGTTGTTGTGCTTGTTATTTTCTCCAAAAAATTTCCAATTGATGGCTCTTATTTGGCTGCTGAGGATATTCGAAACTTGCTTGAGCAGTGTGATGAGGTTTTAGTTTCTTATTTTTTCGTGTTAACTGGGGATTGTTTAAAGCGTCAATAATGTCGTTAGGTTGATTGAAGAACCGAACTTTTTTGGGGTTTCGTTCTTTCATAGCCAGAAGTCTTTTCTCATATTTGGAAATGTGAATGATTTTCCTAGATTCCACCCGGGTTCTAAGAATTGGCAGGGATCCCTCCTCTTTAAATTTTGTTTCTTTTATGGATTTTCAACAGTTTACGATTTTTATTATTTTCAGATTTGCGGGAAATGTTTTTTGTGCATTTTTATTGCAGACAATGCGATGTGGACTCTTCTTACACAACGTATGTAGGAGAGAGGTTTTTAAAAATTATAAGAATTGTTTCAAAATGTAAAATCTTTTAAAATTTTGGTCATTTTGATTTTTGACTATTTTGATTTTTATTATTTTTTAGTTTTCTTGTCAAAATTCTTGGAGAATAATGGCCTTATGGTTGACCAAAATCGTCTTCTACCTTCATTAAACAACACTCAATTCTCTTCACCTCTTCAATTTCCAACAAAACAAGAACAATTTTCTTCAATTATTGGCCAGACTCCAATTAATTTATTGTCAAGGAATGAAGGTTATAATGGTGGCAATGGTGGACATGTCCTTTTAATGAAGAAACTTATCAAAAAAGCAGCAAAATGTTGGTACCGAAAACAGCAGAACTGGTATTCGACAACTTTGGTGGAATAAATAGGTAAACTTAATTTTAAAATTCTTTCTAAAAAATAATTCTGACTTTTCTGGAATGTATTTTTGTTTTTATAAGATTTTTCGTTTATTCATAGACCTTGGGTTTTTCTCGTATTTGGGAATGTAACTAATTTCATATGTTCCACCCAGGTCAATGAATTTAAAAAAATGGTCCACACTTATTTTATTCACTTTCAGATTATGAATTTTTTGGAAGCTGAGGATGATGTTGTTGGATTTTGTTTTATCCGATGAGGAAGTGATAATTGAATTTTTGGTTATAATTTAGTATTTATTACGAATTGACTCTCTTAAAAATTAGACTAAAAACTTCCTATAAACATATCTCATTTTATAAGACCTCCACATTTAAAAAAATTTACTTAAAAAATACAAAAGCCTTAAATATTTTTATATTTGTTTTCCGGGTGATGTTTTTTCCAAGAATGTTTAGAAACATGTAGCTTTCTTTATTCTTTCCGGAAAATATTTTCTTTAAATGTTTTTGTTCTCTAAAAATGTATTTTCCGGAAAGTTTTTATTATGTCCACTTAAATGTCCTTTCCGGATTTGTTTATTTCCGGAAAATGTTTTTTTTGTATTATCCTTTTCACGTGTATTTCTCAAATAGGCCAGAAAATGCACTTAAATGTATTTTCTTTTTATCATTTTCTTTCAAAATGTATTTTTGTAATTTATTATATGATTTAAATTATTATCAGAATTTTAAATAAAAATTTGCCTAGACTTTATTTTTTTTTGACTAGCCTAATAAATCCCCAATTTTCTTCGTTCTAGCCAAAGAACGGCAAAACTTATGCAGTTTTTTCAATTCTGAATTGGTTGAATTTTGATACCCCCCCCCCTTTAGAATAATTTTTTCCTGAAATATTTAGTTTTTCGAATGTTTTCTCACAATACAAAAACAAATTCTAATTTTTTTTTCGTAAATTACATACCTTTACGGAAACATCAACCTATTTTAAAAACATTTCCGGAAACACTTTGTAATATTTCCGGAAATGTTATATTTCATTGATGTACATATTCATTAAAGAAGAGAAATTATTTAATTTACGTAAGAAAAAAAATTAACTTTAAATTAAAATTTAAAAAAAGTAGAGGCTTAAAAGGTGAATTAATTTTAATTTAAAACATAGAAAAAAATATAAACAAAATGAAAAGACCAACATTTTTCGAAAAAAAAAATAATTTTCTAATTCTGGGACAAAATGTCTCACTCAATAAAAAAATTTAATTTATCCCGAAAAATTATATTTTCATAAAGTTGATCTACAAAATATAAAGAAAAATTAAGCTGCAATAAATGCGAGAGAAAATTTAAAAAAACTTTAAGAAAACAAGAGATTAATTGTTAAAATTTATTTTTATGGGACCAAATGTCATCAAAAAATTTATTAACCAAAAAAAATTTTTTTTTAATCTCTCATTTTTAAATAATAGATAAAATAAAAGGATTAGATATACACCAAAATAGTTAAACAATTAGATTGGCAAAAAGAAATTATATAAAGTTGGACCTCTTACTAATTAGAGTTGTTGTCTCTTTTGAGGAATTAAACCGAACAACTGAGGATTTTAGAGGAATAAATTTTTAATAAATTTTCCATATTGTCGCTTTGGAAAACGCGAACTCTGAATAACATAGGATTTTTTTTTGATTCGTTCAGACGTCAGAAGGATTTTCCAATAACCCTAAAAATCCTACTCAATATAAATCAACCCTATTGCTTAAACAGCTAATAACCAAGCAAATAAAAAATGTAACTTAAATATAGAGAGGTCCAACCAATTAATTTAAATAAAATTAAAAAATAAATTGAGTAAAATATCATTTTTTTTTAAAACGATGCTTATATACTTAAATATATCACCAAGGCAATTTTTACCAAAAAAAAAATTATTATAGTATGAGGATTGTAATCAAAAAAAGGAGGGAAGGAAGAGGGGTAATGCTTTGATCTCATAATCCACAAAAAAAAAATTTCAAAATTAACAGTTTGGCATTTAGGCGGTTTTTAGGGACTTGCATCACCTCCCTCCCCTCAGAATTTTTTTTCTTAAAAAATTCACCCCCTTCCCCCTTTTCAAAAATTTTTTGTCCTTTTTCTGATTACAACATATCCAACTATACAAAATAGGCACACCATCATTGACAAAAGACTTAGATTTTTTGTTGCTAAAATAATTACCCAATTAAACGAGAAACTTTACTACTCTCACATTGAAAACAAGGACAACAACGGCTATAACTTGGATCATTCAAATCAACTTCTGAATCTCTTCCAAAATAATTTATTAAACGAGGATGAAGTCTGCAAAAAAAATATAAAAAATATTTAAAGTAATTTTTTTAATTTTTTGGGACTCTTCAGTTATTTTCCCCCTTCCTTTTAATCAAGGATACATCGCAAATGACGAAGATGCCGGAAACTGGAACTGTCGGAAATCGTAAGGAAAAAAAAACGCCGGAGATCGGAATTCCGATCCCCCTTCCTTTTTCGTCTTTCTTCAAAAAACTAAAATTGGTCAAGTACCAATACGCGTCATTGACCATTTAGAAATTTTTGGAGAGAGGAGAGAAGGAATGATAAAGGAAATAAAAAGACATCCAAAAAAAGCAAACTGAGGATGCACCGGAATTTTTAAAAGGAAAAAAAAATCTGGTTCAAAAATAGGAGGTTGACAATTTTTATCACCCTTGACCGTTTAGAATTTCAGGAGAAGAAAGTAAAAATATGTAAAAGAAATGGGTGGTTAACGGAAAAACCACAAAAAAAATCCTTAAAAATAAAAAAACCTGAAAGTTAACGATTTATTTGGCGGTTGAGGAAGAATTTCACCATCCAAATTCCAAGCACCAGATTCATCCTCTTTTATTGTTTCACCCTCACCAGAATTTAAAACTAACGATTTTGGTGTAAATTTCCATCGACAAACACGAAAAACTTTAACATCTGGATATTCACTTCGAATAAAACGAGCACCATACATTGCTACTTTTCTCATTATTTGCATATTTTTGAATCGGGATACTTTTGGAACTGAAAAAATGTTTAATTAAAAATGTTTAAAAAAATAAATTCCAAAGAAAAGTTCAATAATAGGAAGACAAAAATTCCCAAAAGGAAAATATCATCTCAAAAATTATTTAATGGAAATTACAAAGCCCGAGACAAAACCCCGTCCAAGTCTATAAATGGGTCAGGATTTATGGGATCGATCTCGCATTACCCCTCAAGTCCAACTTTGCCTTAAGATCAAAAACAATCAAAACAAAATCAAAAAAAAAAGAAAAACAAACTTAGAGCCAAATCCATAGTTCCATCATTTAAACCAGTATAAGGTGCCAAACCATAAGGTGTGAAAGGTGAAACACAAGGTATTACACAACAAATAACATGAGTAAAATCAGATTGCCAATGAAAAGGATATCTTGGATCGACTGCAAAAAATTTTGATTAAAAAGTAGTTTTTTTTTCTTTCTATTTCTTTTAAGATATTATCAATAAAAAAAATTAAAAGCTCATTTTCTAGGGAATGTTCAAATGGCGCACAACGGCCCGTTTTTCAATTTTATAGTCGAGAAAAAAGGAACAATTTTGGAGAAAAAAGACACAAAATACACAAAAAAAAGACATAGATCTGCCTTAATTTTTTTCTCATCTAACTAAGGAAGCAAGGCGATATACAATTTTCTTTTGGAATATCAAAGAAAAGGTTTATACATATATAGACGACCCTGTCTTATTATAATTAGCATTTTTGAGCGGAAAGTGTTTATATTTAAAAATTGGACACTTTAGAACAAAATTCAAAAAACCAGAAAAATGTTTCTCAATTCTATACGATTTTACAGAGAAAACTTGCGCTTACAGGAACACTATACTAATACAGAACATACCAAAAATCAGTTCCCTCTCATTTTCTGTTATATGTAACCCTTTTTTGATTGATAAGATAAAGACAAATAGAGGAGATGAGAATTTTGAGAGAAAAAAAACAAGCAAACCTGGAACCTTTCCTGAACACAAATCACATTCATCTGTACAGACAGGTATTTTTAATGGATTTGAAGGTCCAGACCCTGTATCATCATCATCTAAAGCATTTGGAACATGTTCTTGACTTAAAGCAAAGGAAACACGGCCAAAATATGTTGGATGACGAATTGATGTTCGTAAAGCAGAATATTGGTATCTAATAGGGCCAAGACAACGATAACGTTCAGAATCGTGAAGAACATCTCCTAACCTAATAATTAATAAAAATTTTATTTTATTTTTGAAATTAAAACGGGGTATTCCAGGGAGTAGTATAGATAGATTTCCAGGGAGTAATCTTTGTTTCAGGTTTGAAATTTGATTGAAATTGAATTTGACGTCGACATAAAAATTCGGAACATAAATCCGAATTTTTTTCAGGCATCTCCATTTCGTGCCCATTGCGAAGTAAATGAAGGAATAGGATAAAGAAATAAATTTAAAAAAATTTTAATGTTAAAAAATAAATAGGACAAAATATCCCCAAAATAAAAATCATTTAAAATAAAAAAATACCATCCATAAGAAATTGCATCAGCAGAAAATCTTAACAAATTTCCATCTTCATATACAGCACAAACATCAATATTACATCTACTTCCTTTAAAAACCTCAAAATTTAATTTAAAAATTTTTCAAAAAAAAAACCAATAGCAATATGTATAGCTGCTGTGGGGCAATCATTAATTCCATGAACTGACGACACTATTGAATTTGCAGAACCTGCCCCAATAATTCCAAAATGTACTCGAGGAGTAGTCAAAGTATCAATTTGTTCATTATTGTAATTCTTGCCAGCTTGTAATTGTGTTCTTTAGAAATAAAAAATTTAGAAAATATTTTTGAAATTTAGACCGAGAAAATCAACTTTGGAGTTTTCCAAAAAAAAACTAATACCTTGAAAATAAAGGAATAGAAATTAAATTCAGAGGAAAGTGTGGATATAAACAGAAGGATGTAGACATAAAATTCCAGAGGAAATTTTAAATATATCCAAAACCGAAACCAAATACAAACCAAAAATCTCTGACTCTGGAATCTATCAAGGTTTTCAAGGTGTTGGATTCTCACATTCTATTTTTATCAAACAAATACAAAATGAAAAATAATAACCTAATAATAGCAGAAGAAAGAACTTCATTAAAAAGGCCATCACCACCAACAGAAACTATTCCATCCAAAAGTTCCCATTTAACTGGATCAAGTTCTCTAACAGTTTCTAATGCGTGATCTGCTCTTTCAGTTTTGATCAATTCATAAGTAATATTTGCAAGTTTGAAAAATGGTTCTACCTTAAAAAATTTTTTTTTGATTTCTTTAGACGAAAAACCACTATCACACCATTCACAGGTCACGGTTTTAGATTTCCGTCTAAACTAATTTTAAAAAATCTTACCTCCTCAGTCCATATTCCATTAGCCTTTCCTTTACCTCCAAATGGGTTGATAAAAACCAACAAATGTTTAGGCCTATACAAGGCTTTAAAAAATAATTTTTAAAAATTTTTAAAAAAAATTAAAAGAAAACCATTTCTCGCATCATTTAACATCTTTTCCCATTCTTTTTTATCATTTACAGACTCAAAAAATAGGGCAGCTTCCTTCAATCTCCACGTAAAAACATTCCAGCGAAAGGCATAATAAATATATAAAACGTTGTGACGAAAAGAAGTTTTATTCCAACAAGTATTGACTAAATCGGGTTGATCTGCCCTTATTTCTGGCAATTTTTTTGGCATTCCACAACGTAGACGAATACGATTTGAACGTATACAGAGTACCGATTCTAAAGGAATTGTGGCAGTGTAACAAATTTGTTGAGATTTTTTACTAAAAAATTTAAAAAGAAAATTTTTTTGAATTTAAATTTGAGTAAGAATTGAGGTTTTGGGTATTATTTGGGGAACTATTTTGATGAAAATTATCGGTTCCATCAGATTTTAGGGATCTCAATCAACTCATGTCAGCTCGATACGCCATCACTAATGAGGTAACATTCAGATTATCGATAAGTTATCGACAAGCACTTACGGATGAACCCACCATTTATACCACAAAAAAGGAGAAAAGGAAAATTCGTGGAGATGACCTAAAAGTCCTCAACTTAAAAACACCCAAGACCAAAAATACAAATTTCCCAGATAACCAAATATTAAAAAAACCCCAAAGTAAAAAAAATCAAAAAACAAACTTTAAAAGTTGTATAGTCAGAGAATTTAATTCCAAAAATATTCTGTGTAATTTGCCATCAAAATCACGTATTGTAATTGACGGATTTTGCTGCTCATTTAAATTATTTTGTGTTATAGGTGTAGATTCGGATACATTATTTTCTGTTGACATTTTTTGAGGAGAAATTGAGCTGTTTTTAAATTGATAAAATTTCCCTTAAAATAAACCTTTAAAAATTAATAAAAAAGAAATAAGAAAAATAAAGGAAATTTGCGGATAAAAGTTGCAGATGATATTTGCGGATAACATTTGCGGATTTGCGCTAAAATGCGGATAGAAAATTGCGGACAAAAATGCGTACAATATTTGCGGACAACATTTTTGGATTAAAATCGCATAAAATTGCAGATAAAAATTTGCGGACAATTTTTGCGGATAAATACATCCGCAATTTTTATAAAATTTAATGAATACCCAACTAAAAAAGAATTTTTCCACTCCCCATTGCCCTCGAGAAAAGGTAAAATTAGTCTCAAATTAATTTATTTATTTAATTGACCCCAAAATTGGAAATCAATAAATTTACTCAAATTCCAAAAGAAATTTATTTTTCTTTTTTAAATTGGAAGAGCGCAATTAAATTCTACATATAAAAATATGGGTATGAGAAGAAAAATTTTGTGTATATAAAATGTAAAAACAGATTTGTAATAATTAGTCATCGACTAACACAACTTTTTGAGGGGGGAGAAATGAAGAGAAAAACAACAGAAAACAACAAAACATTTGATGTGAAATAATAAAGAAAGAAAGGAAGGATTACGGTTGGTAATAAATAAAATTTAGGTTAATTGGGTTAGTAGAAGATAAAAAAATGATAAAAATTTGAAAAGATTACACTGATAAATTTAGGAAAAAATTAAGAAAAAGAAAATATTCAAAATTCCCTTAATTTGTGGCAAAATGTTCTTTTAATAAATGTCTGACGTCTGCCGTCTCTTAAATTTATACAATCTCTCGTTTACTGGAGGTAATCTAGAATATCGATAAGACAAAACGTCAAATAGGTCTATTTTTGACATTTCGTCACACCTTTTATGTCTGCACTCTCTTAAATTTATACAGTCTCTCGTTTCATCGAAAAAACTTAAAATCTTTAAAATACCTACACGACAAAATGCCCAACTATTCAAATTTTTACATTTCGTCGAATAAGAGCAATAAAACGTTTGATTACGTAACAACTTTATTGACTTGTTTATCATAAATTTTGTTATAATTTTTGTTTTCTATTTATTTTTAAATTAACTTCAAAAGTTTTAAAAGTTTTCTTTTGCTATTGTAGACACAATTCATCATCTTTTTTACAGATTTACCTATTTTGATTTAATGGTAACTACTAATAAAAATGTTCTTATCAATCAAGACAAACAACAACAATTAGCTGCTTCATGCTCTCCAATTGCAAGTTTGGAAACTGCATTGGATGAATTTACAAAATTAAAAATTGAGGGAGAATGTAAAATACAAACAAATTGTAAAACAATGAGACGAACAGGATTGTAAGGGTTTTTTTTTGGTAATTCCAAGGTTTGTCCCCCCCCCTTTTTCCTTTCTATTTTTTTCGATTTTTTTAACATTTTATGGCAAATTATATATCATTCGAAAGAGCTCTTCGAGCTGAGTCGAACGGTACTAGATTCATCGAAATCCGACTTAAATAAACATAGTTATGAGCATTTGTTTTAATCCCTTTCAGCATTACAAAAAGCACGTCCATCGAGGATTTAGCTTCATAAATCTGTTCAGATTCGCCAAATCTAACCGATCATAGTATCATTCTACTCAGCTCGAACAGCTCTTTCGAATGATATATTGTAAATTATATGTCAAGCAAAAAAGCTCAAAATGGTCAGGGGAATAGGGAAAAAAGGGGGGGGACCAGCCTTGGTATTACCGTTTTTTTTGTTAAAGAATTTATTTTAGACTTCCTAAGACCCCTTTTTGTGTTATCAACAGAAGACAAAAATCCACAATTTTCTTTTAAATTTTAAATAATCTCACCTAAAATTTTTCAGTCATTACTACAATTATAACAAATGCCGTTTTTCTCCTTATCAAATTCCTAAAAGCAATATTGAAGCTATTCGAAAATATTTATGCTCTCTTGTTATTAAACAGTCTGATAAAGGTTTCCATTTTTTTAAATTTATTTTTAAAAAATCAGTTAAAATAATTAGGGGGATAACATCCGGGCGTGCGCTTATAACTTTTACCATTGAGAACCTATAATCGTCAAATTTTGTATTTAGATCCTTTATAGTGTTGACTACTATCTCTTAAATTTCCAGAATTTACGGTTCCATATTTTTCAAGTTATGTTCGAAAAAGTACAATAAATCGACACTTTTCCTATTATTTCTTCGTTCTCTTCAAATAACTTTTTCCAAACTTAACCAAAAATTCTGAAATTTTTAGAGTAGTAAGATAACACTATTAATAATATCTGTGCCAAATTTCACATTTTTATGTTCTCATTTGTTAATTTTATAAACTCACAAGCGAACCCTACTTACTCCCTTTAAAATAACCTAACTTGTCTTTTTGGTGTAGTCGGAAAATTTTGGGTTCTTACTGGTAGGGGTCCATGGTTCGAATCCACTTGGTGGAAACTACCTTTAAATGACTTATTCTTCCACATATTTCTTTCTAAATTAATTTTAACATTTTAAAAAATTCAAAATAATTTTTTTAGACGATTTTCACCAAGATTTACTTGTAAA
Source organism: Meloidogyne luci (assembly GCA_902706615.1). Classification (NCBI taxonomy): domain Eukaryota; kingdom Metazoa; phylum Nematoda; class Chromadorea; order Rhabditida; family Meloidogynidae; genus Meloidogyne; species Meloidogyne luci. Next base: position 1,977,747 of record CACSLI010000183.1, on the reverse strand, counting down.
TATTCAATTAAAAGGATGTAATTTTTATGGAAGATCCTTACAAAAAAATATTTTTAATATTACAAAAAAGCAAGCTTTACCTTGTTGGCTACAACACAATAAAAAAAGAAGCTTAATTTGGCGTAAATCAAAAGAAGAGGAAAATTTGAAAGAAGAAAATTTTCCTTCTTCAACTTCTTCCTCAGTACCTGTTGGAGTCGAAATTGACAATCCTCAAGAAAATGAAGAGAAGCAAGATTTGGGATTAACTGAATTATCTGATTATTTTCAACATTTTGTATGCCTTTGTTCTCCTAAAATGTCTGATTTAGCTCAGAGTATGTATGCTTAAAAAAGATTCGGTTTTTTTTGCTGCAATAATTTTTTATAAATATTTTCCATTTTAATGAAATTTTTCTGAATCTATGGGTCAATTTTAAATTTAAAAATTAAGTTATTTGGTTAAAAAAATAGTATTTAATTTAAAAATATTTATAATCTATTTTTATATTTAAAAGATTATTTCGGGTCCTAGACAGACTCGAACCTTCCCTGAGATCAGCGGAAACCCAGACCTGGTAACCATTAACTGTGCATTTCAGAATTTTAATTAAAAATTAAATCTTTCATCATTCTCACTTTTAACAATTTTCTAAAATTTTTTTCTTGAAAATTTCAGAAGAGATTAAAAACTTTTTAGACAATTTTTTTATGTTTTTAGCGTTCCTTAAAAATACAAAAAAAATCAAATTATTTATTCAATATAAGAAAAATATTTTTTGGGCGCAAAACAAAGCGACACTTAATATTAAAAGTATTATTATGAAATTATTTAAATGCAATTTAAAAAAAGGGGAGAGAAGAAAAATGAAGTGTGGACCGGCAGAAAAAAAAACAAAATTAGAATTAATTTAGAGATTGAACTAAAATAAAGTCCAATCTCTCAAAAAAAAATATTTAAAAAATGCTCTTCATTAAAACAGCTCGTCGACCAAAGAGAGTTGCGTCAAAATTTCTAATTTTATTATCCCTTTTTTTCTAAATTTTTGACCCAACTCTCTTATTGTGACAAGAAAAATGCTTAAAAAATATATAAAATTCTAGAAGATTATTGCCTCTTCTTGAATTTTCAATGAAAATAAATGAATACAATGGAAGTTTTACAACGACACCCATAGGGAGAAAAACACCCTTCGAGACCAATCGTGTTAACGTTAATAAAAAGTGGTTTGAGAAGGGCGTCGTTATAGAGAGAAACTAAAGAAAAAGGAGGAAGACTATTCTTAGAAAATTTTTGAAAAAAAAATTTTGGCGAGAGAAATGAAAATCTACTAAAAGAAAAATATTTTTAGGGTTAACCCTAAAATAAAAAAAGCAATTCAAAAAAAATATTAAAATTGTCAGAACCTTGGTTAATTTTTAAGGGGACTTTTAGTGAATTTTAGACAATTTTAGGCAATTAAAAAAATTCAAAAATTTCAAAAATTTTCAAAAAACCCCCAAGGTCCTCGACTCTTTAAAAATATTTAAAAAATGAAAGGAATGATTAATTCAAAATTTTAATTTTATATTAGCTATTTGCAGCCATAAGCCTTGCTTTGGCACAATCTGCACATAAAATATCTGCCCCATCTGTTATAAAACCTTTCCCAACCAGACTAGTACTGCATTGATTACACACCTTTAAAAATAATTTTTTTGAAAAATTTTAGAAAAAAATTTTCTTTAATAAAATTTTTAATTTTTTTAAATAAATTTTTCAAAATTAAAAAAAATTTTTTTTAATTTTTTAAAAATAAAAAAAAATATTTTTTGGAAATTTTTAGAGAAAAAATTTTTTTTGAAAATTTTCTGAGATAAACAAATTTTTTTAAATTAAAAACATACAAAACAATCATTATGCCAATGCCTATCTTCAAAAGAAATAAATTTAGCACCTCCAATACCTTTAAATAAATATTTAAAAAATAATTTTAAAAAATCCTTTACCAGTAATTGGTTTAACACAAGCAGAACATCTCTTTGCAAATAATTCTCCATAACAATCTGCACAATAAGGCTTTTCATCTTTCGAGGTAAATCGTTGCCCAGCTAGCGAAGTATTACAATTTGTGCAACAAAAACATTCCCTAAATAATTTTTTATTTTAAATAGTTGATGTTTTGAAATGTTTTTCTGATTTTTCTATAATGTTTTTCTGATGTTCTAAAATGTTTCTCTGATTTTGTTTTTATGTTTGTTTTTCTGATTATTTTTGAGTTGTTTTTCAAAATTGTTTTTATGAGAAATTTTTTTTCTGATTTTTCTAAGACATTTTTCTGAGATTTTAGATGTTTTTCTAATTTATCACAATGTTTTTGTGATTAATATTTTCTGATGTTTTTCTGATAGTTTAAAATCAAATAAAATTTTATATTTCTCTACCTATGCCAAGGCTCATTTTTGTAGGTAACACCACCAGTGCTAATAACCTACAGGAAAAAAGTATTTAAAAACTTAAATAAAATCCCCCTACCTTTTTACATTTACAACATCTCGTAGCAAATTTTTCTTCATAACAAGCAGCACAAAAAACTTCTTCATTCTTTGGAATAAAACTCCGCGTTCCTAATAAAAATGCGTTAATTTAATATCTTTTTGTATTATTCAATTTAATATTAAAATTCTGATTTTTCTAAATGTTTGTTTTAATTTCTGATTTGTCTGTTTTGAAGAAGGATGTTTAAATTAAATTCTGATTTGTATTTAGAAATGTGTTTAAATTAAATTCTGATTTCTGTTTCCAGAATCTACAATTTTTTACCTATTGGAGCTTTACATAGAGCACATACAAAACATTTATCATGCCATTGTTTTCCTCTATATTCCATTTTCTTCATGCCTAAATTTTTAAAATTTTTTATTAGAAAATTCCTCCCTCCCCTTTCCCTCCCAAAAAATCCCCCCTCCCCTCTTCCTTACCAGCTTTAAATATTTCTCCACAACCATCACAACGAGTAGCGAATGCTTGATCATAACAATTAGAACAATAAATTCTTTCATTTTTACTTCCAAAAGGCTTATCCACAAGTGAAATTTTACACATTGAACAAAGAAAACATTCTTCATGCCAATGCTTGTCTTTATACGAAAGATCCTTAAAAACATTGTTTTAATATTTATTTAATGTTTTAATTTAATTCTGATTTTTGTGATTTGTTTTTAATGTTTTGACTTATGTTTTAATTTAATTCTGGTTTTGTTTCATGTTTATTAATGTTTAAATTTAATTCTGATTTGTAATTTATTTGTTTGTCATGTTTAAAAATAATTCTGATTTTTTAAATGTTTCTTGTTTTAAAATAGTAGTTCTATAATCCTTGCCTTTGAATCAATTCCTATATGTTTCTGGCATTCATCACAAACATTAGAAAATATTTCTTCATAACATTTAATGCAATAAGGATGTTCATCTCGCAAAATATAACGTTGACCAGTTAATTGACCATCGCATTGCCAACAACAAAAATGATCGCTATGCCAGTCTTTATTCATTGCTTTTGTATATTCTCCACAAAATATTAGCTGGAAAATTTAGAAAATTTTTCAAAATAAATTGAAAAATCACAAAAAAACACATTTTTAAAAATGTGCTTTGAACAAATTTTTATTGTATTTTTCAAGGACTTTAGATGATCAAAAAACTTAAATTTTTTAAACGTTCTCTCAACACTTTTAAAAACTTTAAAAAGAAATAAAATTTAAAAGAGTGATCAGAATTTAGAGAAAACATATGGATGTTTTTAAAGAACAGTGAAAAATCAGAATTATTAGACACTGTGTTTTTAGATGTTTTAGGAAAATTCTGATTTTGTTTTTAATTGGCTTAACGATGTTTTTAAATAATTCTGATTGTTTTTAGATGTTTAAATAATTCTGATTTTGTTTTTAGATGTTTTAATAGACAATTCTACTTCACATAAGAAAATTCACTAAAGATTAATGTTGTAATGACAAAACTTAACTAGTATAAAACAGAATAATAAATGCTTTTAGCTAATCAAGAAAAGAGAACAAAGCTTTTGTTTCTCTTAAAATCTATTCAAAAGAAATATCCAACAGCTTTTTCTATTGCTTACTCAAAAAGCTTCTTGGGCTTTAACAGAATAAAAATAAAAATTTTATAAAATAATCAATCGATTGGGGCAATTTAAAGTAAAAATGAAATAAAATTGTTTAAAAAGTTTTTAAAATTGAGGGAAAAAAAGAGAAAATGAATGTGAGGAGAGCATGTGTGTATGTTTAGTTTTGGTTGGTTATAAATAAATTGACTAGAAATTGAGTCAATCTTTTTTTTTTATTAACCTTTACTCTCTCTCTCTAAATATTCCATAAAAATGATTTTTTAAAAATTAAAATTGGGAAAAAATATAAATTTTTATTTGGACAGTTTATAAAAAATTATTTTTTGACTTGCCTCCCGAGTAGAGAAAAAATTTTTTTCCAAGTTATTAATGAAACTAAAAAAAGTATTTTTTGGTATCTTTAAAAAGGACCACCAAAAATAGAAAAACGTGGCCTAAAGTTAATTAAAAAAAGTTAATTACTTAAATAATGTCTTATTATGTTTAAAAATCCAAAAAAAGTCAAAAATCATTTTTAATAAATTAAAAAAAAATTTTTTTGTGACCAATTATGTTCCAAATACAGTATGTAGAAATATGAAATGAGAATAATTTTAGAGATCTGAGTTAATAAATTAATTTTTTAGAATTATTTAAGAGATTTCCCAGTTTAAAAAAAATAGAGAAGGATATAAATAAGCCAAATTTAGAAATGGAAAAATCACCATCTATTTTTTTAAAAAATTGGAGGCTTCCGAAATTTTTTTAGCTTCAAAAAAAAGTTTAAGGGATAAAGCACTCCCCTGCACTATCCATGTTCCTCCCCTCATCCATCTAACTACTTAGTTTCAAGCATTATTTTAAAAAAATGAGGAAAACTGAGGAGGAAGGAAATGGGTTGAACATTTACTAAAATAATGATGTATACATATATTTAAATACGTAGATAGATTATTCTTCCATTATTTTTTTTAGAAGCTAAAGTCAAAAAAGAAGAAAAAAGTCAAAAAAAATGTTAGAGAGGAAAGACGTTCTTCCAGCTTTTTTTCATTTTTATTTTCTTCTGTTGTTGTTGTTCTCAGCTTTAAACTCCAAACACAATTGCTTGCTCTCTCTTCCCCTAGACTGGCCAAAAGTGAAAGCTTCCCTTCCCTCCAATTTTTTTCCAAGTCAAAATTGGTTTGGCCACAAAAAATAAATTGTTTTATTTGTTAGAAACGGAAAAAAAGACAAAAAAAAATTTTTTTTGTCCTAGTCAAAAATTGGGCCCTAAGGGAGAAAAAAAACTTTTTTTCTCCTTTTCATTTTATATCCCTTAAATAACAGGAAGACTCATAAAGCAATTGGGGAATTGATTCTTTCTTATTTTTTCTTGTTTTTTTCTAGTCGAAGATTGGCTAACCAACAACACCAACAAGAAGCTGTTTTTAAGCGCTTTTTCATTCATTCATTCTTCCCGTCCCAGTCTTCCCCCTGGGCAGTCAGTCAATTGTTCTCCTACTATTTAACTCAAACCTAATCCCCTTTGAATGAAGAAAACAATGAAAAAAAGAGACAAGATTTTTGATTAATAAAACCAATATAAAAAAATTTTTTAAAGGAAGTGTTTTGGTCAAAAAATATATACCTACTTGTAATCGGTTAGTACCTTGAGGTGTTTTATTGGATGAGTTGTAATTATTGAAAGAGAGAGAGAGAGAGAGAAAATTCTGAAAAAAACAAAGTAAACCAGAATAGGATAAAAACAAAATTAGAATAAATAAAAACAACATTAAAAGGAAATCAGAACAAGAAAAGAACAAGTTAAGTAAAAACTCAGAATAAAATAAAAATAAAATCAGAATAGAAATAAAACAAAACAGAAATCAGAATTTTAAGAAAACAACAAACTTCAAACAAATAAAAATCAGAAGTTTTAAATATTAAGAGTCAAAAACATGTTGATTTTAACGAAAAACAAAAGAGTAAGTTAACCAGAAAAATATAATAATAAAATAATATATATTATTGTTTTTAAAACTAAAAACTTGTCAGTCTTAAAAGTGTTGAGAGAAATAAGGATAAATTATAAACAAAAAAAAAATTTTTTTTTTTAAATAAAAACAGTTGTTTCCCTTTAGTTATTTTCTTTAGACTCTCCCATAAAGTACTTTTTTTATTTTTTTTATCCCAGACATTTTTTTTATTTTTAAAAATTATTAAAAAAATATTTATTTTTTTTTTCACCCCCTACCTCATCACAAGCAGAGCATCTAGGTTTGTGTAATTCAGCAAAATGGCGTTCACAATAAACTTTTTCATCACGAACACAATATGTGAGATCAACAAGCAACTTGGAAATTAAAAAAAAATTTTAGAAAAATTTTTTCCAAAAAATTTCTGAAATTTTTTGGAAAATCTTTTGAAAATTTTTTGGAAATTAAAAAAAAATTTTTAGAAAAATTTTTTCCTAAACTTTCTGAAATTTTTTGAAAAATTTTTTTTCAAAAAATTTTTTTTTCAATCTCTACCTGTTCACAAGTATTACAAACAAAACAAGCAGCATGCCAACCAGTATTTTCACCCAATTTTGGAGCTATAACAGCCATTTCATTACGTTCTACAACACCTCTACATTTTCGACATTCCTTTTAAGATAAAATTTTTTTATTCAAAAAAATAAAAATAAATTAGAAATTAATCCACCTTCTCCCAAAATTTATGTAAATAAAATTCAAAAATTCTAGCTTACCCAAAAAATATAAAAAAACATAAAAAAAATTATTAATCAAAGAATTCCAATCCCCCCCCCCTCCAAAAAATTAAAAAAAATTTTTTTTTGAATTTTTATAAATTTAACACTCCCATCAAAAAAATTTTTTAAATTAAAGAATTCCACACACCTTTCTCTCCTTCCCAAAAAAAATTTCAAAAAAATTTAAATAATCAAATTCCACCCCTTCCTTTAATTCTCCCACTCTCCAAATTCAACACCCCTCCCCCTCCCCCCTCCTTATTTAAAATAAATTTTCAAAAAAAAATCCTCTCCTCCTTACCATAGCTTTAGAAATATTAGCATTAATATGCCCAATATCTAAAGCAACTTCATTTCTTGCATTAACAAATTCTTCATATAAACGTCTTTCTTGTGGAGTACGTAAATGTTTACAATAAGCTATAGATAAGTCTTGACGAGGTAATTGTATCATTAATTGCCTTTCACGATTTTTTTCTCCAATACTGTTTAATCTTGGAATTATATGGTTGGGTAATTGAGACATATATTCTTCTACCTTCAAGAAAAAATAAAAAAAAATTTTTTTTTCGAATTTTTTTTTGAGAATTTTTTAATATTAAAACAAAGAGTTGAGACGCGCTTCTTGGAAAATCTTCAGATATCCGAAACCGAAAAACAAAAAATAACATTCTCCCGATTATTCTTGGTTCGGTCTCAAACCCCAACAACAACAACAATCTTAAACACGCGCAATCGTTTTGTACGATGATTTAAAAGGAAAAAAAATTAAGGGAATCGTTCCCAAAAGTTCTTCCAAAAATTCCATACCATCCTCTCATATGTCAGAGATTGGAATTATCAATTTCCTTTTTTTTTTTGGTTTATTTAGGCTTAAGAGAATTGGGGGGAAAAAGAGCTTCTTACAAGACATGACAAAATCAAGCTATAAGAGCATTTTCAGAAACCTAAGTCCAAGTAGAGGAGTAGATTATCCAAAGAGTTCCCAAAATCTTCTATAAAACCCTAACTCAGGTACCAAATCCTTTGGACACTTGACATAAAATCTTTCTGAATAAAAATTTTTAATTTTTTTTTTCCACAGTAAGGGCCTTATTACCCGTTTTTATTTTTTTAAAAATCTAAAATTTTTTTTAAAAAACCCTACTTTAAGACGTCCAATTCCTGGAGGTACCCAAGCATATCCATGCCCTGCTGATCCTGAAGGAAAAATGAAAAATAAAAGTTTGAAAAATAAAAATTGAAAAATAAAAGAAAAATATAAAAAAAAATATAAAAAAAAAGTAAAAAAAAAGTACTTAAAAAGTACCATCACCCAGTCCAGTACCCAGTCCTTTTGGGAAAAATTTGGGAAAAATTTTTTAGAAAGTTTTAAGTTCTTTATTTCTTTTATTTTTTTTTCTTTTATTTTTGAGGAAGAATTTACAAATTATTTTCATTATTATTATTTTTACCAATTGAAGAAGAATTTACATCATTTGAATTATTTTCATTATTATTATTTTTACGTTGTTGTTGTTGTTGCTGTAAAACTTTAGCCATTTCAGCAGATGATGGTTTAATTCCTAAACGTTCATAAACGTTTAATGCCTGATTTCCACCAATTTCGTGATCGCTTCTATCACACTTGCAATGAACACAAACTTTTCTTGAAAAATATTTTTTTTTAATATGGGACTAAATGTCCAAAAAATTTTTCAAAAAAATTTCCAAAAAAAATTTTTTTTTTAATTTTTATTAAATTAGGGAGCTCGTTAAAGGCTAAATGTTCAAAAAAAAAATTTTTTTTTTAAGCTAACCCTCTCCCCCAATTGATAAATAAGTATTCAAAAAATTTTAGAATATCTCCCCTTAAATTTAAAAAAATAAAAAAAAAGAATTTCTTTGAATAAAATATGATAATATCAAAATTACATCACTCGCGCATTCCAGGAATGCGGAAAAATAAAAAAAATAATAAAAATAAAAATTAGAAAAATAAAAAAAAATCAGAGAGTATATAAAAATGAGGCCCGAAAATTTTAAATATTCAGCTTTTCCAATTATTCTAAAAAAAAAAATTTTTCTTTCTCAAATAGTAAAGAAAGAATCGATATATAAAAATTAAAAATGAATAGATAAAAAAAATTGATGCTGCTTTTCTCTCTCCCCCACCCCCCTTTTTTTTTTCTAAAATTTTACTAGTTTTGTGTGCTAATTTATTTATTAGTAAATAAATATTTAAATAGCTATATTATATAGAGACATGTTTTTAAAAAAAATATTTATGTATATATGGGAAAGCCTAGTATGAATGTCAAAAAAAAAGTTTTAAAAATTCCCCTTCTTTTAAAGGAGGATTTAAAAAAAAATTTTTTTTTTAAAAAGAGGAAAACTCTTCTTCTAAAAATAAATAAATATCTAATCCTTTTTCTTGGTAAAAAATTTTTTTAAAAATGTTTAAAAAATTCAAATTTTTGTGTTTATTTATAAATAAATTTGTTAAAAAAAATTTTTTTTTTTCTGTTTAAATAAAATTTAAAAAAAAATTCTAAAAATAGCACAAGATTATTTATATTATTTATCAAGAAAGATTAGAGAGTGTTGGGGTATTTTTAAACTAAAAAAAAAATTTTTTTTACCTGGTATTCGACAAATTTCGACAAATTCCTCATAATTTTCGACAAATTTCGACAAATTCCTCAAATTTGTCGAAATTTGCAGAAACCTTATTAATTAAATAGTCTGGTGGAGGAGGACAAAGATCGGGAATCTATTTAAAAATAATTTTTAAAAATTAAACTTAAATTTATTTAAAAAAATACCGGAAAAATACTCCCAATATTCGCCTTGTTTGTCTTTTGATTATTTTTTGTGGTCGAAGGAGGCTCAAGATCAGTAGTCTTCAAAAAAAATTTTTAAATCTAGATTTAATCAAAATTAAAACCTTGTCACCGCTTTTTTTGCGGTCATTCTCTTCTTGGTTTGCTTCATCGCTAACCCATTCAACATCCTCCTCCCTAGAGAGAAATTGAAAAAATTCAGATCAGATCGACTTTCGGTATAATTAGTCTATAATTAGAGCCCCCACCTCCTCCACACCCTGGCTACGGCCCTGTCCTGAAGTGAATAGGTAACTTTGAATCCTTAACTTTATTTGTTTTTCAAAAGTTCATGTCCAAAACCCCGTTGTCCATCCGCAAAAATTTTTAGGATCTCCTACATGAGAAAGGGTTTTGTCTCCGACATTTGCATAAGATTAAGATTTTTTTGAATTTTTTCTTGTCCAAAAAATCCATAAATTAACCCCAATTCTTTCCCTAAAGTTAAAAAACTAACGTCATAAGCGAATCCAATTTAACTGTAGCCTTTGTATTGTAACCATCAAAAGTAACTAAACAATTTCCTTTAGCAATATTGATCGATTCAATTTTGGCTGGATACCATCTACCATCATCCTCATATGGCGCCATACAATGATCACCAATCTTCCACTTTTAAGAGAAGAAAATTAAAAAAAAATTTTTTTAAATTTAAACAGAAAAAACCTTAATTTTTGTCCCAGAATTTTTTGAAGTGTTGTTTTTATTGTTAAAGTTATTTTGCAATTTTTCCTGAAAAAATTTTTCCTAAATTTTCTTTTAATGAAAAAAGAAAATGATGCTTACATAAGTCTTGGCCGTAGATTTTTCATACATTTTGATCAACTCAGTGTCATCCCAAACTTCATCATGGACACTGACTTCTTTCTGAAAAATATGAAAAAATGAGAATTATTATCCTCTTTTATTATTTAAAAGAGGATAATATGCAGTCGTTTATCCAGATCCAATGAATCAATTTGTTCGCTAATTCAGTTTTAAAAGTAAACAATTTTTAATGATATTTCTTGTTAGGATTTTTTTTTAAAAATAAAGGTCCAGAATTGACCCAGTTGTTATGGGAGAATATTCCCCTCCCCGTATTTTTCCCAATTTTTTAAAAATAAAAAATTTATTACCCTAGTATAAAAAATTATTTACCCTAGTATACAACACAGCACCACTGCTATCCGAAGATGTTGACATTTCAAAAGAAAATTATTAAACTTAAAATTAAGTTGATTTTTAATTAATAAAAAGAAATATTTAAAATTATTATAATTTTTTTAAAAAAAATAATTAAATTCCAAAAAAATATTTTCAAACTATTTATTTAAGCAAATTAAAATTGCAGAGCTCTAAAACCAAAATATAAAGAATTAGGCCAAATTGAATCAAAATATTTATTTTTTTTGTTCTTAAAATGTCAACAATATTTTTCTTAATTTCGCATCTTTTTGGCCTTTAATATCTTCATTCTCTATTCGGTAGTAGTCTTCCCGCAACAACCAAAAGCCGCTTTTCCCCAAATAGCTGCATAATAGAGTGAAACAACGGAAAATGGTATGCTAAAAATTAAAGATTATAAAATTAATTTTTTTAATATTTTTGGAAGGAAAAGGGCCTTTAAAAAGGTTGAAAGCTTATTTGGTTACAAAAAGTTATCAGATATTTAATAAGAATAAAACTAACGTCCAAAGTCCAGAGATTTTGTCAATTTTGTAAAAAGCGACGGTTGTAGCAATTGACAGCCCGGTCAAAATGATGGTGTTAGCAGCGAGCTGAAAATATATTCATTAGTTAAAGAAAGATAAATGATGAAAGGATAAGATTAAACCATAGAAATAGTAGTGGATACGAAAAAATCCAGGTTAAACTAGAAAGATAAATCTAAAATTTACCCATTTAGCCTTCTTGGTTCGCAATAACGGCAGTGCCACAAGTCCAGAAGCGATAGTAGCCCCATAAAGTCCAAGAGCAACAGTCGTGTCAGTATAATCAAACCCTAAAGTTAAAAGCTAGTTTATTAAGAAACAATAAAATAAACCTCCGCCAATCTTGAAGACCAAATAAGATGCATATCCAAAAGTAGCTGCTGCACCAACATTAGCCGCAAGATAAAAGTATTGGCACGATGGAGCGATGCATGAAGACAAACGTTGAGCCTTTGATAAAATAAAAGTGAGGTGTTTTACAGCAGGGACGTGGAAACTTTACAACAGGGATGTCACGGGTTGGGAAAGCCGGATCGGGTTTCAGGTCGAAAAGTCTAGGTATCGAGTATCTGGTTTCGAATAACCCGTGCCATCCCTGCTTCGCAGGTGGCAACAATTTTAACAAGTTTTTAATGTTATACCTTAATGAAGTTGACCAAATTCTCATTCTTGCTAACACACAAAGAACCGCCAAGAGCTACGCTCGCAGGAACCGCCGCAGATAAAAAAGCGTATCTGGTGTCAAGACTGTTCCATTGAAGTGGCATTTTCTTTTCTCAAAATTTAAATAGAATTTAAAATTTGTCTAAAACTTGAAAAAAATTTTTAACGATTCGGTCCAAAAAACAAATAAACGAACAACAAACATTGGGAAGAAAAAACAACAAAAACAAAGTGAAAAACAAATTTTTCCCTTAAAACTTTTCTTCTTTTCTCTGCCAAACTATTTCTCCTTTTTATTTAGATATTTGCTTTTATATTAAAATATTTACCACAATGAAATTTAGCAGTTTAACCTCTCATCTATTTAATTGAATTTTTGAGTCTGGCTTTACCTTAAATTACTTGTACTTAATTATCCAGACTCTTCAGTCAGCTTCCAGAACTTTCAAAGTTTTGATTACTGTAAAACTTTTTTCTCTCCTCCTATATAAAATTTTTCTTAGAATTTTTTCGAATTTTTTAGGATATTTGTTAGGGGTTTTTTAAAAATTTCCCCGTTTTTAAGCTAATATTTAAATTCTAATGTCAACTAACCATTACTTCCACAACTCTTTTTCAAATAACAACTTGGGTCAAAATCATTTTTCAACCATTTTTGAGCGAATCTCTGTTGATTCTAATAATGGAAATCTTCGTATGAACACTGAAGTACTCGATAAAACGATTGCTTTGATGAATGTTACATCGCAGAAGTTGAAACAGTTTGTTTTTTAAATGTTTCTTTTTGTTAGGCATAGTTAACCTGGGCTTTATTAATCTGAGCTTTTCATAGTTAATCTGGGCCGGGTGTTCGTTAATTCAGTATAAAGTTTCCTTAAACTTGGATTTAAACGGGGATTGTTTTAGCGTTATTTTCTCTAAAAGTTCCCGAAACGTTAATGAGTTTCATGGTTTTTCTGTTTTGTCTACTAGCTAGCTATATTTCTTTCTTATCCACAAATAATTAAAATCTTCAGATTTCTTTTCCTCATTTTTCAAGTCATAAAGAAACGAGATTTATTTCCCTATTTTTAGTGCTGTCTTTGAAACAAGCAAATTAATGGTTGGCGAAGATGCTAGAGGAATTGCTAAGCCCAATCCTGTAGAGAACAACAAAGGACAACAAAAAACTTCTCTGTTCAAAACTGAGATGTGTTACAACTTTCAGCGTTCTGGTGGGCAGTGCAAGTTTGTTTTAATTTTTAAAATTTTTTGAAACTTTTTGAAGGGGTTTCTCCCTCCAAAAAAAGAGAGAGGGGAAAATCCTCTTTCAAAGGTGAATGTGCACTACTCTTTTTGCAAGGAGGCTGCACAACAAGTGCCTCCTTTCCCTCTACAATAAATTCTTGACTAACAATACTCTCTCTACTTAATGGAAGAATTAAGGATGAGGGAAAAGAAATGGGATATTTTGTCACCTTTTTTAGAAATACATTTTAATAAATAAAAAACACAAAATACGCTTATTTAATTATTTAGGTATGGAAATGGCTGTTGGTTTGCTCATACTCTTGATGAATTAAGACCTGTTCCTTCTCATTTGCCTGTAACACCGAAGTTTGCTCAATTAAATGGTAATTGGTTTTGAATTGAAAAATGGTGAAGAAAGTATAATTAAAAAATATATAATAATTTTATTTGAATAATCATTTTAGTGGAAATAATTTTGGAATAACCGCTAAAATACCTCGATTCTGATAAATAAAAGGGGCCGAAACCTGAATTTTTAAACGATAAAAATCAATGGTTAATTATTTTAGCCGGTTATTCCATAGATTTTATTAAAAGTTGAGATTTTTACCAGCACTTTTTTATGAATAAATTTACTGTTATTGAACAAGTATTTAATAAAAAAAAAGGAAAAATTCTGGAATAATTTATAGACTAAAAAAGAAGAGAAAATGACACCTTTTTATTACCTAAATAGTCTCTATTTTTTGTCCATCAATTTTATTTAGAAAATTTTGAATTAAAAATCAGAATCATTTTATTGGGTAAAAAATGTGGCAATTTATTTAAAATTTTATTAAAAAAAAATTTTTTCAAAAAAAAGTAAATATTTCTTCTAATTTAATTTAACTGATTTATGTTGTGCCCAAAAAAAAAATTTTATTTGAAGTGATGGCATTTTTCTTTACCTTATTTCTCTTTATTTGAAAGCTGTTATTTATTTTCGAAAAATTTTCTTATCTAAAAATTAATATAAGGTATTTTGAATATTTTTCCTTAAAATATTAGGTTAGAGATTTTTAAGAAAAATTTAATTTTTTGAAAGACTTCATATGAAATTATTATTACCCGTACGGATTTTTCTTCGGGTATCCGGACCCGATATCCGAGCCGAAAATTTCGGATATCCGGCCTTTTTTAGATATGGATCCGCCAACCTTACCCCTTAAATTTTGTTTTTTTTTTTGATAAGCTTGAGAGAATTGATGTCCCTGACTTGCCTGACTTGATACTTTCCTACGTTTTCTTGTCTATTTTTTAAAGAAGTCAGGAGTTGAGTTGTGCATATGTTGGGGGATAAATTTAAAATCCCTAAAAATCAGTAGGATAATTTTAAAAAAAGAATTAAACTTGATAAATAATATTAAATTAATTTTTATTATTCCTCCTAAAGATTTTATACGTTTTCTCCCTCAACAAACCTACCTAAAAATATTTTCTTTAAAATGCGCAGAATGAAGATATCCTTACTGATTTTGTTAGGTAAATTCTGTTCCTTTCTTTTTTAATTTTTAAAAATTTTTTAAAGTTTTTATTCTTCAAGCATCCAATGCTTTGAGAGGTAGAAAATAACACAAAAATTTTGTAGAAAATTAAAAAAAATTTTTTTTAATTCAAAAAATTTAAATTAAAGGTGCTCTAGTACGCACAGGTCGAGCAACGTCCAAAAATTGGGAAGATAATGAAGGGATGTATTATTATATGGAAAATATTGGGCAAAAGCCACATCAAGTAATTTGTTGAAATTTCTATTTTTAAACGTTTAGACGGTTCTGAATTTTTTTTGTAACATAGTGGCCATGCCGGGATTTTTAGGGGCTATGACAGGATCTCCCTCTTACCTTTCCACCAGTAACTTTTTTGTTCACACAAAAATTTCCTTCCATTCTAGCAAATGGAGCAAAAATAAAAACGATCAGAGTTGCAAAGTTGGGTAATTAAAAACCCCTCACAAAGACTCCTTACATCAGATAGCTTCCAGGATCAACTTCGTTGAATCCTTTGTTACTTTCTAGGATGGATTCCGCTGCTTATAGGGTGTTAAATAAAATAAAAGAAAATTAGGGTGACTTTTAAAATAATTTTAAATAATTCCCGGTTTCTGCTAGTTAATAAAACCCCTCAATATCTAATAAAAATTTAAAAAAAATTTCCTTTTAAAGTTAAGTGAAACCCTTTTATTTTCTCCACGTCCTAGCCGCAGCCTTTACGATGCTGGAGCAGAAGGTTCATCAGTTTTGCGTTCACAAAGAGGTATTTTACAACAAGAACAACCTCTTATAGTTATTGATGCAGATGATGGACAATTAATGAGATATGGACGTTGAAAAATAAATTTGAGAAAAAAGAAAATTTTTGATGATTTAATTTAAAAATGTGTTAATTTTGCTATGATTTTGTTAAAGTTTTGTCATTAAGTTGAAGCAAGAAGAAAGTTGAAACATTTTATTATTTTTTCTATTTTATTCAGAACTTAAAAATTCGTTTAATAATTCAATGCACGTATTTAAATCCGCCTATGTATTTTCCGGAAATATTTTTGTATTTTAAATAGGGTGACTTTCGAAATATTTTAATTTCCTGATTTCTGCTAGTAAAGCTGCCGCCTGCTTCAGAATTGCTACTATTTACAATACATATTTAACTCCGCCTATTTTTGTTCAGAAACTTTCCGGAAAGGTTTCTATTTTTAATTCCGCCTGTTTCAGAATTTTAATTAGCTCAAACAAAACCAGATTTTTAATGGCCAGTTAATGCACAACTGCTTTGGTCTTTAACAATAAAAGATTTCATTTATCAGTCGATTGCTACTTTTGTGGGGGACTTTAAGCACTGTGTCGCTAGCAAGTGTTGTTCTCGCTATACCCCTTTTATTTTTAAAAGTGCAATCAACGCAATCGGGAGCAAAAGTTGTATTTTACTTAATTAGTATAATTTCCGGAAAGAAAATACAACATTCCGGAAACTCTAAAAATAAACAGAACTTTCCGGAAATAAAATATAAATACAGTTCCGGAAAAAGACAAAAGTGAACTTAAAAACTAAAATCTTCCCGGAAAAATTATCTCAAGAGAATTGAATGAGAATTCATAGAAGGTGTCTTAATTTAAATTTTTTAAATTACGTGAGAAAGTTAGATTTCTAATTTCTCATTGTTTTAATAAATTCAAGTTTGTTTATACAAACTTGAATTTATTGCTTTTGATTCTTAAGTTCTCAAAAGCCTTCCATAAAACTTTTGCGGAAACATTTTTATTTTTAATTCCGCCTGCTTCAGAATTTTATTTAATTTAATAAACTTTTCCGGAAACATTCCAATATGTGCGTTAACACAATTTTTCCCAACACAAAAACGCCAAAACTTGTAATTTGCGTTTTTCCGTCCCACAAAATCATTTTTTGGCGCACACCTCAAAACGAAAAGATTTCTAAAATTCTCTCTAAACTTCAATTCTCGCCGTGCTTTTTCTTTTCTCCCGACAATTGTTTGACGGTTGTATTAAAGGTATATATTTGTGTGTTTGGTTGTGGAAGGGTATATAAATAAAATATATAGAGAAGTTTTGTTGTTTCGCTACTTATTTTTGATAGTTTTTAGTGTCCGCCTGCGTGAAGGTCAGAAATTGGCGCATCTTTTTTCGCGTGGTTGTTGTGAATGCTTGTGGTGGTACTACTTGGGTGCTAGCTACTATATTTTTAACAAAGCAACAAAAATTTTTCGGACGGTCAACCAACCAACTAAAATAATATAAACTCTCTTTTTCGGCAATCAAAAAAAATTTTTTTTAATTTTGTAAAATACCTAGACAAACACATTTTTTATTTAAATCATCAATTGTCCATTTAAAACCATTTTAAATAGATTTTTTTATTCTTCTTTCTCGTGGGAGAGGAAAAATACATAAATGTTTCCAATTTTATTATTTTGAATACTACTTAGTCGTTTAAATAAAAAAAATTTAAAAGAACCTCTATTTTACGTATTTACCCTCTATTTTACGTACACCTATATTTTATGTCCTCTATATCCCCCTTTTCATATTTTGATTTATTTAATCTGTCGATTTCAGTCACTATCTTGTCATTTTCCTTATTTTTTTTCACATCACACCTATTGTTCGGTAAATGGCTTTTTCCGGTACCGAAAAATAATAGTAGTCCCTTCCCATAGCAATCCCTTCCCATAGTACCAAAAAGTATCGGTACCGTCGAGTACCGAAAATTCCAATATCTTACCGTTATGGTTTCAGTAGTACTGCGATACCGGTCCTTTACTTACTGGTAATACCGCGGACCTAACGAACCCAATACTCATACTACTCCCAACACTCTACCAGCCAATCCCTTCCCATCACTCCCAGTTATCTATGCTCAATTAAGCAAAAACCCTCGCATAAATCACTCAAAAATTTATTTTTTAGTCACGCAAAAAATCGACACGTGACTTTTTTTGGTTACTTAATTCAATGGTCACTAAAATGTCCTAATCCATCTCTGAAAAAATTTGCAAAACTGCCTGGCCGTGACAGTTCCTCTCTCTCCCTTCCATTTTAATAGTTTTTACAGATCAGCTGTCAATCTCTCGATATATTTGTCTGTGTGCTTCTGTGAAATGGAACAAAAATAGTATTAAAAAGGTGAAAAAGAGAAGTAGAAAAGGAAGAAAATCCATTCGGGAAAATTGAAGTTGCGGAGGTAGTGCGAAGGGAAACATCAGAAGTAATGTGAAAGGCACATTTTTGATCGCGCTTTTATAAAATTGCCAATTATGAATCTAAAATCGCCAAATTTTGCATAAATACTCACAATCTTGTTAATTAATAACCTTTAAAATTTCACAGTTTTTCATCGAGTATTCGACAAGTTATGGTCAAAAATACCGTATTCTCCTTTAAAAATGCCGACTTTGTGCACTTTTTCGGTCATACTTTTTGAAATATTGAACCAGGAATTCTGAAATTTTCAGAATCGTTAGATAACACTTTCAAATAGCTACATGCAAAATTTCATGATTTTAGGTTCCTTTATCTTGAAGATATGCAATCACAATTAAACGTTACCTAACCTCTTGTTTGAGCAACATCAATACGATTATCTATCCACTTCCAACACTAAAAATCGCCAATTCTCTTTTATTTAGCTTCTTTCATCTTCCAATTTTTCCTTCCTTCCACCTTTCCTTTATTCTTCTTAAATTTTCTCTCCCATCCCCGGGTGGCACTCACTTATACCCCTTCTCCCCCTCTACACCTTCAACTTCCCCTTCTCTTTTTTTTTTAACTTGCATCATCGCCAACGGCGGCGTGCGCGGTTGCAAAAGGTGAAAAAGGAAAAGAGCCAAAGGGGAGATGTCGCGCAACTCTTAAAAAGGGATGACTGGCTACTCTGAACAGAAAGAGACAGTCCACCTTTTTTTTTCTCCCCCCAAAAATTTCGCCGTCAACGCCTTCCATCTTCATCTCCCCTTATTCCCGCGCAACTTCCCCTCCCCCAAAAACTTCCATTTTTCAATGTTTCTGAATATAAGCAGTCTTTGACTGACCCAAATTTTGAGGCGGCCATCTTTTTCTAAAAAAAGAAGCCAAGGAAATAAAATTTTTTTGGATGAAAAAATACTGCAAACTAAAAAAAATTGTTGTCTTTTCCCCTTTCCCGTGCTAAAATTGTTACATGCACTTTTGATCAAATTTTGTGAATTTTTTTTTTGAAATTTATTTATTTTATTTTTAGATGCCTTTAAAAAGAAGAATATTGCTTTTTTAAATATTTGTTCTTTTTAAATATTTGGTTATGACATTTTGAGCCTTGGGCATTTTGATATTTTGACATTTTAGAATTTCGACACTTTGAAATTTCGAATTTTTGAATTTTTAAATTTTAAAAACTTCAATTTTTTAATTTTCAACAAAAAAACGTTTCGCCAAGAAATTCCAAAAATTCCAAAAAATTCCCCCCAAAAATGATGCATCAACGCCCCCCTCCAGATTTATTTATGCCTCAACAACAACAACAAAGATCCGGATCAGAAATGAAAGGTGGATAATTTAAATAATTGTTTTCTAAAATTATTTGTTTAAATTGTGCGCAATAAAATTATAAAAAATAAGAAAAACGCCAACTCGGAAAGGGCCAGTTCAGTGTTCTTTGTAGGTGCCCACACACTCAAATGTCGGCACCAAAAAGACCCGAACAACGGTCATTTTGGTGCACACCTTGAAAAATAAAATTTGGGGGTGCTGTAATAAATTTTTAAGAAATTTCCAAATTGAAATTTCTTTAGTTTTTTTTCTAATTTTTTCAAGGCTATACTTCCCTTTTTTTATTTTTTTCCATATTAAATATTAAACTCCTTTTATTGTTACGTTGTAAAGAGAAGTTTGCGTTAAACAAAAAGTAATTTAAATTTGTCTACTTCACTGTCCAGAAAATTCTTTAATTTTCCGTTTTGGGCTGGAAAAATTTTTTTGAAAATTTTTAAAAATTTTTGTCCATTAGAGTCTCATTTTTGTGTGTAGTTAATATACTTTCTGGTCAAATTTCAGACTCTAATGGTTTTCGCTATCTGAACACAAATTTTTCTTTTATTTTTTATTATCTTGTACTCTTAAAAAATATTTTATTTTCTTATTTATATTTCTTCTCAAAGCTCCCCTCTTTCACATAATTTTTGTAAAAATTTTATCTTCTCTCACAAAAAATTTATTTAACTCAACTCTGTGTGGGGCGCAATGTCTTCACCATTTTTTTCTTCACTGGTCACTCAACTAATCGAATGGAGAAGAGAACGAAGAAAGAAGTATCTGGTGCCCTTTGCCCTCTCGTGATGTTAAAAAATGGAAGAAAAAAAAGAGAAGAGGGAAAAATGGATTTTTTGTGTGAACGGGGGGAGAGGGAAGGGAAGAAGAAAGAAGGGAAGGAAGGGAAGGGACTTGCTGTGGACATTGGACATTAAAAAAAAATTTTTTTGTGAGTAAAGGAACGCTAAAAATGCAACATAAATTGTGATGGAAAGAATGATTTTTTTGTTATAAAGAGAGAAAGAAGAAAAAAAAGAGAGGAGAGAACAAAAAACCAGAGGAGGTACTGGCCAGTAGTCACCATTCACTCGTCATTTTATAAAAATAAATCCTTTTTTTCTGCTCAAAAAAATTGCAGAGAATCAAAATAAAATTTTTTTTCAATATTTCTGATTTTTATTCTGATTTTCTTAATTTTTAAAAAACCCCTGTAAATTTTTGAGACTCTAACGGCCTTAATTTTTAAAAACTTTAAAACCTTTTTTGATCAAAGTCATCCGAATTTACTCGCACGTTAGAACCTGTCAGAAGACCAGAACTCGTTTTTAAAAATTCTGAAAATTCCGATTTCTCCACTGTAACCACTAACAGTGCTGGGTATTGGGCATTTTTGGCTCCGGCTCCGAACTATGGGCTTTTAAAATCTTAGCTCCGGCTCCTGGCCCGCGGAGCGCCAGCTCCGGAGCTAGCTCCCGGAGCCATACCCAGCAATTGCCACCACAAATCTCTTAAAATTGGACTTTAGAGTCTCAAAATTATTTTTTGTTGTACTTATCTTCTGTTTTTTATCAGATCCAACTTTTATTTTATTTTTTTGTAAATACTAACAAAATATTAGACCAAATATAAATTCATTTTTTGATGGAAACATCAACCAAAGGTCGAGTTAAAGGGGCTCGATTATCCCACAAAATAGTGACTACTGAGGGTGGTGAAAGTGGGTATTTTTAAATTTCTAATTTAATTAAATTTTAAAACAAACTTGGATAAAAATTAATAAACTTTGTTAATGCTGCTTTGTGGTGTAATGGTTGTGTGTTGGGCTTTCCACTAGTGGTGGCGTGGGTTCGAATCCGGGTATCGCCTAAAGTTTTTTTAAGCCCTCCCTTTTTTCTTTTTCTCTTTTCCCGCAGTTTTACCTCTTTTTACCCTTAGACAAAGGAAAAAAAAGTTTTATAAATGAGGAAAGTTGGGAAAGAAAATTCATTTTCATTATCTAGTAACCATTATGGAAGGACGTAAAAAGTTCACCATATCTGAATTATGCGACCAACTGCAACTAGGTAAAATAAGGAAAAATGTAAAGAAAAAAGTGGGGGGTCTTAACCATTACCCCTAGTGAACTAAAAAAACCAAAACGACCAAAACCCATAGGAAAGAGACCATCAGAGTCTGGGATTTTTTAAACAATTTTAATTGGTCTGTAAAGAGTTGATGTTTTGGGTAGGATGAGTTTTTTGGTTAATTAATGGTGTTTTTAGGCCTAAAAGACTGGAAAAAGTAAGAAAAAATTTTTTATAAATTTTCAAAAAAAAATTTTTTTCAATTTTAAGCCCAAATCGAAGTCATCCCTTGCAAAGTTTGTGGTGACAAATCTTCTGGTGTGCATTATGGTGTAATTACTTGTGAAGGTTGTAAGGCAAGTTTAAAAATCCAACACATTTTTAATAAACTCCTCTGCCTTTTACAGGGTTTCTTTCGCCGTTCCCAACAAAATACGACAAATTATCAATGTGCCCGACAACGTAATTGTATCGTCGATAGAGTTAACCGTAACAGATGCCAATATTGTCGATTGAAGAAATGTATAGAATTGGGAATGAGTAAAGATGCTGTTAAATTTGGAAGAATGAGTAAAAAGCAGAGGGAAAGAGTTGAAGATGAGGTTGTGTTTTTGGGGGTGTTTTGGAGGATAATTTACCGAATTGACAATTCACCGAAAAGTGAAATTGGAAGAATGAAGTGAAGAGGATGAAGAATATGAAGAGTATTAGGAAGAAGACAGTTGAAGAAGGAAGAGAAGAGAATCTAGGAAGAAAAATTGACACTCTTCCTTCTCTTCTTCCCTTTCTTCTCATTCCAATTTGTCGGTGAATTGTCTTTTCGGTCAATTCTCCCTATATTTTAACTCAAAATTTATTTTAAAGTACCGAATTGTGACACAAAGAAGTGGAGAGTTTTCTCCTTCTTCCTCGGCACCCAATTCAATATCTTCATCTCCAGTAATTCCACAAGCTGGTAAATCTCGGTTAAAATTAATTTAATGAAAATTTAATTTAGCCAGTGCACCCCCGTATGCCTCAGCACACCAACATTTTGTCTCATCCCTGCCAACTAGTGGAGGGGAATTTAAGGTGATAATTTTGTAACTCTGTTGTCCAAAGGGCCGTTGACCATAGTTGACCATTTTGGTAAATGACCTTTCTGCCTTTGACCATTTAAGATGTGACCATTTTTCCCATTACCATTTTGGCAGATGACCATTTTAAAATTGACCCAAACGAGTCTTGACAAAATGTCGCTTTTGAGTCTAATTAAAATTTTTCAAAATTTTCAGCCTTTTTCTCCAAATGGGGGAGTCATTTCCTCATCATCAACTTCTTCCTCAGCCACTTATTTTACTCCTAGTAATATTTATGGTCATCCAACAACAATATGTCATGGAGGGGAACCTCTAAATACTTCCCATTCATTTATTGACCAACAGATGTCTTCACACTTTTTGCCTCACAATAATTTATTAAATCAACCAACATGTTCATCTACATATACACAACCTCCACATGGACTCGCCCCGATATCTCCTTCTTGGGGCCCTCAACCTTTTGGACAACATCCACACTTGATTGCGCACCCTGGGGCTGTTCCGTCTAGCAGGTAGAAATAGAGAATTTAAAAAGGAACACTAGAGTCTCAAAATTATTTTTCATTTTAGTGGAGGTTATCCACCAATGTCAGAGCCAATGTCTCTCATTCAACAAGGCCATAGTACAGTTTCCTCAACTGTGGATGACGATCTGATAAAAAATGTTAGTAGAGCATATGAAGCAGCCCATCCACAAAGCATTAGCAACAATCATTTGGGGGCTTCTTTTGATTCTTTAATTGATACGCAACAAGTGGCGCGACTTAAAAATATGGTGGGAGGGATAGGAATTTTTAAAAAAAAAATTTTGTTTTGTAGAACCGAACAGAAGGATGGCTGAAATTTGCAAATGAATTAAGCTCTTTAATTAAATGTATTATTGAATTTGCAAAGGCTGTCAAAGGGTTCAAAAATTTAGAACAAGACGATCAAATACAGGCACTGAAACAGACTACGTTTGATTTGTCTGTTATTGCTATGGCACAGGTTAGAGATAAAGGAGAATTAAAAATACAGTAAGAATAGGTTAGAGAATATTAACACGCAAGAAAAAATGCCACCAGGGGAAAATTGGACATAATGCCATTAAGGGAAGAATTCGACAAAATGCCAATTTTGAAGGCTGGGACAAAATGAAATGTGCGTTATAAACAAAAATGTTAAAGGGGGGAAATAGGACAAAACGTCATTTAGGCAAAACGGGACAAAATGCCAATTTCTGGGTTGGGACAAAATGCCACACAGCGGAAAATAATACAAATTGTCACAAAGCTCATTTTTCATTTTCAGCACTACCGTATCGGAACAGAAACCCTCCATATCGACAACCTCAT
Organism: Meloidogyne luci; assembly: GCA_902706615.1. Classification (NCBI taxonomy): domain Eukaryota; kingdom Metazoa; phylum Nematoda; class Chromadorea; order Rhabditida; family Meloidogynidae; genus Meloidogyne; species Meloidogyne luci. Next base: position 1,953,948 of record CACSLI010000183.1, on the reverse strand, counting down.
CTTTCCAGTCCGCGAATTCAAATGTTCCGACCCGACAGACGAAGCTTTTGGCCGTGAAATAATAAAAGCTTTGGAATGTCTCGGCCAATTTAAATTAACAACAACGGAAACCGCTCTCTTGTCAGCCTATGTTTTGCTAGAACAATCCAATGGAACTGAGGATTTTGTTGCACAAATAAAAAATTGTTTGAGTGCCCAATTGCATTCTCGTCTGTCTTCTGATGTCGATAATTTTTTGAATGATTTGATGGGTTTTTTGCCGAAAATTCGCTCTTTGGCTATGTTGCATTTACAGTGTTTTGGACGTTTTAAGAGACAAGTTATGCAGTTGATGGAAGTTAAAATGGAAATGGATGATAATGATGAATATGTGGAGAATGGGCAACAAATGAATAATGTGAGTATTTTTTAGGGGGACATTTTGTCGAAGGACTTTTCGCCGTCAAAAATTTAACCGTCATACTCTAATGTCCGCATTAACCAAATGAGTATGAAAAGTCCATTGGCAAAATGTCGGAGCTTTTTTTGGCGGAGGATAATTTTTTTTAAATTTTAGCAGACCTCCTCAGACATTTTGGCATCATTTCCTCCTCTTTACATTGAATTGTTTGCACCGACAATTGTAACGGAATGAGTTATGGTTTAAAAAATACCTATATATTTTAATTTCTTTTACTTAAAAATTCGAGAGAAACATGATTTTGGGTTGTTATAGCGAAAATGATCGCAAAAAGGTCATAGGAGCAAATCTATACAAGAAGGACAGACGTGTAGCTTATTTCAAAAGGGTCAGAGCTGGAAATTTTTCCAAAAGGGGTCATCTGTCCAAATTATTATACCAACCCAAAAATCATGTCTATTTACACAATCAAATGTATAAATATAATCCAGTACAAAATCTCTCTTTTTCCCCCAGTGTTTCTTTCACTACAAAATTCCCCTATGCCTTTCAATTTATTTTATTTTTTCACTGCTACCAAATAATCGGACTTTCAAAATAATTTATTCGACTCATTTTTTTATTAAAAAAATATTTTCTTAAGACATTCCATTGCCTCTAGACTTGAAAAAAGCCTTTCATTTTTCATTTTTTAATCAAAAAATGTTAATTTTTACTTAATCTTTTGAATAATTTAGAGTCGAATCTCGATATAACCGACTTGAAGGGATCAAAGAAAATGAGTGGGTATAGCTCCGAAAATGGGTCGAATTATAAGTCACATTCATCAATTCGTTTAGGTGAGCTCTGAGTCAAATGGAGCTCACTGAGACGCGCTAAAAGTGAGGGAATGCCTATGAATCGAGATATAGGTCCCCAAAGATTCAAGGGTTCAATCGAAAGATTGCTGTTATTTCGAGGTTCGACTGTATAATTTTTTGTAAAAATATTTTTTTTTCAATAAATAGTTTAAAAAGAAAAATTTTTCCTTAATTTTTATTTTTTTAACAATCAAAATAATCACACACACCCCAAATATAAACACAAAAACAAGAATAACCATAAAACTGTGCCTCCCTCCTAATTTTATATTTCCAAAATTCAAAGCATTTCACGTTCACCTCGTTTCCAAGGACCCTAAAGTAAATTTTTTTAATGAAAAATAAAATTGCGATATGCAAAATTCAAAAAAAATTCTCGCAAGCTCGCTTCCCTCTCCTCAAACTAAAATTCTTTTTTAAATAAATTTGGTCTATGTTAGGAAATACTCAAAACTGTTTTAACCCCAAAAATTTTTGAAATTATTTTAATAAAAATCCCACTTAACAAATTTTCGATTACCCGGGGAATTATAGTTCTAAAAACCTAAGCCCCTCACCCTCATAAAAAATCAAAAAAATTTAAAAGAAACCTTTTTATCAGTTTTACTCTTCTCCAATTGTAAAGCAATTTGTTGTGAACGTATAGTCATCCTTTTTGTATTTTCCATAACTTGTTCGTGAATACTAATTGGTCTAGCAGACATAACTACTTGGCCTGATTGTGAATCTATTTTGGCTCCTTCAATTCGATAATTTCTAATTAAATTGACTATCCAACGTTCTGCTTCAGCCTAAAAAAGAATGGAAAATTGCTGGAAAATTTTTTTTTATTTTGGAAAAAAATTTTAAGCCTAAAAAATTTCAAAAATTTTCAAAAAAAAATCCGAAAAAAAATTTTTTAGGGCAAAAAAATTTTTAAAATTTTTTAAACCAAAAAAATCCAAAAAATTTTTTAAAAAACAAAAAACAAACATTGCCCATATTTAACCGATTCGCAAGCATTTCCAAACTAATACATTGATGAATTCGACAAAACATTTCAAAAATTAAAAGTCTTGAACTTTCACGAAAATCATCGAGACAATGAGTTAAAAAGAAGTCGTTAATAAGTACCTAAAATTTGATGAAAATATAAAAATTTCTCAGAAATTATCCAAAACAAAATCCAAAAAAAACAGCCTAGAATCGAAGCAGGCCAGTCTACCGCAAAGCTTTAAACTAAAAATAGCATGGCAAGTCAATTTTGCTTTAAAAACTCGGTTAGATTGGATACTTGAAATAATGCAAAATTGACTCGTTTGACTTTAATAAATCTTGTTACGAAAAATCATCGAGACAGCGGTAGATTTAAGGCTGGTATACTCCCAAAAATCCGGAAAATTTATTTATAAAAATCAATAAAACTCAAACCGAATCACATTCTCTCAGTTTTGTCTGTGCCGCGTCAAAATCAAAATCGATGTAAAGACAAGAAAGAAATTCCGTAACGGGATCTTGATAATTATAACGTTCCTTTAAAATATAAAATTTTTTAAACTTCTATTAAAAAAATTAACTAACCACATCAATAACTTTAATTAAATCCTTCATGCTTATTTTTTGTTTATTTTTACTTGTAACAACAGCAACAGCTAAATAACGTAATAAATGAGGGCACAAAACCTTTAAAATAAAAAATTCTTTGAAGATGAAAATTAAAAAAACAACAACAACGGACATTTACCCTTTCTTCCGTAAGAAAATCAAAAAATCTTTTAAATTAAGGACTTTAATATAAGACACTATCGGGACCGAAAACATGTACCTTATTATGTTAATCGAAGTATTTACCTAAGTATTTCCTAAACTGAGTATCTTAAATATTACTTAAACAGTTCCCCTAGTTAGTGGCAACCCTAAATTAAAGAATATATCTTAAATTGAGGCTATCTAATATTGGGTGTATCTTATAAAGTTATATCAAAAAACCTGTATAGTATTCAAATAAGGTTGTTGATTTAAAAACAATTCAATAATTTCGTCTCTTCCTTTAGGATAATTAAAATAAACATATAAAGACCAATGCAGAAACCAAGCTCTATGTTGTAACAATTCCAATTCACTCTCAAAAGGGTCAGAATCAATATAAGCCCTCAGGCGATTCAGATCATCCCTAGCATGGTCCCAACTTTGCATCAAAATTTCTGAGGCCAATTTGCCATACAAAGCATTTAAATAATTTGGGTCATCCTGAGGAATTAAAATTCTATAAAATTCCAAATAAGTTGATGTTGCCAAATAATTTCCACATTCATAAAGAAATTTTGCATATTTATAGAGACTGTCCAACATTTCCATTTTGAACTGTTTGAAAAAAAGAAAAATTTTTTTTCAGAGAATCGAGGAAATAAAAGCCTTAGAAAAAAAAATAATAAAAAAATTAAACCTCCGATTTTTGTTCAAGATATTCAAGCATCTTGGTATTTCCTTCACGATCACGAGTCATACTCTCCATAACCTAGAATTATGGGAGAAATTACAATGAAAAATTAGGAAATCCTGCGAAATTATCCTTGGTGTAGTTGGAAAAATTAGGATTTTGACCCTTACAGGGTGAAGGATCGAACCCGCCAGCGGGAGAATTTTATTTTTTTAATTGAAAAATAAAAAAATGCCCAGAGAAAAACAAAAAAATATTTTCCCAGCTTTAAAAAATTATTTTAGACTTAAAAATCCCCCAAAAAAGTAAAATTTATTTAAAACAACCTCTTTAACATCATCTCTATCCAACACAGTCAAAACCGGATTACAAATACCTCTTAAACGCTCTCTTTCTTCCATAATTTCTTTCTTTTTTGTTTCAAATTCTTTAACCAAATTTTCATCATCACTATAATCATTAATTAAATTATCGACCATATTGGTTTTTCTAAATACTGACAAATGAACTTTTTTGAATGATTCTTCATCATAAATCTAGAAAAAAATTTTGGGAAAGAATTAAAAAATTTGAGTGACCCCCTTAAGACTGAAATTTTTAATAAAAACTCGAACTTCTTGAAAACAATTTGGAGGCGGAACATCTTGGAAAAATTGTGGGGAACGGAAAAAGGGTTGGAGGCTGTCAGTTTCTTTAAAGTTCTCCAACTTTTTAGGGAATCGAGGCTTTGGAAAAAGCGTAGAGGGTGGATAGAGCCATTAGCAGGATTTAAATAACTTTAAAAAATTTAAAAGAAAACCTTTCTCGGCTCAATAAATTCAAGTATTGGAATAACCAAATGTAAATCAAAAAAAGGCGCTAGACGTCTTGTTAAATCGTATTCCATATTTTTTATTTAAATTTTTTAAATAAAATAACCTGTCAAAAAAGAAAAGAAAATTAACTAAAATAAAATTAAAAAATATTTTTAAAAGCATTTAAGAATGCATCAAATTGTAGGCAAGGAAATCTTTAAAAATCCGCAAGTTTTATCCGCAAAAACAAAAAAAATCAAAAATTTTTAAAAATTCCCTAAATTTTTTTAAACAATTTCTTTCTTCGTTTAATTTCATTTTTAGATATTTCCTCGTCAAATAAATCGGGAAATGGATCTATTCCATTTTTGGCATCATCAAATTGTTTGCATAAAGAATAAATTCTTTTTCGACGTTTTGATTTTATTTTTGGATTTTTTCCAGAATCAAATAAAAGTTGAGCAATTTTTTCGTAATCAAAGGTTAAACAGGGAGTGGATTCCTTAAAAATGTAAAAAAAAATTTTTTTTTAATTATTAAGAATAAAAATCAATTTTCTCAAAATCCGCAAATTTTCTAATAAATATTTAGGATTTAATAATTTTTGTATATTGGGGTTCGGTTAATATCAAATAAGAATTTTTGTCATTTTACAGATAACATTGCCGACAAAGAAGTTGCGGATTTTTGAGAAAAAATAAAACCTTTTCTTCCATATTCAGATCAGAATTTGCATTTTCAGCCTTCTTCTGACAATGAGCTAAACTCTCAGAAAAATCATGTAGAATAGTATCGAAAATATCAGTACAAATACTTTCAAAAAATACATCTCTGAAATCAAAAGATAGGATTAGTAAGAGTTTGACAAAAGCTGAGAGTCATCGGGCAGGATTACTGCGAAGAACTTGCAACCACGCTAACATTACTCGTTTGGGCTCGAGTAATGTCAATAAAAACCGTACGAGATATTCTCCTTCATTAACAAAGCAACGTGCTTTCCAAGTGAATTTCTAGGGCGACATGTTCTCTTTTCTCCATATAGATAGATCGTTTAACCCCTGCCTAAGATTTTGAAACACTGCTAGATGAATCCTCCCACATGTTAGAAGAGGCATCGAAAATAGGACAGTGACCAGGCCTGTAGCCAAGAGGGGAAAAATTTCCCCCCTTGGCCCCCCTCCCCCCGAAAAAAATCCTGGCAAAAAATTGGTTCCCAGCTCTCGTTAAAATTATTTAAAAAAATAAAAACCGTACGAGATATTCTCCTTCATTAACAAAGTAAAAGGTTTAATAAACTCCAAACTATCCAAACCTTCACCAGAAGCATTGTCTAATTCATCTAGCCAAACAGAAACACAATGATATTTTAAAGATTCAAAAATTTTGGATTTTTCAGAAATTAAAGTTTGAGAAAAGAAAGTGAGATAATTTTGGGTTGTTTGAGAATTAAATTTTTGTTCTTTAATTTGAAAGAAGAGAACACGAATTATTTTGCGAAGAAACTGAAAAAAATGGGGAGTCTTTTAATTAAAAATGGCAGTAAATGTTGGAAGAAAATGTGTAAGGGGATGGAAAAGGTCGAAGAAACATTTTTGTATTAAAATCCGCAAGTTTACTAAATCCGCAAATTAAGTCCGCAAAATTTTTTTTGTAAATCCGCAAATTTCCTAGGGCCTATTTTAATTGCAAACAAATTTTTGTAGAAAATCCGCTTAAATTGAATTCTGAGAGACAGATTCTGTTGAGCTTGGCCTGTAAAATCTGTGGAATAATAAAACAGGCCCGTGAGAATCTCGAAATAAATTTTTGAAATTATGGTTAGAGCTATAGGAAGAAAGGAAAAAACTTAATGATTCCCCTTTCAATTCACAGAAAAGAATAATAAATAAAGACCCCTCAAAAATTTAAAAAAAACCATTAAAAACTTGTCCATCCTCCACCGATCAATTTTTGGCCATTCTTTCGATAAAGTAAAAAGAAGAGCTTTAACAAACTCAAAAATTTGGTTTTGGTCTTTTAACAGTCCCAAAAGTTGTAAAATATTGTCTGCTAATTCTTCTTGAAGTAACATTTTGTCTTGCATCCATAGAGCATAATGTAAACCTTTACATAAACGATCGAGTGAATCCGTTGTGAAACCTGCAAAAAATAAAAGAATTAACATGATTTCTCCTCATTTAGAGTCAAAATAAGAGAAAGGTTAAAGGCAGTTTCTCAGCCGTTCCTTAATTTTTTTTGACTCGAGGTCAAGAACATGGACAAGGTCACCACACAAAATTTGGGTTCAAAATAACAAGATTAAGGGTTTCTTTCGATCTCTATTAGACATGGCCCAAGAAGTGTCCTTAGTAGGGTTGTTGGTTTCAAACTGAACCGCCCCGAAAAATCAAAGATTTTAGGTTTGGTTTTTCTGTTCGGTTTTGGTTAACCGGAGAATTTGGTGAAACCGACAGCCCTAATTGGGATTAATCTAAGAGAAAAAATAAAAAATAAACAAACCATTCTTTGATTCTTCCATAACATGCTCTCTCAACAATTTTAAAGCTCGTTTTCTAATAGTTGGCTCACCACTAGCAAGGCGTTGAGCAAATTCAATTTCAACTTCCTTCATATCAACGTCCATTTTCTTATTTAAAATTTCTTTTGAAAGATTTTGAGACCTAGAAATGAAAATTAATTCACTGGCGAGCTTAGTCACCGACGAATTTATCAGACTCTAAAATCTATAGCTTTTTCTCAAGTTGTCTAGCCGTCTCTCATTTTTAACATACTCTCTCGCACATTTTTCTCTTACTCCAACAGCAAAAAATAAAAATATAATGCCAATAACTATGCCAAAACTAGCAAATTCCAAAATCTGAGGAAAACTTTTCTTTCATTTTTTAATTTTTCTTTTAAGTTTGACCTCCTTTTCTTTCTAGTTTTTTGTAAGTTTTTCCTTACAGTTTTTATCAATAAATTTTCAGTTGTTCTTTGTATTAAAACAATGACTGAGGAAGACTTTGATAAACAACTTAGAAAGGTTTAACCCTTGACACAGTTCTTTTCTAAATTTATTTATTATTAGGCTTTCCAAGAATTACAATCTCAAATTCTCGAAAGTAGGGAAAAGCAGAAGAATGCAGACGTTACAAAAGCTGCAATGAAACAAGTTTCTTCATAATTCTCTTAAAATTGTTTAAAAATATTTTTTAGAACATAAGAGTGGCAGAGATTGTCAAATCACAGTTGGAACAGCTTCCTAAAGATGAGGATCGTGCTGTTTATAGAATTGTTGGACGTGCATTTTTACAAGAGACAACGGCTTCAGGTTTGCTTTTTAGGTTTAAAGTAGGGTAGCTCACGGACGGTTATTAACCGGTACCCCCGGTTTTCGGTTTTGACCGGTTTTCGACCCCCGGTTTTCGGTTCCGGTTTTTGATTTACCCCCGGTTTTTGGTTAACCGGGACCGGTTTTTAAACAAATTTTCATCCAGAATATCCCATTAAGATGTTGTCACATTCTTACGCTTTTAAATAGATATTCTATACACTAGGAGCTGAATAATCTACAAATTTCAACAATTCGAGGAATTAACGGGTATATGGCGAGATAAAGTTGGCTGATTTTGAATATTAGGAGCAGTGCTGGGTATTTGCGCCATTTGTAGGCTCCGGCTCCGGGCTTAGAAAATCTTGGCTCTGGCTCCGGGCTGCGGAGCCGGCAATTTTCGGAGCCGCTCCATGTTAGCTCAGGGCTCCGGGTGGAAAATCAATGAATTATTTTTCATTGGGGTGATTTTGTTAGATAAGGTGATACAGAGGATAAGAGGGGTATCACAGGATTAAGCGGGATTTACGTGGATTATCGTGTGATTTAGGTGGATTAAGGACGATATCGGGGAATTAAGCTGGATTAAGGGGAATTTGGGTGAATAAGAACTGGTGATCCATCACTCTCTCATTATCACTCGCTTTTTGCGCCGCAGGCGAAAATCTTGAAAATTTTGGAAGATCCTTAAGCCAAAAATCTCATTTTTTTGTGCCGCAGGCGAAAATTTTGAGAATGTTGGAAGATCCTTAAGCCAGATTTTTTCATTTTTTGCGCCGCAGGAAAAAAATTAACAGACCGTCGGCCCGACTCGAAAAAGGCAAGCATATTTAAAAGGACCTTTATCGAGTAAAGTTCATCACCTAAACCACTTAACCACACATCTCAAGTAATAAAACTGAAAGAAATTATATTTATCGAAAAAGAAAAGGAAGGAAATAATTTGGCGAACTATATTTTGGGAGCTAAAATGTCCTAAAAATCACAAAAAATTCCATCGTTAGGGGTGTATTTTTAAAACCGAAACCGGGCGGTTTTGGTCACCGGTTTTCGGTTATCGCCGGTTTTCGACCCCCGGTTTTCGGTTCCGGTTAATTTGCCGAAAACACCGGTTAACGGTTCCGGTTCGGTTAACCGTCCGTGAGCTACCCTAGTTTAAAGCGAACAAGGTTGAAAAGTGGTTTAGACCGCAAGTAGTTTTGCGTTAGTCCGCAAGTAGTTTTGTTTGTCCGCAAGTATCTTACAGGCTAACATTGAGGACTGATTTAGGTTACATGTTCTAGGAAAAGTGTTATTTATTCCATATCTTATGTTTCTACTAGCCCGTCCTCCGTTTAACTTTTTTGGTTATCCTAGGTCATGAGCCCTTGGCAAGTATAGGCTTATAAGTCCTCTGAGTCACCGCGTCGATCCCTGTCAGTTTTACCCGAATTGACTCTTACTAGCTTATGTCCATCTCTTGCCGTCCTTTACCTTTAGCTTTTCGAGCTACTTGGGTATCTTTCCAGAACCATTTTCTTTGTGGTTTTCCAACATCTTTATTTAATTTTTATTCAATTTATATTTAATGTTTTGTTTTTAAGAGATTCAACGCCAGAATGCTGACATTAAACTGTGCAACGAGCGTATAACTTTAATGGATAGGCAGAAGGATTATTTGGCCAAAAGCATTGCCGATTCTGAGAAGAACTTGCGTGAGCTCATTCAGACGAGACGTTGAAGAAAAGTTTGAATGAAATTTTTTTGTTTTTTTGTCTTAACTTTATATGCCCCTTTTTGTCAATACAACATTAAATTTAAATTTTTGTTTTTCTTTTTTTATTTTTGTTCTTTTAACTTTTAATACTTTCAATTTTAACTTTTTTCTTATTTTTTTAGTTTTCTTTAAGAAATGTTTCGTTCTTAAACACGATTGGAAAGAACAAAGAAAATCACCCAAAATTTAAATTTTCGACAAGATCATCTTCCATAAAATTCAAATTTCCGCGCAAAAATATTTTTTATTTTAATTTTGGCATTCTGTATTTTCCCAAAAATTTTTAAAATTTTCTCAAAATTTCCTCGTGGTCTAAGAAAATTTTTTGTCCGTTTAATTTTTAATTAGTTTTTTTTAATTTTATAGAAAATTTAAATGGATTTATTACAAAACTACAAAGGAGATTCATCCTCTGACGATGAGACTTCTTCAACTCAAATGGAAGAAATAAATTCTGAACCTAGAGGAATTATAATGCCTCTAGTTAATATAGCACCACATGTAGTTGTCTCACGTCCTGTACAACAAGCAGCTGTGATCGACCCAAAAACAAAAGAATTGTATTACAATCCAAAATATGAGGAGCTTTTTATGCCTGATGTAAGGAGATTTTTTGAAAAATTTTTTAGAGGTTTTTTTTAGCTTTTTAAGAGGTTTTTTAATTTTGTTTTCATGCCCTTTTCCATTTTTTATAACTTCCAACTTATTTAGATTCACTTGGAAAATTTTTTTGTTAAAGTTGTTGTCACTACCCAAGGCCTTTCGATTAATTGTTTTGAAAGCATGAGAAGTCTGGCTTCTTTCCTGGGGGTGGAATAAGAATTCCAAAAATGATGCCGAAGTCCAGCCCTATAGGTGCATTAGAAATCCAAGAAAAAAGCAACCAAGCTTTTTTTATTTTATGACTTATGTGAAATTATAACACAATTTTCTTTATTTTTGTCAGGTTGGCCCTTCAAATCCCTTCAAAAGCGAACATCAAAAGGCTCCAAAAAACACCTTAACTGGATTTGTAGAACCAGCCCACTTCAGCGGATTCCACTTTGACCGAGCCATTCGTTCTTATGACACTTTAGGCTATGCAGAAAATCCCTCCGCTGATGCCGGAGGAAGTTCTTCATTTGTTGGGGATGTTGAAAGTGCTCATTTAACTGGGGGCCGTTCACTTTTTGAATCGGCCAAAACTGGAGGGCAAAAACGCAAAAGAATTGTGAATTACGATGCTTCTGATATTGATGGATATACGGGGCCTTGGGCTAGATTTGAAGATCAAAAAATTGTTGCGAAACCAGATCCTGAATTGCAAAAGGAAATGGACGAGTATATCAGGTTTATTTTCGATATTTTTTATTTTTGGATTATTTGGGGGCTTCCTTCAGAATTCCGGGTAGGCATCGATCCTCGACCTCCAGGCAATTATTACTAGGTTCTTTCGCTCAATACTCGTGCTCTATCGACTGCTTTCACCTCGTTAAATATGTAGGTATCTTAAACCTCACCTAATAAGCGTTTTAAATGGTAACCGGTTGTATCTCCATTCTTCTACAAAATTTTTTAAAACATTTTTTTTGGAAATTTTACCGGGGAGAATTATTACAATTGTAAGGGTTCTAACTGGATTTTCTATATTTATTCTCTAATCTGAAGGAATTGAAGCAATTTCCGAATCAAAAATTCTTCGTCTTCTTTAAGTTAGATTTTTCCAGAAAAAAGAAAATGAAGAGCCGTATAGGACGTAAATTAGCTATCGAAGAATTACACATGGCCGAAGAAAGTTCAAAATTGCATATAAGCGACGACAAAGATTATCTTGGACGTTCATTTATGGAAGCTCCAAAAAGCATTGGTGTCAATTTAAAACCTGATCACGTCCCGGAAAGATGTTATCCCCCAACAAAACAGGCATATACTTATAATGGGCATACTAAACCTGTTACAGCAATTAGATGGTTCCCAAAAAGTGCACATTTATTTATTTCTTGTTCAATGGATGGAAAGGTTTTTTTTGAATTATTTTTTTGTTGAAATTTGGAAAAGATGTTGGGGGATGAATTGAATTTTGAGTAAAAAACGGGGGGTTGAAAGAAAGGAGAAAAAGAAGTCGGTTCGGGTTTCAAATCGGGTTTTTGAATTTTTCTTCGGATCGGGGTGGTAAAAGTCGGTGTTTGGGTAACTCGTGACATCCACGTTTTTCGATGTCCAAAAAAATATTTTCGAAAATCTAAATTAAATTCTATGAATGGAATAGCCATATAGTTTTGAAAGGCTATTGAAACGTCTTTTTAAAGATTTTACCTGCCCACCTTTAGAGCTGATGTGAGTACGAGGGTTCTTCCTTCCATTTAACATTTTTGGATACCTTTAAGAATTCCTTTTTGAATTTTTTTATTTTTATGATATTTTTAGAGACGTATATCTCAATTGTTCCTCAAGACCAGTCTCTAATTGTAACCTTATAAAAAATTTTTTTTCAGGTCAAACTTTGGGAAGTTTATGGAAACAGAAAACTAATACGTACATATATTGGGCATAAAGTTCCAGTAAAAGATATTTACTTTAATAATGACGGAACAGAACTTTTATCTGCAGCATATGACAATTATATAAAATTGTGGGATACTGAAACTGGTTTTTTTTAAATAAAATTAAAAAAAAATTTTTTTTAAGGCCAAGTAAAATCCCGTTTTACAATTGGCGCCCACAGAGCTTATGTAGTCAAATTTAATCCGGATGATGACAAACAAAATTTATTTTTAGCGGGAATGTCAAACAAAAAAATTATTCAGTGGGATACGAGAAGTGGGGAAATTGAACAGGTTTGGAGGAGAAAAATTTTTTAGAAAATTTTCGAAATTTTTTTTCTTTTGAAAATTTTTAGAAATTTTTTTTATTTTTTGAAAAATTTTTCAAAAAATTTTTGAATTTTTTTCTAAAAAAATTTTTTTTAATTAAAGGAATATGACCGCCACCTTGGCCCTGTCAACTCGATTACCTTTTTTGATAAAAATAGACGATTTGTGTCAACATCGGATGACAAATCTCTTCGTATTTGGGAATTGTATGTGTTTTTTATTTAAAAATTATTTTTTTAATTTTAGTGGAATTCCTGTTGATACAAAAATTATTCAACATGCTGGTTTACATTCAATACCTTCAATGACGAAAGCTCCAAATGGTTATTAAATTTTATTTTTTTATTAGAGGGTAGAGTTGGAATCTTGTTTAGCCCCTTGATGATCCTTTTTAATTTTTTGGCTTTGGTCTAGTTTATGAGTCCAATGAAGCTTTATGAGTTCAATCAAAACTTGTAAGTCCCATCTTTTGCGATCCTATGATAGATGCAAATGGAGTCGAGATTACTTACAATTAGTGATAGTTTGACTCATAAAGTGTCAAAAAAATCTTGGAGCAATTTTAAATTTTTTTAATCATTTTGCAGAAAAATGGGTCGTTGGTCAATCTATGGATAATCGAATTGTGTTGTTCCAAGTAATGGATGATAAATTAAGATTTGCAAGGAAAAAAGCATTTAGAGGTCACAATACTGCTGGATATGCATGTTCTACAGATTTTTCGCCAGATATGAGGTTACAGAAAAATTTTTGAGAAAATTAAAAAAAAATTTTTTCAAGTTTTTTGGCTTCTGGCGATGCAGACGGAAAAATTACAATGTGGGATTGGCGTACACATAAAATTGTTTCGACATGGAAAGCTCATGAAAACGTGTGTATTTCTACTCTTTGGCATCCACACGAAAAAAGTCGAATGATTAGTTGTGGATGGGATAATACAATAAAAATGTGGTTTTAATTTCAAAAGATTTTTAAAAATATTTGGAAACTTTTTTTTTAATTTTTTCGTGGAAAAATTTTTCTTTTTATTTTTTACTGTCCAATTTTTAAATCTAATAATATTGATTCTTTATGGTTAAACGCAAAAACAAAAATTTTTTAAAAATAAATCAGCCCAAGATAAGACAAAATTAGGGGAAAACTGGCATAAAATATTTTGGTTTGTACACTTCATTTTACAATTGAGAAAAATTTTTGGGAGAAAGCGATGACCCTTGTAAAACGACCCCCAGAACAACCTCTTTTTAATTGAAAAAATTTCTTAAATGAACTGGAAGGATATTCCAATATTCACCATTTGCTATCGCCAATTTTTGGTGATAGCATGTCAGAAAAAAATCTGACAGATGACAAACCAATTATACCATTTTCCCGAAAATGGCTGGCCCAGAATTCTTATAAATGACGGAATACCCCCCCCCCCTCGTGTCTAAATTTAAAAAATGAAACGTGCAACTCAAAAAACTACCAGAAAAATGTCCAAAAATGCAATGTACAAACCAAAAAAAACTACCAGAAAAAAGTGTCTGAAATAAAGGGAATTATGAGGAATCTTTTTTTTGGAAAAAAGAATTAAAAAAAATTACTTTCAAAAAATACATCAACGCTGATAGGGTCTCGGCCAAGAATATCTCTGTGGTTGCGAATTTTTATGGTTTGATTGTCGATCTTTTTGTGAAGATTGTTGAGACTTATTCCAATTATCTTGTTTCGATTTTTGGCCCATTTTATGATTTCCTTGTCCAGTTGTTTTTGGTGTATTGAAAAGAGGCATTGGTGGTGGCGGTGGAGGAGGGGGCAAAAAGTTATCCTGGAAAATTGTGAATATTAGAGAGAAAAATGGATAACCCAAAGAGTTGGTTTTAAAAACCTTTTTCATATCCCACTCTCGAAATAGTAGCTGGGCGATTACTCAAGAAAATGAAATCGCTTTCTTATCCCACTCGAAACAATTGGAGGATTACTTGGAAATCCCTTTCTTATCCCACTTCGGAATATCTAGTAGGAAAATAAAATACCTTTCCTATTTCACCCGAAATATCAAGGAGCTCACTCAAGAAAATAGAATATGCTTCTTATCCCACCCTGGACTATCTAGTTCAATCAGAAAATGAGATTTCATTCATATTTCACCCCAAAATTTCCGTGAGCTTAGCCTGATGTAAGCCAGATTAGGTAAATCGAACTATACTAGCTTCTAAAAAATCAATACCTCATAAAAACGAACAGGCTGATTATAATGCAAGACTGGGGCAGACCAAGATGAAGACATTTTCATATCGCCAATTCTACCAGGTTGGTAATCTCTCATATCACCAAGTTGCTTAAAAAACAAAATTTAAAAATTTTTTAAATAAAAAATACATTAATTGGAGTCGGTTGATCTGGATAATGAAAAAGTTGGTTTCGTTGTTCAAACCCATCCGATCTGTTTCTTTCCCGCCGATCACTTCTTTCATTATTTTGTTCACGGTGCAATTCAAAAGATTTTTCTCGCATTCCATTTTTTGTATAAATTTCTTTCTTCAAGAAAAAATATGAGCGAAAATTTGGTTAAAACAACCTGTTTAGTGCTATCCCTCGGTGTAACTTTCAATTTTCTTCCATACAATTCAATTGCATCCATTATTTTGCAGGCAAATAGAACAGATTCTACATGAGAAAATTCAACGAATGCAAAACGGAATCTTTCTGGACTTTTTCCTGCTGAAGAAGTTTTCTCGACTTTTTCTCGAATAGTAACAGATTCAATTGGACCCGCCTAAAAAATTCTAGTTTGGAAAGATTCAAAAAGAAAAATAAACCTGAACAAAAATTTCCTCCAAAAGTTTATCATCAACTTTTTCATCAAAATTGCAGACATAAAGTGTGCGTTCATATTGGTCGTTGAGTTCCATCTGGTTTTAATAGAATCTTTAAATAAATGGGGTAAAGGTATAAAATTATGGAAAACGAAAGAGAGAAGGTATAAAAAATAAAAAAAAATCATTTGAAAAAAGGTATCACGACTTTTGCGCCGAGAACATTTGCGCCGCGACTTTTGCGCCGCGACTTATGCGCCGGGGGACTTTTGCGCCGCGACTTTTGCGCCGCGACTTATGCGCCGGGCGACTTGTGCGCCGCGACTTTTGCGCCGGGCGACTTATGCGCCGCGACATTTGCGCCGCCATAATTTAAAAAAATAATATCTATAGTCGGACCTAATTATAGGTACTCTTTAAAAATGGTATCCAGGAGCTGAAGGAATTTCAGGAAGTACAATATTTCGGGAAGTACAATAGCCCCCTCTAATAAACCGACCACCTAGAGGTATCCAAGAGCTGGAGGAATGACCCCCCCCCTTGACTTTTTCAAATCGGGATATTTTGTCTGCTACCCATATTCAGGTTGATTTTCTGCCTGAAGAGGGTGCACTATAATGTAGGGTTGTCGGGTCCAGATATCCGGATCTGAAAAAGGCCGGATAGCCGAAAATTTTAGGTCTGATATCGGATCCGGATCTTGATATCCGAAGATCTCCAACTATCCTACATCTTCTATAGTAAGGTCCGGCTGTAGTTTTCCATAATTATTAATGATAGTGGCGGCGCAAAAGTCGTCCGGCGCAAAAGTCGCGGCGCATAAGTCGCCAGGCGCAAAAGTCGCGGCGCAAAAGTCCCCCGGCGCAAAAGTCGCTCGGCGCATAAGTCGCGGCGCAAAAGTCGCGGCGCATAAGTCGCGGCGCAAATGTTCTCGGCGCAAAAGTCACGGAACCTGAAAAAACAAAGGAATGGAAGGAAAGAAATTCAAAACAAAATTTTTGAAAATTTAGGATTTCGTGTTTTAGAATTTTTAGGCGAAAGAACACTAGTTTGATAGAGAATTGCAGGGAAGCAGACTAAAGAATAGAATAGGGATAGCAGAGAAGCAGACAAAAGAAATAATAGATGTTATGAAATTATTTCTTCATATTTACATTTTGAAATTCAAAATAGGCAATAATTTCAAATTGGTAACTTTCAACAAATAATGTCGATTAATTAATTAATGATAGAATTTTCGGAACACATAATTTTGCAACTAAATTATAGCAAAAGCAGGTATTTTTAAAGATAAAATTTTTGGCCGTTATCACCAACATTGTTAAAGCGGGACACGCCCGAAAAGGCGCGGGCCAAAAAGGCGCGACCGAAAAGGCGCGACCGAAAAGGCGCCGGCCGAATAGGCGCGCGGCCATATAGGCGCCGGCCGAATAGGCGCCAAGCCTTTTTAATTAAATATTCTGATTAGTGACCGGCAAAATTATTTTTCCGGGCCCGGAAACCGGATTTTAAAGTTCAAACTCATACCGAACCAGATCCGGCCGGATTTTTCCGGATCAATCCGGTCCGGTTTTAGTTCGGTAAAAATAAATTTCTGAACAACCTTCAGAAAACCTTGATAATAATTTATTTTAATTTTTAAATTTAGAAAACTTTTAAATTTAGAAGGCCAATAAGCCTAAATTCTTCCTTTTTTAACGCCGCAGGCAAAATTTTAGAATTTTTTGAAGGAACATCGGCCAAATTTCCTCTATTTCTGCTAAAAAGTCAATCCTTAGGGGTATATATTTGGCCTATTCCCTTGGTGAGGTTATGGCGAGGACACTTCCTTTATCTTTCACATAACTGAAACCGTTATGGGACATTAGCATTTTTAAAAGAATTAATCAGATAGATAGTATTTACAGAATATTTGATAAAAAAGCTTGGCGCCTATTCGGCCGGCGCCTATATGGCCGCGCGCCTATTCGGCCGGCGCCTTTTCGGTCGCGCCTTTTCGGTCGCGCCTTTTCGGCCCGCGCCTTTTCGGGCTGTACCCTGTTAAAGCTTATTTTACGTTTTATTGTTAAAACAAGTTTCTTTCTTCCCATTTCTTTTTTTAAAGTTATGACCAATGTTACATTTTATTTAAAATTTACCAATTTGAAAGGCTTTTTGTTTACACGTTTTTGTTTACACGTCCGCGTCTTTATTTTTATTTTTTTTATTAAATCTTTTTTTTAAATTTTAAGATATTAGATTCTAAATGGGCTCTTCAGAAAGTGTTCCAATTCCAGGTGGAGGAACTGAAGGATATCACGTCCTCAGGGTATTTATTTTATTTTTAAACTAACATAAGCTGAGAAATCATTTTTAGGTTCAAGAAAATTCTCCTGGACAGGCAGCAGGATTAGAACCATTTTTTGATTTTATTGTTGCAATTGGAAATGATCGCTTAGTTTGTTCTGTATTATCTTTAAATTATTTTTTTTTCATTATAGGACAAAGACAACGACTCTTTCAAAGAAATATTGAAACAACATATGGATAAACCGTTGGAATTAACTGTTTATAACAGGTTAGTTAATTTATTTTTAGTAATAGAAATCTAAATGTTGAGGGGGTTTTATTAGCATTTCGAGCCCTTCCCGTAAGTCTAAAATCCCTGGGTTTTTTCTTTTGGTCTAGGAATTTTTATAATTTTTATTCGAGTTGAATTTTAGATCAGTTTAAATACTAGGTTCTTTTATCAAGACAAAATCTTGAGGAGAAAAACAAATCTTGAGGAGAAAAGAGGACAAAAAAATTAAAATATACTTTAAATAATTTTCAGTAAAACACAAACTGTTCGTCAAACACAAATAATTCCAACACAAGGCTGGGGAGGTCAAGGACTTTTGGGTGTTTCTATTCGTTTTTGTTCTTTTGATGGTGCTAATCAGAATGTTTGTGTATTTTAATGAATCATTTTTTATGTTTTCCAGTCTTTTAGGTATTCCATTTTATCCTTATTGTTAGGTGGGATAAGATAGCCCCGCAATCTCGCACTAATCCCACGCAATCCTTTTAAGTTTGTTGGACTTAAAAGTTTTGATTTTTTGCTTTTTTTTATTTTCAAAAAATTTTTTAGGTTTGGCATATTCTCGACATTCAACCAAATTCTCCAGCAGAATTGGCTGGGTTAATACCAAATACAGATTACGTTTTGGGAGCAGAATCATTACTTCAACACGCCGATGATTTAATTGCTTTGGTTCAAGCAAATATTGGGAAGCCTTTAAAGGTTTTTTTAAAATTTTTTCTCTCAAAAAAATTTTCTTTTAAAGCTTTATGTCTACAACATCGACGCTGATTCTGTTCGAGAAGTCACTTTAGTCCCAAATTCGGCATGGGGCGGAGAGGGATGTTTGGGTTGTGATATTGGTTATGGCTATTTACACAGAATTCCTGTCTCTATTGATCGTTCACAGCCGAGAGAAGAAAAATCTGTTGTTTTGCCAACCCAAATGATGGAGAATTTGAATATTGGAGAGAAACAACCTTCTGTGATTATGCAACCTGGGCAGACTGGAATTCCTCAAATCGACCAATTTGTTAATGTTTGTGAATTTTTTTTTAATTTTACTAGGAGAATTTTGGTTTTACTTAAAATTTAAGGAAAAGGGGAAAAATTGGCACTGTAAAAAAGAGTTGGTATTTGGCTCGATGGAAACGGAAACTAAAAAAATTTTTTGATTTTTATTGAGGCCTTGACCAGATTTTTGACATTAAATCAATTAATCAACCAACTTTTTTTTATTTTCCATTCCAATAAAATTTTGTTCCACAGGCATCTAAACGTGAAGATTCTGAGCCTAAACGATTTCCAAATCCAAATGAATTTCTTCTTCCACAAACTTCAACAACAGCTACAGATACTTCAACTCAACCAATTCAACAACCAATTAATGGAATTTTTCCTCCTCCTCAATCTTTAGATAATAATCTTTATATGCCTCCACCTCCACAACCAATTGACCAAATTAAAGAAAAATTAATTGTAAATTTGGAAGAAGAAAAAAATAAAGAAGATAATCAAGGAGAAATAACAACATTTTCTCCTCCATTGGTGTCTCCTCTATTAACGTCTCAAGCTATTCCAAATTCTTCCCCAATGGTGCCTTTTACTTCTCAAAATATTCAAAATCAACTTCCTCCTCTATCATTCCCGCACCAACAACCCCAACCACCTCCTCCAATAAATACAAGTGCTTATCAACCATTTTTGGCTTATGGAGCTCCTCCAACTTCTGGAGGATATTTTGGTGGATTTCAACCTGTACAACAACAATATTTTCCTGAACAGCTCCCAATGTTTGGTGGACAAGAAATGTTGCCACCACAACAATTTAATCAGCAACAAACTTCGGTAAATACATCGGTTCCAATTCAACCATTTTTTACAGGTTTTTTAAAAAAAATTTTTTATTTATTGATAAGTTGATAATTTAAATAATTTTTGAATAATTACTTGTAAAATTCCTGGAAAAAAACTTCTGGGCTTGTTTCGATTTTTTTTGATAATTCTTGGGAAAGCGCTAAACATTTTTAATCACTCATTTTTCGGAATTTTAGGGTCTTTTTTGGCTTTTTGAACATTTTTTGGGAACTCACCAGACATCTTGATTCCGTATCAAAAAATTTTTTGTTTGCATTTAATGAGTGCTGGGTTCGAAAAATATGTAGGTGTTGGCTCGACTTTCTTTTCAATTTAATTCTTGCACTGAAATTTTTTTTTTCATATTTTTTCTTTCCAACTTTTATGCAATTTTCAAGCATCAACAAGCGGTGTTCATCAACATATTTATTCGTCTACATATAATCCACCACCACTTCAACCACCAACAATTAATCAACAACAATATTCACAACATCCACCAGTTACATTCCCAATGCCCCCATTATCTTCTTTAGGAATTTCTGGACTTGTAATTCCTCCGCCACCTTCAACAAGTATTCAACAATCTAATATTAATGAACAAATAATTTATGGACAACAAATGCAAGCAACGACTGGTAGTGGTGAACAACAACAGATGCAACAAACAGGTTTAATAATAAATTTTTAGAAGAATTTGGGAAAATAAAATTATAAAAAATATTTTCCCAAGTCAGAAAAGAACGAAAAAATACATTTTTTTTAGTTTATTTCAGATAGAATTAGGAGAAATTAATTATAATTTTTCAAAAAAAATATGGGATAGGCCACATTAAAACTAGAAACCTGAATTTTTCATGTTATATAATAAAACTTGCTAATAAGTATACTCGTAATTTTATTCTTGTCTCATAAAATTTCATTAAAATGGATCCACAAAAATACTAGGCATTTATGTGTTTCCAACAGGTATGGGACGGGTTGAGAAAAAAGCCGGTTGGGTTTTCGTAAATTTCTCAGGTCGGGTTTCAGGACGAAAAATTTCCGGGTTTCGAATAACCCGTCCCATCACTGGTCTGAAAGTATCGTTTTAAATTTTTCTAGCCAATTTTATGTCTCAACCACCAATTCAACAACCAGTCCAACAATTCCATAGTCTTTAAAGATAAAAATTATATTGAGAGGTGCTAATGAAGAAGAATGATTTTTTAGGCGTAAAAATGTGATATCTATTAAAAATGGAAATTAAAGAATGAAATTTTTGTGTTTAATTTTGTGTGGAGGAATAAGACTTGGATTTTAAAAGAAAAATTTTTATTAAAAAAAATATTTTTTTTAGAAAGTTGCAGACAAGTTTTGCGGATTTTTTTAAATTGCTGATTTTTTTTTAATTCAAAAATTTTTTTTTTGAAAAATCCAAGCTCCTTAAATATTTTTAAACTTATTTTTGGGAGTGTATTTTTAAGAACACTATTTATATAAATAATATATTTGTTAAATAAATGTTTAAAATTAATAAATTTATTTTTTTAGAATTGGTTTATTGTCTAAAAATATATTTAGTTTTTAATTGAAAATTTTTTAATTTAATTTTTAAGGCTTCTATTTATTTATTTATTTGAATAATGACCTCAATCGAAATTGAAGCAGCAGAGTGAGTCTTGATAAAATTTATAAATTGTTTTCAAAAATTTTATTTTTTTTTCAGTGTTGTCCGTCTAGTAGAGCAATATCTAAAAGAGAACAATCTACACAGGTTTAATTTAAAAAATTATGATCTATTTCTGTTTTACTAGAACATTGGCAACTTTACAGGATGAGACGAATATAACGCTTAATACAGGTTTTTATTAGACCTTGATTAAATCATAAAAATTTGCGGATTTTTTTTTTAATTTGCGGATTTTAAAACTTAAAAAAATTTTTTAGTTGACAGTATCGACCAATTTACCCACGATATAACTAATGGACATTGGGATACAGTGCTTAAACAAATACAGCCTTTGAAATTGCCTGCCAAAAAATTAATTGATTTATATGAGCAGGTTTATTTTGAAATTTTTAGAGGGAGATGAAGGAAAAGGGGGCCTAAACCATTTTGTCAGTCCCGCTGTTAAAGCACCTTACGTTTTTCTCTGATTTTTCACTTTAACATTTCTATATTCTTAATCTTGTTATAACTTCGCCATTTCCTACACTTTTCCTTTCAACGTCACCCCAATTCAATAACGAAGGGATGTAATTTAACCTGACTTTATTCCCTATTCTTCTTCTTATGTAAGGATAGGGAAGGGGTATCGGCTCCTAGGGGGTGTCGTCATATAGAGATTTCACTGACTTTAAATTTTTTAGATAATTATTGAATTGGTTGAATTACGAGAATTGGGGTCTGCTCGACTTATTCTAAAGCAGACTGACCCGATGGCTTTACTTCGTCAAATGGACCCTGAGAGGCACACAAAATTGGAAAATTTGGTTGCAAAAACTTATTTTGATCCAAGAGAGGCTTATGCCGAAGGAGGATCGAAGGAGAAGAGGAGAACTGTTATTGCACAGGTTTTTTCGAAAGAAAAATTTTTGGGGGTTTTAAAGTGGGTGATTTTTAGTTCAGGTTCTCCTTTTTAATTAACATTTTGTCAACTTGGCGAAATGAACATTTTTATGAATTTTTTCCTTTTAGAGAAGGAATTCAAAGAATTTTCAATGTTAAATTGAGATGTTTCAGTCCTATAGGAGGTCCCAAGTCTTACAAGTTTTCTCTTACCTATCCCCGGAGCCGACGGGCGTTTTTCAAAATTTTTACTAAAAAATCCTTTGAAAACAACAATTCCTTTTTTCAGTCTCTCTTTGCCGAAGTTCACGTAGTCCCACCTTCTCGTTTACTTTCATTACTCGCTCAAGCATTAAAATGGCAACAACATCAAGGCCTTTTACCCCCTGGAACTCAAATTGATTTATTTAGAGGGAAAGCAGCTGTTAGGGAACAAGAAGATGAAAGACACCCAACAACGCTGGCGCGTACAATGAAATTTGGATCGAAAAACTATCCAGAATCTGCGCAGTTTAGTCCGGATGGGCAATATTTGGTGACAGGTTTGGTGACAGATTTTAAAAATTGCATTAAAAAGACAAAATGTCAATCGACAGAATTTCATCTTGCCAAAATTTCAAGGGAACAAAATGTCAAATATTTTGATCCCCTTGAGATAATGACTGGTATTCATCGTCGATTTTGTCATGTCTTTCCTCTTGGACATTTTGTCACCTTGACGAATGATCACAATCTCTCTTTTGACAATTTATGCAAAAATCCTCTAAAATTTAATTTATAGGATCAGCAGATGGATTTATTGAAGTTTGGAATTTTTCAACTGGAAAATTACGAAAAGATTTGAAATATCAAGCACAAGATAATTTTATGATGATGGATACAGCAATACTTTGTTTAGCTTTTAGTAGAGATTCTGAAATGCTTATAACTGGCTCTAAAGAAGGAAAAATAAAGGTTTGGATTGAGGAGGGAATTAGGAGAGTTCCGATACTCTCGGAAGGGATCTAAATTGGGGAGGCAGGGATTGTGTAGGGGAGTTTCCTCCCTTTTATGGACACAATAATAGAAAAATGGGTGGGGGCATTTAATTTTATAAAGAAAAATAATGTGTGGATAAAATTAAAAAAAAATTTTTTTTAATTAAAGATTTGGAAAATTCAAACAGGACAGTGTTTAAGAAGATTTGAAAATGCACATTCTGAAGGTTTTTTTTAAATTAATTTTAATTAAAAAATTTGAATTTTTAGGTGTCACAAGTGTTTCATTTTCAAGAGATTCAAGTTATGTTTTGTCTTCTTCTTTTGATAAATTAATTAGGTTTTTTTAAAAGAAATTTTCTTAAATTTATTTTTAAAATTTTTTAAAGAATTCATGGAATGAAAAGTGGAAAGTGTTTAAAAGAATTGAGAGGGCATACTTCTTATGTTACTGATGTTAAATATACTGAAGATTGTCATCAATGTGTGAGTGGATGTGCTGATGGAACTGTTAAGGTATTTTTTTCTGAAAATTTTTTAAAAATTCTGGGAAATCTTTGAAATTTTTTGGAAAATTCTAAAAAAATTTTGGAAAAATTTTTTTAGGATTTTGAAATTTGTTTTGAAAATAAAATTTCTTCCAAAAGGTTTGGAATTTAAAATCAATGGAATGCATTAATACTTTTCGTGTACAACAAGAAATTCCAGTAATGAGTGTCCATCTGCTGCCAAAATCAAACGATCAATTTCTTATTTGTAATAGAAGTAATACAATATATGTTTGTAATTTACAGGGACAGGTAAAAGAAATTTTGATAAATTTAAAATAAACGAAGTGAAGGGGATAATGAGAGGATGAGATGCCTTGTATAAATAGACCTCGATATAGGATACCCCCAATACAAGAACTTCTCATTTTACATAAACTTGGATTGACCTCTCGGTTGTGGAGAGCTTCCCAAAAGTTATACCTTCTATTTAAGATATAGCTCATCATAAAATAAAATCTTTTCATACCCAAGGGTGTAACATCCCAAGGGTATAGTTAAGTCATAAAAATATTTTTTTCCTTTTAAATAATTATTTTAATTTTAAAAAAGGTAGTAAAAACCCTAACTAGCGGAAAACGAGAAAAAGGTGATTTTATTGCTGCTTGTCCTTCCCCAGAAGCTGAATGGATTTATTGTGTTGGAGAGGACCGTGTACTTTACTGCTTTTCTATGATTAGCGGCCAACTTGAAAGCACAATAGCGGTAATTTAAAAATTAAAATTTCTTTTATTCCCAAAAAATTTATTTTGAAGATACACGAAGCAACAGTAATTGGAATAACCCATCACCCACACCAAAATTTAGTGGCTACATATGCGGAGGATGCACTCCTTAAGCTTTGGAAGGCTGTTTGATTTATTTTTATATTTTTGAATGTTACTTGAAAAGAATTCTGATTTTTAAAAATGAGAAACAGAATTTTTATTTAAATTTGGAAAATCAGAATTTTTATCAAAGTCAGAAAAACTTTAAGAAAATCAGAATTCTGTTTTTAATTTTGAAAAATCAGAACTCTTAGCGAGGTCAGAAAAACTTATAGAAAATTGGAATTCTGTTTTTAATTTGAAAGATCAGAATATTTATTTGATCAACTGAAACGATAAAAAATTCTTTTCAAAATTCTGATTTTCAATTTTAAGTCTCTTATGAATTTAATTTAAAAAATAATTCTGAAAGCTGTTCTGCAATCTTTTGTAGGATTAAGAGACTTCCTTTAAAATCCAATATTTGTTTTTATTTATTTTTTAAATGAATTATTTTTTTGCTTTTCCCTTTTTCCAACCTTGTCTGTCCATCAACAACAAACTTTCTCAAAATTTGTTGTGGACATATAAAAATTGGCGCCATAAGGGTGAAATTAGATTTTGAGGGAAATTGAGGGGGAATTTTCTTTTCTACAAAACTTGCAATCAAAAAATAAATGTGTGGCCTTCCTTTTCTGATTTTTTTCCTTCATTCTCAATCAAAAAATATAAGAAAAAGGAGGAAAATTAATTTTATATAGGAAAATATTTTGAGATGATTTTTAATTAAATAAAAAACAATTGGAGATTATATAGAGGGGAAGAATTTGTTTGTTTTTGAAGGTTTTTTGGGAAAACTGCCAATTTTCTTCGTGTTTTAGCTCTAAAAAACGTTTTAAAAAATTTCCAATTGTTATTGAAGGACCCAAAACTAAGTAGTAAAGCCAACAATTTAAATACAGTCAGACCTCACTTATTTAAACCAGAATTCTGATTCTATTCTGAAAAAATCAGAATTTTTATTTATTCAGAAGAAAATGAATATACATCTACCTAAGGTTACCCTCTATTTAATATACACCTTATTATGTACAAGATAAAAAATTTTTCTGGTCCCATAGGGTATAAGCTAGGTCCGACTGTATTTAGATTAAAAATTTTAAAAATCCAAAAAATTCCTCTATCGATGCCAACTTATTTTTGCCATTTTACGTTGACGCCAAATAAGTAATCCAGTAACCAACGGAAAACAAAAAACTAATAAACCAATTCCTGCTAGAGCAGCACCAAAAATATTTTCACTAAAACAGATGGTTGATTGGGAGAGAGGGGAGACTGTTTAAAATTAAAAATAGAAATTTTTAGAAAAATATTTTCTGAAGTTTTTTGTACCGTATGGCCCTGTAGACAGTCCAAGACGTGAATTTGTTGAGAAATCTAGAAAATAAATCTTCTTAATAAAATTTTTTTGTAATTACCCTTCCCAACTTTAAGCAATTCTCTCCGTTCCTCCGCCTCTTCGCCAGTTTCTTCATCATCCAAATCCAAAACATGAATTCTTTCAGCAGACAAATCCTTTAAAAAATACTTTAGAATTGAATTTTAAAAATTTTAATAAATAGATCTCTAGCCTATCCCAACTCTGGGATAACTAAAAGGTTAAAATATGTTAGAGTAAAAATAGTATTGAACGCCCCATGATAGATAAGAAATTGAGATAGGTACAAGACTGAGTTCTCACGTGGGATAGCTAAGAGAGGGAAAATCCCTTTAGAGGGAAAGTAGAGAAAAGAAATACCCCCTACAAATGAGATTGAGATAAGTGAGAATGTGGTATAATAAAACAGAAATTCTATTAATTTAAAAAGGGTCACACCATAGTAAAAGGGTCATCAGGAGAAAATGGTGCGGATAGCGAAGAATTGTTTTCAATTTCTTTAGCATCCCCAGTTGTTCGTCTCCGACGATTATTTGGGCCACAACGAGGGGGCTGAAATGGCGGAAGAATTTTAATTTTTTTAAGAATATTTAATTCTACAGTTTTGCCAGAACACATTCCTTCAGAAATCATACAAGTACTAACTGCACATTGAAAATACGTTGTTACTTTGTCGGCAAACTTTTTTAGAAGAAAAATAATTTTTTTTTGAATAATTTTTATTGTTTCCCCCTACCTTAAAAACATTAACTTCTGTAAATGCCAAATTTGCTTGACTATTATATGTTAAATCAGAAACAATTATTGGGTCATTTGTACAACCTAGAAAATTATTTTAAAAAATTTTATTAATTTTTAATCACCATGTTCATCAATTAAAGGTTTCCGATCCTTTCCAGCCCCATCATCTACAAAACAATTGTGAACTAACATTGAAAACATGTCTGAATCACATTGCCATACCTTTAATTAGATTTATTTAATAGAAGCTCTGGTCCCTACAGACACCCCTCTGGTCCCTACAGACACCCCTCTGTTATATCATCAAATTTTTAACTTATCACACCTCAATCTACAACTCATTCCACCTATATCCCTCGTTGTCAGCTCATATTAAGCTCTCCACATATCCCAGACTCTAGTAACCCCTTCTAGTGACTAGTAAGGATAACCCCAAAGCACTCATGATGGGATAAGATGGAGATTCTGGAAGATAAAAATAAAATTTTCACATGAAATACAGGCTCCCCCACACTTGCATAGGTCACAATCGGTCCATTCACAGAACCCCTCCGTACCGTGTAAGTACAGAGAGGCATTCTGGCAGTATCAATCAACTCTGTTGTGGGTATCATACTAACATCAAAACGATTAGTAACTACTTTATCTGCTTCCTTTAAAAATTAAATTTTTTTTGAATTTTCTGAAAAAATTTTCTTGCCATATAAAAACAAGTACAACGATAAGCACGATCTACTTTTGTAATGAAAATATCGTGGAAAGAAATCTTTGAAAAAAAATTTTTTTAATTAAAAATATATTAAATTTACCGTCACTGTAATGGACTGTTCTACACCTCTTTGTTCTGGTCCTAACTAAAAAATCAGAATTATTTTTCAGAATTTAGAACCAGAATTATTTCTAAAAAATATTTTTCTTTCTCTTTTGAAAGGCAAAAATGTCAAGGTCTTATTAAATTATTTTTTAAAAACCCCTTCTTGACTCTATTTTTAAATAAGGTAGAATGTCAAGTGTATGCACAGAGAACAAGAACTTTTTTAAAATATTTTCTGAATTTATTTTAAAGTTTAAAACTATTCTTTTACGCCAGAAAAATTAATTGTTTATTAGAGTCTCCGTTTGGATATTAAAAAATTCTGATATAAAAATTGTGATTTTTAAATAAAATTCTGATTCTAATATTCTGATATTAAAATTCTGTTTTTAAATTCTGATTCGAAAATTCTGATTTTAAAATTAAATTTTTTTTAGTAAAATTCTGATTTGTAAAAATTATAATTCTGTTTTGTAAATATTTTACAAATTCTGATTTTAAATTATGTTAAGCTTTATGTATGTACTTTCCTTTTAAAAGGGAAAGAAAGGGAAAAACCGATTTGTAATTTAAACAAATACAAGAATAGAAAATATTTTTAAAGTATTGTTATTGACCTAAAAGGATATTCAAACAGAAAAAGTTTATAATAAAAAATAAAATAAAACTTACTTTTCTTGATCGTCTCATATTGCAAGCTCCATTGGCCAATTCAAATTCAACCTTTAAAAAAATCAGAATTTATCTTAAAAATCAGAATTTTTTAATCAGAAAAAATCAGAATTTATTTTAAAAATCAGAATTTTTTTAATCAGAAAAAATCAGAATTTATTTTAAAAATCAGAATTTTTTTAATCAGAAAAAATCAGAATTTATCTTAAAAATCAGAATTTTTTAATCAGAAAAAATCAGAATTTATCTTAAAAATCAGAATTTTTTAATCAGAAAAAATCAGAATTTATCTTAAAAATCAGAATTTTTTAATCAGAAAAAATCAGAATTTATTTTTAAAAATCAGAATTTTTTTAATCAGAAAAAATCAGAATTTATTTTTAAAAATCAGAATTTTTTTAATCAGAAAAAATCAGAATTTATTTTAAAAATCAGAATTTATTTTTAAAAATCATAATTTTTTAGATCAAAATACGAATCAGAATTTTTATTCTGATTCTAAAAAAATCAGAATTTCTCTACCTTTGTTTGACTATTCTGCCTATAATTTTCCACGCACTTTTCATTATCTACCATTCCTTTAACAAAAATTCTTCCAGTAAAAGGTTTTTGTGTTTGAAATGTTAATTTTACACGTTCCTCGAGACAATCAACTAAAGGATCTCCTTAAAATAAAATTTTTTTGGAAAATTTAAAAAATTTTAAAATTTACCTATCACAGCATTATCTAAAATTGAAGATTCTGAAGATGAGGAAGAAGGGAAGGCACTTTCGACAGGGAGATAAAATGAGGGAAGAATTAAAAGGGGTATTAAAGAGAAGAATAAGGGAGAGGAAAGGAAGGATGAGGACATCTTTTCAAGTTAAAATCTGATTTTTTCTGAATAAATTTTAGTCAAAAAATATTCTCAAAGTCTATTAAATCGGAGTAGTTCAACTAAAGAATCTCTCTATTTTATCGCACCCAACAGCCATTAATAAGGGATACCTGTTAGGGTGGAATATGTGGAGATGTAGAATAGGAAAGGAAAAAATATGGAAGGAATTTGAAATTGAGATACGTGTTAATAATTAATTAACCCAAACCTAGTGAGGATCTCTGCTTTATCACACCCAATATACACTAAGACCCAGTCTGGATATCTGAAAGGAATATGTGGGGATGTAATAAAATGAATATGGAAGGAATTTAAGGCTGAGATAAGTGGGATATGTTAGAAATCAAATGATAATATTCTATTAACCCAATCCTAGTGAAAAGATGTCTATTTAAATCTTACAAAATTTAAAAAAAATAATTTATTTGTTTTAATAATTTATAAATAAATTTGTACCCTTCGAATAGCTCAAAAGTACTCCTAAAAACTGAGGAAAATACACAAAAGAAAAATGAGGGAAGATGCTTGTTGTTGTGACAGCCTAAACTCCGCCTCTAATCGGAGAACCTTTTAAAGTTTAAAAAAAAGTTTGGGAGATTGAAAAGGTTTTTTTCTTTAATTATTATTCTAAAAGGTCCTAAAAAATAAACAAAAAAATAAATATTTTTAATTAATTTAATGATCGGTTAGTTATATTTGTACAGTTGAACCTCACTTTAAGTTGACCCTTATTGGGGGCCGAAAAATTTATGTAGCTTATAATTAGGGTTGCCAGAATGGACCGACTCGGGCCGAAAGATCGAGGCGGGCCTAAAAAATTTGGCCCGAAAAAGACATGTATGGCCCGACTCGATAAAAACAAGCCCGAAAAAAATGCCTCGAACGTCGGCCTGACTCGAAAACGGCAACCCTGTTATAACGAAATGTATCTTAAATAGAGGATATTTAACCTAGGCAACCCCCCAAACTCGGGATGAGCTAAGTTGAGAAAAAGTCGGCTCAGATTTTGGATCTAAAAAAGTCTTGGTTTCATATAACGACCCATCCATGCCCCATATCCAGTGGCCTACCAAACTTCAACTAACCAATCTAAAATTAAGGCTCTGCTGTATTTAATTAATTAGTTTTTAATTAATTTTCACAATTTCATTTCCTTCTATATTTTTCAATACCATTAGAATTCATAATGCAAATGTGTGGTAAATCACGAAACATTTCGTTGTAATCCATTCCATATCCAACAATAAATCTTTAAAAACATGTTTTAAAACTGAGGTTCAAGGAGTGATTCAGCCTTCCCCACGAAACATTTCGACATATCACCCCTCCCATCTTACCCTATTTTATTCACAAATCTCTTACCAATACCATCTCTAATATACCCAAACTCAACTCAAACTTTGAAGAGGACTTTGAAGAGGCCAATTTCTGACAGTTCCGATTTCCGGCACTTTCATAATTTCCGATCGACCTCTGTGGGTAAGGGATAAGCGAGAATGTCTGATGCAAAATAAAATAAAAATTACTTATCTGGAACACTAAATCCAACAAAATCTCCAAAAATTGAATTTTCCTTGACTAAAGTTGTTCTTTTTGATATTAAAAGTGCAGTCCAAATACGTCCTTCAGGCCCCACATTTTCTTTCAATCTTTCTGTTAATTTTGAAATTGTTAGGCCTGTGTCAATTATATCATCTACCAACTTTAAAAAAATATTTTTAGTTTTTAGAAAAATAAATATGCGATCCCCTTCTTAAAAAATTTAAAGGGACAGAAGGTTATTCAACGTAAAAATAAATTAAGGTTTTTCAATATCACATAACTATCAGAGAAGGGCCGGGATTATTACAGATCGAGATATTTTCAAAATTACGAGATTAGATAAAATCTTACCTATAAAATAACTTTTCCGCCTATATTTGTTAAAATTCAATGAAACAGGACCCAAACAACCTCTAATATATCAAATATCACCCAAAAAAATTAAGAAACTCACAACAACTTGTGCTCCTTTAAGACTTTCATCTAACAATAAATTGTTTAATTCTTCAATAAAAACATTTCCAGTTGATTTTTGGTCAATATAACTACGTGCACGAATAAATTCAACTCGAATAGGCCAACCACAATTAGAACGAGCTTCCGACAATTTTTGTAATAAATCAGAGAAAAATCGAAAAGAACCTTTCAACACGCAAATCAGAACTAATGGCTTAAAAATAGATTTAAGAGATTTAAAAATCTAAAAAAATTAAAGGCAAACTACTCGTTGCCCCTTTATTTCCCTAAAGTATTCATAAGCTCCATCTTGTCTCACATTCTCGGATATCCCATAGATAACTTACATCACCGATATCTCAATCATTCCTAATAGGGTTGCCGGCCCGGTCCGGTCCGAAAGATCAAGTTGGGCTTAGAATTTTGGCCCGAAAAAGACACAGTCGGGCCGGATCGATAAAAATGACATGAAAGTCGGCCCGACTCGAAAACGGCAACCCTAATTCCTAATGATGTCCCACGCTTCCACATAGCCCCTTTAGGTTATCACAAATTCAGAAATCTCTAAATTGTACGAGACAAGATAGGGATTCCTACTCAACCCCTCCCATTACCAGATCTCTTAAAACTAAAATTAAAAAAGAACCTTATCCCCAATCCGAGAATTAATCTCAACTGCCATTCCACGTATTCTATTTTGTATAACTGGATATTCAATGAGGACAGCAGACAGATCGTCTTCATAACACCGAGGAATACTAAATCCAGAGCGCGGCAACTTAAAAATAAAATTTTTAAAAATCGGAAAGTCCGCAAATTTTTGTCCGCAAAATTCTTAAGGACAATTGAAAATTAAAAAAATATTTTTTAAAAAACCTCATAATTATCGCCAATTTCAACTGGAAATACTCCATTATTTTCCATTTTTCTTTTAATAAAATTTAGTTAAAATTCAGAAAAAGTAGTTAGTTCAATAATGATCGCCTGATTCATTAACCATTTTATAAGAGCATAAATAAAAATTATCAGAGTAATTAATAAAAAATAAATTTAAAAAATATTTAAAAATATGATAATTTTATTTTATCAATTTTCTAACTAACAAGCTGAAAAAAAATTATTTTCCTTTTGGATAACAAAAAATTAATTTTTGAAATTTTAACAACAATTTTTAAAAAAATTTCTAATAACAATCCCACCCAACATATTCTTTAATTAATTCCTTATTTTGTTGCCGTCCACGTCTTACAGCATTTTGTTGTCCTTTAACTCGTAATTTCTCTTTCTTTGCTTTATTTTTTTCCTTCAAGAAAAAATTTAGGACAAAAATAGAAATTTTAATTTTTGTGGTTAAGTGCAAGTGTTTGGGTTCTCTCAAGGGGTAAAGGTTCGAACCCTTTTGAAGGAAAATATTTTTAAAATAAACTTTGCAAGTTTTTAAAGAATCTATGGACAGTAAATAAATTTTTTGAGGCCCAAAATTAAGAAGAGTAAGGGATAAGGGAATTTTTTAAAAACTTATGCTGTTGTGAGAAATTCAGAAAAACACTAAAAGCCCCCAAAATTCTAAGTAAAAAAATAAGGAAAACAAACCATTAACAATCTCCGTTTAATTTCATCTTTGGATAATGTAGATGTTGACCCAGCAACACTAGATAATTTTAATAAATTATTTTTGGGGTTATTTTTGTGTTGTTCTTGAGGAATTTCTTCATTTGTTTGTTGGTTATTTGAATTGATCGATTCTTCTTCTGATGCCTTAAAATTTAAAAAATGAAAAATAATTTTTCGTTAGTTAATTCATACATTATTGTCTTCCTCTTCCACTTTCTTTTCAAAATCATTAGGTTGTTTAGTAATCTCATTTTGATTTAAGGCAATCGTTTCTAAACTTTCCCGAGCTTGATCAATCCATTCTTGAAGTCGTCCGGTATTTGAAGGTTCGAGTTGTACTGATTTGGTGGAAGGTTCTTCCTAAAATAAAATTTTTAAAATAAATTAGACTGGTTGAAATTCACATAAGCTAAAAACTCTCTGAAAATAGGATTGTAGGTTTTCAAGTAGAGTTGTCCACGACCTTTCAATCTTTACCTGTGACGGCTTAAATGTTCTCATTGATCTCTATGATCCACTACAGGTAAAAATTAACTGGGTGTGAACCTTATTTTCATCAAATTCTTCGGTCAACAGAGAACCGAATCGGCAACCCTTATGATGAATAATTACAATTTACTGCCATAAAAACTTTTCAAAAATGCCAGGGACCCATTAGAACTTCCCTTTAATCAAATCCCACAACTTCAAAATATTTTTAAAAATGCTCACCTCTTTTTCAACACCATTTCTATCACATTCAACCATCTCATAACTTTCCCCATCACCTTCATCATCATCACTTTGTCCATCTTCCTCTTCATCATCCTCCAAATGAACAGTAAAATCTCCTTCATCATACGCCTAAAAATTTTAATTTAAATTTTAAAAAATTCGAAAATAAGAAACCTTATTCAAATCCAAACGCATTTGTTTTGTAAAACCACTAGCTTCCAATTCAACATCCAAATCATAACATTTTTCAACATCTTTAAATTCTGGCCATTCTTTGGCATCAAAATGAAATTTTCGAGCAAAAAATGTTCGTACACAATTTACATCTCTATTAAAGTAAAATTCTGCATTTGGGTGATATACACTAACCATTTGTGGAAAATCAATTAAAACGGGTGAGCCATCCTAAATTTTAAAGAAAATTTAATTTTATGGTTAAGTGGAAATGTGTTAGGTTTTGAATATTAGGGAGCAAAGGTTCGAACCCGGTCGTGAGCAAACATTTTTAAATACACTTTTTCACATTTTAAAGGTTTTTAGAAGAAAAATAACTTGGAAAATATTGTTGAAAACTAAAAACCAAGTTTAGTGGTTAAGTGGAAGTGTATTTGTATTGAATTTTAGGGGGCAAAGGTTCGAACCCGCTCGGGAGCAAACATTTTTAAATTAAACTTTTTGAAGTTATAAACGGTTTTCAAACAAAAATGACTTGCACAAATATTTTAAAAAAATTAAAATCAAATTAAAAACCTCTCTAAGCATAATATTGAACTCATTAAAGTCACAATGGATTAATCCATAAGAGGCCAATCTTTCAATTAAATTCATCAATTTTTCAAATAAAAGAGCCGGATCATCAACTTGTGCCACATTTGACAATGTTGGACCAACAATTAATTCCATAACCACGGTATGCCGGCTAATATCGATTGGTTTTGGAACAGGGAAATTGTGGGAGTACAAAGCTTTGAGGAAAGCAAATTCTTTGAAGGCAGCCAAACGAGAAAGGTACAACCAGGAACAAAAATGGCGTTTTCGATGATAATCACGTTTCTCTTTTAGTTTGCGAAAAGAGGTACGTCCAAGACGGTGAAATTTGAGAACTAAATCCTTTGAAAATTATTTTTTAGAAATTAAAATGAGAGGACTTCGGAGGCCCAAAAGTATTTTTGGATTAAAAACCCCCCAAAAAATCCTTTAAAATAAAACCTCAACCATTGGATTAGCCCCAACATAAACATCTGCTTCTTTTCCTACTCCAATTTGGTTTCCAATAGACCCAACAACTTCACGGGAGCGGAGTGCGCGGAGAGCCAAAAAGTCATAGCCTAGAGTGGTTAGTCGAAAACCATCATCTAAAAATTGAATACCAG
The DNA here is from genome assembly GCA_902706615.1 of Meloidogyne luci. Lineage (NCBI taxonomy): Eukaryota > Metazoa > Nematoda > Chromadorea > Rhabditida > Meloidogynidae > Meloidogyne > Meloidogyne luci. Next base: position 1,919,296 of record CACSLI010000183.1, on the reverse strand, counting down.
TCATTTCTTTTCTTCAGATTTTTGTAAAGATTTAGAAAAGGAGATTAATCCACAACCACTCGAAGGACTATAATCTATGTAAAAATTTTTAATAAAGCCAGAAAACGGTTAAATCATAATAGGATTAATAAGGTTAGAGCCCATGACGTTATGAACGAGTAGCGACCTTTCCCTAACTCTCAGAAATTTTCTGGGACATTCCCCCAGCTATTTCTATTACCAAATTCCCAGAACTAAATTTGTTCCGTGTCCAAGAAAAATATTAAAAAAATTAAAAACCAACATCTTTTGCTCCTTTCATAAACAACCAATTTACTTCTTGTAAGGTCATTCAAAAGGCGTGAAGTTGCTCCTCTATGAATCGCCGCTATTGAAGCAATTAAGGGTAGAGGAACCTGAAATTTAAATTTTAAAAAATTTTTTCTCGTTAAAAAATAAACCAATTCATGATTCTTCATTCCCATTTCAATAGAGGTAAGTATTCGAAAGTGTTGAGAAGTTAAAAAACGAATTACTTGAATATCAAATTTTCCCATTTCTTATTTTATTTTTTAAATAGAACCTGAGTAATTAAATTGAAAAAAATTTTATTAAAAGGTAAATATATTAAATTAAAAAAATATTTTTAAAAAATTTCAAAAAAAATTTTCACATTTTATCGAATTAATTTATTTTTAAACAAAAGTAAAGATAGGCTTTTTGTGAATTTATAGAAAATTATTTATTAAAAATTAATAAAACTTGCTTTAACAACTTTATTTTTGGTATTTTTCTCTTTGTATTTGCTTTTAAAATATGTAAAATTATGAGTTGTTTATAAAGAATAAATTAACTTTTTTTAATTATATTTTTTGACGGCAGATGTTTTACAAAAAATGGTCATATCTAAGCGTCTTAAATTTTGCCCTAAATGATGAATCAGAAATAAAAATGTGCCGGTTTCCCTTTGTTATGTTCAACTAAGTTTACAATTTTTCAGTCACCCATCATCAAAATTGGATTTTCCTTAAATTATTATTTTTCTAAAAAGTTGGCCCAATCTCTTGTCTAGCCCGAAAAATTCTTTTTATTAATTTACTAGGTGCATTTGTTTTATTTCGTTTTTTGTACCAGCCGCCTTATGTTAATTTATATTTTTGTCCAATTTTTGGAATCTTGTTTACCTTTAACGTTGTCTATAGCCGCCTATTTTTCTATTTTCTTTTTTTTTCTATTCAAATTGAAGTAATTTAAATTAATGATGGAAAAATACTAGATTTAAAAATAAAAAAATATCTTTAAAATGTTCCAAAACTGGAGAGAAAACTAGATAAAATTTTCTGGAAGTTTTACAAGTGTTTCCGGAAAATATTAAATAAATATACCTAATTATTTATTTCCGGAAACTAAATCGGAAAAATACAAAATTTTTAACCTTCCGGAAATAGTAAACTTTCCGGAGTCGTATTTTATACATATTTTTATTATTTTTCTTTTTATATTTTCTTTTCAAATATGTATATTTAAAAAATTTTGTACATTAAACTAAAGAATAAATTATCTTTTGTTTATTATACTTTTTCTGGCGAATGTTTCACCAATATAGCCATATCTAAGCATTTAAAATGTTGCCCAAATGATGAATCACAAATGAAACATATTCTCTCTTTTATTCTATTCAATTACTCCTCACAATTTGTTTATTCCATCCATCCCATTTATCACAAAATAGAATTTGAAGAGATTGTCGTGGACAGCGATACCAGTGATGATTGGTCCTAAATAATTGAAAGTTTTTTTGTCTAAATCTAAACTTTATTTTTCTTCTTAATTGTTTATTAAAACTTCCATTTTTTGAACCAGCCGCCTTTTGTTAATTTATATTTTTCCCCACTTTTTGGCAAATGTTGTTTATCTGTAACTTTGTCCCCGCCTATTTTTCTGCCTATATAATCTTCCTTCCAAAACTATCATTTCACACTTATTATTCATTTGGCTTTATTCTTTTGATGCCTAACTCTTGGTCCTAATTGTGTAGGAAATCCATATCTAAGCATTTCCTGGCCCATAGAAATCCCTGGCCCATAGAATCCAAAATTGGGAATTTTGGATTTCAATTTCAACCTAATCTCCAAAATCCAAAAAACAATCGAAAATCCCCCAATCCCAAAATCAAAAATCCCAAGAGTCCAAAATTGGCTCCAATTTATTTTTAATCTTCGTGTTTTAGATATTATATTTCTTTTTTCAATTAAAATTTTTATTTTGGAAAATTTTATTGAAAGATTAAATAATTGTCGGTATTATTATTTTTTAGATTTTAGCAATAAATAAATAAAAACTAAAAACGAATATGGATAAATATTATCACCCTAAACATGAGCCCTGTGAACCAGAGCGCCGTGAACCAGAGCGCCGTGAACCAGAGCGCCGTGAACCAGAGCGTCGTGAACCAGAGCGCCGTGAACCAGAGCGCCGTGAACCAGAGCGCCGTGAACCAGAGCGCCGAGTGTGAGTTTTAATAAAAAATTTATATTCTTGTTTTGTTTCAGTTAAAATGCGGCATGTTGCGAATTTGAATGAAATTAATTATCTTTTTTAAAATACAAGAATATATATGGCAAAATGTCATTACAATAAAATACATTTATTTTTGAATATTTTTTAAAAATTGATTTGATGTTAAAATAAATTTTTGATCTGATGTTAAAATAAATTTTTAAAATTTTAGTAAGGTATAAATGTGTAAAATTTATGAAGGGCGAGGATAAGGCAAAATTAGTGACTCATTTAAAGAAAATTTAAGAATTATTAGTTTTTGTGGTTAAGTGGACCTGTGTTAGGTTTAGATTTTCAAGGGATGAAGGTTCGAACCCCCTCGAGGGAAAACATTTTTTAAAGTATCATTGGAAAGGTTTTAAAGCATTACGGATAAAAAATGAATGTCTCTAGACACAGAACTAATACAAAGATGAGGAAAAGATTAGTTTTTAAAATTTAACTTGCCTCTCCGATTAATTCCATTTTTAGATAATGTAGAAGTTGAACCACCAACAAAAGTAGATAATCTTAATAAATTTTTGGGGTTATTTTGTGTTGTTTTTGTTGAATTTTTTGATTTAATTGTTGATTGATTAAATTATTTAAATACATTATCGTCTTCTTCCCCATTTTTCTTTTCAAAATTATTTTGTTGTTCATTAACTTAATTTTGATTTAAGGCAATCTTTTCTAAACTTTCCCTAGCCATTCTTAAAGTCGTCCTGTATTAAAAGGTTCGAGTTGTTCTTGAATATCAAATTTTCCCCATTTCTTTTTTTTTTGATAAAACCCTTATATTTAAATTAAAGAAATTTAAATTAATGATGGAAAAAATATTAATTATAAAATAAAAGAATATTTTTAAAATTCCAAAAATTTTTTGTCCACATTTTATCGAATCAATTTATTTTTTAAACAAAAGTAAAGATAGGCTTTTTGTGAATTTATGGAAATGCTTTGGAGAGAAAGCACGAAAAGGCTTATTTTTTTAGGTAATTTTAGACAGACGGAACCTTAAAATAAAAGAAGACAAAAGACATTATTTTGTAGGGTTTTTGATTTCTAATGACAATAATTATCAAAAAAATTTTTTTTAATTTCGTGAAGACATTAGATCCCTCCCACTATTATTCTTTAAATTTATTTAAAATTCTAAATAGAAATCAAACCTAAAAATAAAAAAGTTGATTGTGGTGTCATGTGTAAAAGAGAACAGTTAAGTTTTACAATTTAGCAGTTAAAATATTCATAATTCAAGAAATAGACATGAAAATAGACACATTTTTAGGATGAATAGACACTTTTTTTGTTAAAAGATATGGGAAAATTAAAAAAAATTTTTTATTTAACTAGCTCATATCCACAATTTACAAAAACCTTTCTAATCTCATACTTGAAAAAATTCTTAATGAAAAGACTCCCAAAAATTTTTGAAAATTTTAACTTCTCACGCATAATTTAACAAAAAATGTTTTTAAAATTTTTCCCAATATCAATAAAAGGCAGTTAACACAAAAACCTAACTTGGATGGTAATACATATCGTTCAAACGAATACGTTTTTGCGGCGGTTGGAGATTCTTCTGTTGTGGTGTCGGGAGATTCTTCTCGCTAATGACTATCACCTTTAATTTAATAAATCTAAAAAACAAATTTTTTAGATCTCTTAAATGTCTATTTATCATATAAGGGAATAAAATAAAAAGATGACATTCGATCCCAACTTTAAAAATCATTCCACATTTATAATTTATAGACTTCCTCCCACAATCAAAAAAGACAAAAAATCAATTACAAGATCTCCCTATGTTTACACCGACTTTTGGGATCAAATGTCACCATACCAAGGCAAAGTTTCCTTTCTCAGAGGATAGTTTATTCCATTCCCAATTTAACCAGATTCTTATAAAAAACAAAAAAAACCTTCTCCAAGACCAGATTCAGCAAACGAGGGTTATTTGTCTTCATTTCAGTCCATTCCTGACTAGCCATAAGTTGACGTATATGGCTACGAACCTTTAGAAAATTTTTTCTTTAAGAATTTCAAAAACAAAAAATAAACCAAAGGAATGCATGCAGACATAAGTAAATCAGCATTGTGAATATCGGCTATAGTTACCATTGAACAAACATTGGCCATTGACAGGCTGAAAAAATAAAAAAAATATTTTCTATTGAAAAAAAAAACCGTGAAATCAGTTTATCCTGGCAAATAATTTTAAGAGAATCCAGCTGGTATTTCTCCGAAATTTCAATTAGATTAAATGCTTGCTCATCAGAAAAGTCTTCAGGGAGTCCTCCAGAATACCTTTAAAAAAAGTTAACAAACTTAAAGTTTAACGAGGAACACTCCTTTTCAGAGAAAAGAGCCTGATTTTAAGTATTTTGTATACATTTTTGTGGATAGCAACATTTTTTTTAATTTTAAAGCATCCATGTAAATTAGAGACCGGATCGAGACGACATTTCGAAAGAAAATCTCAATTAACGAGATTGAGATTTTTCGAGATATCTCGTACGATCCCAGTGTGACCCTCACAGTCCGGCCTCTGCTTATGATGCCAAGGAGGAAAAGATTAATTTTGAGAGCTAAATAGAAGGTGAAGGTAATAAATTTTCTTTTAATATCTTAGAAAAAAAATATAAAAATCAATTAATTTACATATAAGTAAGCATTTGATGAACAGTCTCCGGCCCAAAATCTGTAATTCGAATACGAGATTCAACACTCTCCAAAGTATCTTTGTGATTAAACATTGCACGAAAAACATCAGAATGAGCCATCAAAACAAATTTGTGCACAGGAAATTCTTGATTACCACATTCAACAATACAGTCTGAACCTTCACCAGAAATAAACATTTTGTGGTTACGTTCCAAAAATTCTTTGGTTAGCTTAAATTTGAAAGATTTTATTAAAATTATGAAGATTATTTGGCCTTGACCACTAGAGCTGGACTACGCTCATTGTCAGGTATAACTACCTTTGGATGTATACTCCTGTGTACACTTCTGGCTAATTTTAACACCTTAGGGTCGGAAAAATTGTAAGTTATAGTGAGACTAGAGCTGAAAATGACCGGTTAATTTCTGCCAGTGGCGGGTCAACCAGAGGAGAGAAGGCAATAGAATAGGCCGCCACATGGACAAATTTACCTGGCGTCAACAACCCTAGTGAGGTGTAGGGGTGAGGTGAGTGAGGCCAGATAACCAATTTATAAAAAAATTGGAAACATTGTAGAAATACCAAAGTGAAGGCAAAAAATTGGTAGAAATGCCAAAGAGAACACCCACCCATAATGGATAAACAATAAAATTCCGTATGAATCAAGAGATTTATTAAAAATCAAAGAAAACTAACAATTATTGGATCAATTCGATGTTCACGACGCACATGTGTCTGCAATTTGTTAAAATCCGGAACTAGCTCAATTTGGCAGACGATATGGAGAGAATTGTTTGAGCGAATACAGTTGAGAACTTTTTGACGAGGAATATTTCTAAGGCCCCAAGAGTGTGATCCTTTGGCTGGTTTGACTTTGAAATCGCCAGTATTCACATTGCTAAAGCGAGCAGCGCCAGTGTCATCCAAAAAGTAGAAACGATACTCAGCACGGACAGTGAACTGAAAAATTAAATGATTAGACTGATGACTTTGTGAAGGTCGGCAAGGGCGTATCAAGAGGGCAAATCTCGAAGAAGAGGGTCATAATGGAATAGACGTCAACCCTTACGCGTTAAAATGAAAGTCAAAGTCCAAGGCATTCTCTATGCCCTGATCCTCCCCAACAAAAAGAATCATTCAAAAAAAACCTCTCTCTGGTTTTCAGTTGTCGACATCTTCAGAAAAAGAGAAACATTCCCAGAATTCTCCTCTCTTTTACCCCCAGGATATAAGCAAAGTTGCCAACAAATGTCAGGCATGCTCTCATCTCTAAAATTGCGACTACGCATGCAGGTACCAAAAGTGGCCAAATCCAATGCTTTGGTGAAGTTGTGAATCTGAATAGTGGAAAATTAGAAGGAATAATAGGAATATGTGGGAGGTTCATCAGCTAAGAGTACATGACAATCATTTTTACTCGTGGACAAAAAAGATGATTTTTCCTTGTTTTCACGTAGGGTTTTTTGTGTAAAAAATGTAAACACTTTTTTCGGTGTACTCGATTAAAAGTTTGTTTGAAACCCTGCATGTTTAAATTTCAGCTCATTGTCAGCTCGAAAAGCTTTTTCGGATGATATATAATTTATTATAGAAAGAGAATACATGTCGCATAGGGAAACAGGAAAAATGGGGGGGGGGGTCTAAACAGAAAAATTTAACGTAATTCGCCTTACATGGATTTTCAATAGTTATCCGAACCATACTCACATATAGATTTTCAGACAATTATTCTAGAATCGAAAAAAGATACCCACTTGAAAATAAGGGAGGGGTGAACTTCAAAAACTAACGGTCCATTCCTGTCGCAACTGTAAAGGTTCCCAAGCAGTAACACACTCATTTTGAGGAGCAGCTTCTGCAGATGCAACCAACGCAGCATTTCTCGAAGTAGAGGCACCAAATTGGGGATGATTATGTTGTTGAACTGCTAAAGGGTGAATTTGTTGGTGATGACTATAGTCTGTTCGTGGTGGATTGCTGAACAAAACTGAAAAAAGTAGAAAGAAATTTAAGCAAGTTAAAGTCTAAATAAACCAATATTGCGATTAGGATGATGAAGTAAAGATTGCCCAGAGTGCCAACTATCGTCCATTATATATAACAAAGAAAAAATATAGGTAGAATATAAAGAAAATTAATTTATAAGTATCTAAAAATTGAATATTTCCGTATAATTTTAATGAATCACATGTAAAAAAGGAAACACCTAACAAAGCAACAACCACTAAAATTATAAAATTTGGAGTTACGGCTGTAAAAAAGGGTGTCAATAAAACTGAAAAATCGTTAACCTTTTCCTTTACTATTTTCTTCTTTCTCTTGCAAATTTTGCAAAGAAAAATAAAAATAACAAAATGCCAAAAGAAATTTTTTAAAGCGAAAAAGACTGTAAGGGAAATTGAGTCTCAATCCTAACCAGGCAACAAGAAAAATAAAGGCAAGCCTCGAATATAATTTCATACCCATGGCTAACCCGATCGGGACAACTGAGCGCAACCATGAGCGCCAGTTAGCTTTGTTGTGGGTGGAGTGTTGATATGGTAGAGGAATTAAAATCTAATTTTCTGAAATTTGAAATTAAAAAAATTAAAAATTTATCTAAACAATAAGGAAAAATATCACATAAAAAGATAAACATTTGTCGTCCTTTACAGGAATTTGACAAGCTGGAACTCAACAAAGGATTCAGACTCTAAGGTACCGTTTCCCACAGTGTGTCATTTAATCGCAAAGTTAGAGTCTTGAGTTCCACCGTTCAATAAACTAATTTACACAGCAGTATCAGCCCGTTGACGCACGCGTGAAAACTACTTAGCTTTCTATTTCTTCTTTCTTTCGTTCTCTAATTGTCTCTCTTTTTTTTGTGCACTCTTTTTTTGCGACTGCGACCTCTAAAGAATTCTTTTTTAATCGTTTAATTTCTGTTATCTACGTTTGCAGACAATATATAGTGAATTTTTGTAGGATGAAATCCAAAACAGTTTCAGCTAGCACTTGTTCTTTGAAGACATTCTCTTTGCCAAACATTTTCCTCCACATAAATTCAGTAAATACTAACACATTTTTAAAAATGAACAACAATTCTCTTGATGGTTCTAACATTTCCTCAAAGTTTGCTTTTCTTTTGTTGTTGTTTTTCTTTTATTTTGTTAAAAACTCCTTATTTTTTAGTCCTTTGACTGAGATGACTAGTCTTGAAGTGGCGAACATTCTTCAGACAAAGTTCAACCTCAAACTTGGAGGAAAGGTCTTCGCATTTGCTCTCGACTCTCTTCCGTATTGTGAGGATGATCCCGTGCTCATCATAGATTATCTCCAAATGGATCAGGCTCGGATAGCAACAATTGCTACCTTTTTGGTTTGTTTGTTAAAAATAGTAAGGGAGGAAATCTTTTAGAATATTTTTTGATAGGGATCCGTGGGAGCGATTAGAAAAGGGATATGGCTTCTAATGGTTAGTAAGCACTCTTCCTATCTTTTCGTTTTGAATTTTATGAAGAAAGTATTCCTTTGAAATCCCAAAACTGACAAAATGGCTGGATTTTGAATCGTATCTTTATTTTAGCTTCGGAATGGTGGTCAGGCTGTTGGGACGTCCGGCCATGCTTTTCGATTCGTGGATTCGGATGCTCTTTGGGAGGCTAAATATAAGTTGCGTCGCGCTCATCCAGAGGTCTTCTACCGTGTGACCGGTCCGACTGGTATTTTGGATGATAATGGCTGTGCAATTTATTTGTCTCAAATTATGACCGCTAAGACCGTCGTCATCAAAACATGTACTGAAAAGTCGTGGCTTTTGAAGGACAACCTTCAATTCTTTGAGTATTAATTTAGTTATAATGTATGACAAAAAATCTCGTTTTTGTTAAATAAATTTTGATTATTTATAAAATTACGACAAAATTCTCATTTGTTAAAAAATATTTTTGATATTGAAATAAATTTTTATTCTAGTTTGTTTTTCTGTCGAAAGGTTAGAAAACTCCTGCCTTGGACGATTTATATGTCATTCGAAAGAGCTCGTCGAGCTGAGTCGAATGACACCAAAATTATCCAACGGAAAAAATTCTGAGCCGAGTTACAGACCCCTAAAGTTCAAAAAACCCCCCTAAAATTCCCGGATTTTCAGGGGTCTGAAAATTCGGGAAAAGTGGACCATTTTGAGCACTTTTATACTGATATTTTACCTTTTCACATCTTTTTAGACAAGAAAAACATGAGTTTTGGCGTATTCATGAGCGAAACCCTTACCAAATTAATTTCCCATTTTCCCAATTTCATAAACATATTTCACACAAAAAATATTTACTTGAAAAAATAATTAACAATGCAAAAACTGAAATTTTATATAAGAAAATTAGAAACTTTGTCTTTTATACCCCAAAATTCTTAAAACAACCAAAAAAATTTCCGTCTTTCCAAAAATCAAAAATATCAGTCTCTAATTATTTTCAAATATATTTTTTAAAAAATTGTTTTTGTAACTTTATGTGGTGCATCTCGAGACCATTTTTTGCAATAAAAAATCAAAAAAAATTTTTTCACTGAGCAATTGGACGAATTTTAAAATGAAGTCCAATTAACGAAAAAACCAAACATTTAAGATCCTGAACCAAATAATAAAATGAACGTAAACCAACTGGATCTTTACTGTCATTAACTTCAACCAAGCAACCAATTTTGCTTGTAGTAAAAGAAACGTGATCATTACCACTTAAAATTTCCAATTCTTGACGGCCAACACGGTCTGGTTCTGGCCAATTTGCGTCGTCTTCCTAAAAGTTTTTTTGGAATTTTAGAATGAAAAATGGGGGGTGATTACGCGTTTTGCTGGAAGGAAGAGGAAAATAAAAATGAAGGAGGGAAATTCTCCCAGTGGAAAAGTGAAACCTTAACGAGTCTTCTAAGGGTGTCAGTTAAAAGGGCTTGAAATCACACCAAGAATCCCAATAAAAATAAATCCTAGAAAAAAAGTAGAGTCGAGGTTCGGGCCGGGTTTTCAAAATTTTCTTCATACCGGGATTCGAGTCGAAAAAAGTTCGGGCCGGGTAATTCGCCCCATTCCGGATAAGAGGCGTCCCCTCCAATTTCTCTATTCCCATAATCCTAAATCCCCCCACCCCTCCCTATGTTTAAAAAACCGTGCGACGAATAAAAATCTTCCTACATTCATAATTTCAGAGTCATCAATAATACGCTTCAGCTCTTCCATAACCGCTTTTCCAACATAACATTCTTTACGGATAAGCGTATCATTTTTGTAATTTGAATTGTTTGCATAACGCAACTTGCCATCTGGACGAAATTCGAATTCCAAGAATTCGTGACCAAACTTAAAAAAAGATTAAAAATAAATTTTTAGATTCCTGTAAAATTTTAGTTAAATTAAATTTTAGCAAAATTATAGGAAAGTCAAACACATTTCCTTAATTTTTGCCTTTTTACTATATAAAGTACAACGGCTGGAATCGACCAACGTCTTCGCCAATTAGATCAATGACACCAACTATTATAGTACACAATGCCCTCTCATAAGTCGCTTTTTTATGAGTCCCTGTCAAATTTCAGTTTGCGGAACCGCTTGAGGTATAAAATGATTGACCTACTGGTCTAATCTGTAACGTCTTATAATACCTAAAGCTTGCCACAAACAAAGCGTCAGTTCTGTCCCACTTTAGGATTTTAATAAGAAAAATGTAAAACGTATTTTTAACCCTACAACATTACCAAAAAAGTTTAATTTAAAATTTCACAAACCTTTCCTTTATGTCCAACATAGTAACGAACATAAAATTGTTCTTTTTTAGCAGCTCCACTTTTGGTGTTCATTTTCGACAATTTACTCCTTTTTTTAAAACAAATTGAAAACTTTCTAGAAAAAAAGAATAAATTTAAATTAAATAATTAAAAAATAAATTTCTTTGAAAATAACAAATAAAAATTAAATTAAACAAATTCGTTTTTTTCAAAATTAATTTACAAGAAAAAAAATTTTCTTTAAATAAAAAATTGAAGTAAAAAGGAAGGAAATGTGGAACATTTAGTAGTAGTAATTGAAGAGAATTGAACTCGTTTTTTCCAGGTCAGAAATCTTTTAATAAAATCTAATAAGGGAAAAATTTGTGAGGCGAACTCTGCAGACCCGAAATTCGCGAATCCCCAAACTTACGGAAAACGAAAGTTGAGGACCCCCAAAGTTGCGGATCTAAAAAGATTTTTTGAGTCAGCCAAATTTTTGTTTAAAATTTGAAATGAAACCCGAAGATTAAAAAACGAGATAAAAGATATTTGCCCCCAAAAACAAGCCCAATCCCTCTCATTTTTAGCAGAAGAATAATTATCAAAATAGCGAAGATAAATGGAGATCAAAATAAAATAATGCCTTTTAATCTACCTATTTTTACCATAAAAATCGAAAAAATATTTTTTTTGTTTCCAGACATTTTTTCCCATTAATTTAAAATTTTTTTATATAAAATTAATACCAGAAAATACATAGAAAATAATAATTTTAGATCCCAAAAATCATTTTAAAAATTGAGTAAAAAATAAATACGTTCGTTACCCTCCTTTTTCAAGTTCTTTCCTTTTTTGCAGATTATTTTTGAGGGTAGAGACAAGGGATGGGTCAGGTTACCCGAAATTTTTGCAAAAGCGGGCGACTTTTCCTCATCAACCTTACGACCTGACTTTTCTCAACCTTGCCCATCCATGGTGGAACCAGAGTTGATCGAAATTTTGTTTCGTTCGAAATTTAAAAAAACGATCATCCCTGGTGAGGACCTAGTGCCCCAGAGTCGAGTACCATCCTTTAAGTAGTCTTGTAGAAAAAGTTCTCCCAACAAAAAAGAAACCCGAAAAATAAGGTCACAAACGTAATTATTACCAAAAAGACTGTTAATTAAATTTAAAAAAAACTTTCAAGATTCCATAGATTCTGTTGGTTCCTCATCCCCTTCATTTTTAATTTCACCATCAATTCGACTCTTTTTGATTAATTCACAACTTGCCATTGTTGTATCTGGTGATGTTGTTGTTGCTCCTCTTTTATTTGAACTACCAATATTTCTAATATCACCCCCTTCTCTTTCACCCTCGTATAATTCACCTTCTTTTTCTACCATTTTATCACTCAATGCTCCTGAAATTAAAAATGTTGAAGACATGGAGAACAGAGTTAAATTTTGTCCTACTCATCAATTCCCATCTTTTTTCAGATGCCAACTATAGACTATATCAGAACAGCCCTAGGACTTTTTTCGATAGTGCTAAACAGACTTTATTAATCCTTTATTCAGATCTTTCATCCCCTGTTATCGATGGAAAAAAATAATCAAGGAAACTTTCCCCTCATCCACGAGAGAGAAAGTGAGGGTTGGAATAAATGCTAGTTTTATATATTTAAATAAGGGGAAAAATAAAAAAAAAATAAAATACTTGGTAATCGCTCATCAGGACTAGCCTCATCCATTTGGGCTCCTTCAACGTCGTCCAAATTCATTGCATCAGGTCCAACGGCTATTAAAACAATATTTATAATTATTTCCCAAAAAAGTTAAAAAGAAAACCTCCAATCTGAACTCCAGGAGCATGTGGAATTTGTCGAAGAGATTCAAAAATCTTCTCCCTAAAAATTAAAATTTGCTTCTCGAATTTCTAAATTAAAAATATTTTTACAAACTTGACTTTGTCGAGGTATTCAACCGTATTATGATTTGTCATATTTGAAGGAGGTATGTGCAATTTAAAATCTGGACCATAATATTCAAAATAATCGTTATATGGAAGTTCTAAAAATTGGAAAAAAATTTTATTTGTAAAATAAAACTGTCAAACCATTTGCAATATCAACATTTAAAGCTACTGACGTCTCAAAAGTCCAACATCTAGCAACATTTCTAATTGTGTAACCACCACCTCCCAAAAGTAGCATCGGAAGATTGAATTTTTTGAGAAATTCTAAACACATTCCGTGACCTAAAAAAGTTTTTAGAGCTGATAGTTACATATTCCTTGAGTGGAAGATGAGAAAAGAAAGAATCGGGTGATGGGAACAGCATTGTGCCGGCACCCTTCCGAAAATCGCGAATTCCCAATAAGGACGTTTAAGCTCCTAAGGTTGTTGATAGGCCCTCCTTTAGTCCTAGCCTCGTTTCCAAAATCTGGTCTCTTCCCGGCAAAGGCTCACTCACAATCAGTTTAAGGTATCGATTACCCGCTGTCTGATCGCTATTTTTCTTCCCAATCCGATTTCTAGATTTACCCCCCCCCTTATCAGTGTCTCACAGTTTCCAGCCGTATCAATTCAAATAACAAATCCCATTAACTTGAAAAATAACCTTTTAAAGTTAAATTGAAACATCCCAATCGATCTCCAGTCAAAGAATCAGCTCCACATTGCAATACAATAACAGAAGGTTGGTAAGCACAAATTATCTTCTCCATTACTGGTTGAAATATTCGTTCATAAGTATCATCATCGATTCCATCGCGAAGTGGAAAATTGACTGCATAATAGCGACCTTTTTCAGCTCCAATGTCTTTTAAATCTCCAGTTCCAGGAAAATATTCTCCATATTTGTGGAAGGAAACCTGAAAAAAATTGAAGATAGGGTAGTTTTTGGGGAGTTTGCCAAAATTTCCGAATCAGAAAAACAAAAACTAACCGTCATAACCCTGTCTGTCGTATAAAAAGCTTCTTCAACTCCATCACCATGATGTATATCAATATCGACGTACAAAACTCTTTGATGATATTTCAGCAATTCAAGTATAGCAAGCACAATATCGTTTGTATAACAAAAGCCTGAAGCTTCAGATTTCTTTGCATGGTGCAAACCACCCATCCAGTTGATTGCCATATCCACATGCTGACGGTTAATTTTTGTTGCGGCAGCTAAATAGAAATAGCATTATTCTTATTGTTATCTTTATCGAATGAGACTACCAAGTTCCTAGAGGGAATTTGTGGGAGTCATAACCGTGGGACTGCCACCGTGCTCACGGCTTATGGCAGAAGCCTAAGCATAAATGGGACTACCCAAATTAAAAGTTCCTAACATAAGGAACAAATTCTTGAGAAACCTGAACAGCCCACAAGTCTAGAAGCCACAACTAACATCAAAGTAAATAACTTCTCTAACCTATTGATCCACCGCTCGAAATTTGACAAAATTCAAAGAGTCCATCAAACACAGGACAATCATCCCCAACATTGAATCGCTGCATTTGACGACTATAGTCACCAATATTGTCTGGTTTAATATTCTAAATAAGAAAGAATTAAGAAAAATTCTTCTTTAAAGTCCAAACCTTTAAGAAAAGCATATAATCATCACTATGATATTTTGTCATTTCTTCCAAGCTAGAAGGTTGCGGTCTCTAAAAATTGAAATTTTTATCGATTTTCCTTACCTTAAAAAAGCTTACATAAACTTCCATTTTTCTATAAAGTCCATAGTTTAATAACAAATTGTGAGTCATACGTATCCGATGAGGTTTCATTGGATGTCCCTGACCATAATAATAATTACCGACATCACCTAAAAAATATATTAGCTAACATAAGCTGTTTAATACGAATTAATAACCGTCGTAGTAATATGCAACTTTTTTGCTTGAGTGAATAGTCATTTTCTTGTTTTTATCTAAAAATTACTTTGAATTGACTAATAATGTAAACGTAAAATAGAGATTTTGGTAAAGGGCCCAAAAAAGGGGCTCGGTAACTACACTAACCGAGATTTTATAAAATATTTGCCACATTCCCCCGTCCCTAAATGTATTGCAATATTTTGATTTGTTCTGGGTAAGATGCATCAGATATAAGATCCTAAGGAGAAGGAAAACAAATGATTTATTGATTCAGACTCTCGATCTAGGAAATTTTGACAGGAAAATCATCACTGTAAACGCGCAAATTTTCCAGCAGTCTGATCAAGAAAATAAAATTTCTGTGATCATTTCATGACTGTACAAGTTTTGCCCTACTTGTTGATTGAAAATGGGAGAAAAGGAAATTTCAAAAAAATAATTAAAAGTGAACAATTAAAGTCTAAAACCCAAATGAGGTTTGCAATAATGAAGAGTCCTCAACAGAATGTGAGCTCCGTGTTTGATGATTTTATGTGGAGGAAAACGCTTGGTAATGGGGAAGTATTCAAAGAAAAGATGAGTGCTTGGGGCAAATATATTTTTTGTTTTTTAAAAAGTTGTCAACAAACGTAATTAAAAGAAATTGAGTAAAAGAAAAAATAAGAAGGCAGAAGTTTTCTAACCTTTCGACAAAAAAACAAAAGGAAATAAAAATTTATTTTGAATATCAAAAAATTTTTTTTAACAAATGAGAATTTTGTTATAATTTTATAAGTGATTTAAAATTTAAAGAATTGCAACTTTTCTTCCAAAGTCCATTTAGTTGGAGTGTCTGATGTAATAATGACGGTCGAAGCAGTTTGATTTCGTGAAATCGCATGTTCATTAAACTGACCACCATTCTCATTGTAGAGAACTTCAGGATGAGAATGACGCAAATTTTCTCTAGCCACCCAATTCAAAAATCGGAATGCTTGGCCTGACGTGCTTACAGCCTCAGCACCATTATTGAGCTTAAAATAAGGATAAGATTCCGAAAATTTAACTGTATTGTTAGTTTTTGAGATTTCACAAGATACTTTAAATATACTTTCTTAATTTGAGAAGAATGTGAAGGAACAAATTGGAATACTTACGAACCCACGATTTATAAATCGCTCCCACGGAGGGGTAGGGGACGATTCAGTATCGCCGATTCAGTATTGGCCGATTCAGTATTTGGGCTTTTTGGCCATAACTTTTTGCTCGATCAATATTGTAGCAATTATTATATATGATTTGATAGGCCTCGGGGTGCTGCATCTTTTTCACAATTGGACTGACATGATCTGATCACTCTACAAAAAGTTATCACTGATAAACGACGTCACAGGCATAAAAAATCGGTTTTTACGCTGTAACTTTTTTTGTGATCATCAGATCAGATCGGGCCAATTATGAAAAAGATGCCGAATCTCGAGACCTTTCGAATGATATGAGAATTATTTAAATCGGTCGAATATCAGGAAAGTTATGGGCATATACTGAATCGGCGGATACTGAATCGTCCTTAACCGCCCACGGAGCCCTAACCTACATTATTCCCAAAAGGTTTCCTCCCTTGTTATTTTTATTATACCAACCAAAAAATTGATAACCATCTCCTTCTGACCAGCATCCATTTAGAGAAAGTCGATTACCAAAATGGGACTGGTTTCTTCTTCTTGAAATGGCAAACAATCAAGGGCAAATGCAAAATTATTGCCAAGTCCCAATTTTTTTGCAAACTCCAAACTAGTAAAAGAACTGAAAATTTCGGGAGATTTTAGCAGAATAAAAGAAAACAAACGATGGTGCTCGAATCATTAGAATTGTTGTTCATTTTTTGTTTTATTTTTAAAATTTAAATGTCTAAAGAAAGTTTTAATCAATTAAAAACCATCAGTAATAATGAAAAGAAAATCAGTAATAAAAGAAATTATAAGTTAAATATTAAAAGGATATCCCAGGTTTTTAGAGATCAATTAGAAAAAATCCGAAATTTTTGCGACTAAATTTTTTGCGGACTTTTTATAAAAAGCGAGGGATTTTTTTCAAACGTAGTCAATAGAAATTGAATAAGATTAAAAATACTTTAAAGGTTTTGCTAACCTTTTGGCAAAAAATAAAATACGCAAAGATTTTATTTATAAATACATATTACAAACTTTTAATTAAAAATGAGGTTCTTGCCACCCTATAATTAATTTAAAACTCGAAGAATTTCGGCTTTTCATACATAGTAAATCCTTTTGGAGTGGTAAATTCAATGAAAACTGCTTTAGCGGTCGGACTTCGTGTAAGCGCCTCACCATTAATTGAAATACCGCCATTTTCAGAGTAGAAAGCTCTAGGATGAGTGCGACGCAACTTGCCTTGAACATCCATAAGCACGTACCAATCCTCAAATTTAATGGCGTAACCAGGCGTGTCTAAAAGTTCTCCACCATTAGCCTTCTATAAATAAGGATTAAATTCAGAAAACAAAAGATAAAGGGACAAATCGGAGGAATATTTACGATCCCTAAAGTCTGCCCTTATCATTATTAAACTGACCAAAAAGTCAAGAACAATTTTCCTTTGGTCCTGAGCCATTTGAAGAAAATCAATAACCAACACCACAACTGGACCATCTTCCGAAAATGGCAAACAATCAAGTGAAAAAGCAAATCTATTCCCTAATCCAAGTTTTTTTGCAATTTCGAGACTAGTTAAAGGAGAACTAAAAAATTTGGGAATTTTTAACAAAAGAAAAGCAAACTTTGAAGAAATGCTCGAAACATCAGGAGAATCGTTGTTCATTTTTAAAAATGTGTTAGTATTTACTGAATTTATGTGGAGGAAAATGTTTGGCAAAGAGGATGTCTTCAAAGAACAAGTGCTAGCTGAAACTGTTTTGGATTTCATCCTCCAAAAATTCACTATATATTGTCTGCAAACGTAGACAACAGAAATTAAACGATTAAAAAAGAAAACTTTAGAGGTTTTGCTAACCTTTCGACAAAAAACAAACCAAGATAAAATAATTTATTTATAAATATCAAAATTTATTTAACAAAAACGAGATTTTTGTCATACATTATAACTAAATTAATACTCAAAGAATTGAGGGTCCTCCAACAAAAGCCACGACTTTTCAGTACATGTTTTGATGCGGACACTCTTAGCAGTCACAATTGGAGACAAATTAATTTGCTGTCCATTTGCATCCCAAACACCAGTCACACTATAGAAAACCTCTGGATGAGCGCGACGCAACACATCTTTAGCACCCCAAAGAGCATCCGAATCCACGAATCGAAAAGCATGGCCTGATGTCCCAACAGCCTGACCACCATTCTGAAGCTAAAATAAAGATATCATTTCGAAAACAAAATCTAAAATCATTTTTTCAGTTTTGGGATTTCAAAAAATACTTTCTTGACAAACTTCGAAAAGAATATAAAGGAACAGATCGGAAGATGCTTACGAACCATTAGAACCCATAACCTTTTTTAATCGCTCCCATGGATCCCTATCAAAAAATGGGTAATATTGAACCTGACAGACCCCCTTTTTTCCTTCCCAAGTTTCTCCCCTATATTTTTACAAAATGGTCAAACTTTTCCTTTCTCCAATCCCAATTGCCTTTCTACAAATCCTACAATCGATCAAAAACATAACAGTTTTTCCTTGCTTCCTCCCAATTGCCAAAAGTTGTTCCAATTTTTATAAATTGAGAACAAAATTAATACTCCTCTTACTTGTATAAAATTAAATAATCCTTTTTGCTTGATTGCTGGCAAATATAGAAAGGCAATTGGGATGGGAGAAAGGAAAAAGTCTGACCATTCTGTAAAAATATAGGGGAAAAACTTGGGGAGGAAAAAAGGGGTCTGTCAGGTTCAATATTACCAAAAAATGTTACAAAAGATTTCCTCCCTTATTATTTTTAACAAACAAACCAAAAAGTCTACGATTGTTGCCTTACGACCCTGATCCATATGCAGATAATCTATAACGAGCACGGGATCATCCTCACAATAGGTCAAAGAGTCAAGAGCAAATGCGAAGGCCTTTCCTCCAAGTTTGAGGTTGAACTTTGTCTGAAGAATGTTCGCAACTTCAAGACTAGTCATCTCAGTCAAAGGACTAAAAATTAAGGAATTTTTGACAAAATTAAAGAAAAACAAACGTTGGAGAAATGCCCGAACCATTAATGCCCGAACCATTGCAGCCGTTACTGTTCATTTTAAGTTTAATTTAGAAAATTTTTAAATGTCTAAAAAAGAAAGAATCAATTAAAAACCAGGACTAATAATGAAAAAATCAATACTAGAAGGAATTAAAATAGGTAAAAGGAAGCAACCCGTAAAGGAAACTATCTAAAAATGAAACAAAATCAAATGCAAAAATAAACAAAAAGTTAAAAGATTGCCCTTTTTATATGTCATGGAATCTTTCATTCGACGTCTAAATTACCCATTTAATCGCCACAACTAAATTAGTTTATTGAACGGTGGAACTCAAGACTCTAACTTTGCGATTAAATGACACACTCACGGCGGGCCAAACGAGACATTAACTGTCTTGCAATTGCCTATCACACTCTCTCGTTTTTCCTCTTTTTCATTTATTTACTCTCTCGTTTTTATCATTACTCTCGTTTCTATTTTAGGTTACTTATTTCGAAATCCGATATCTCGAAAACTTTTGCATTTTTCAAAAATCTGTTGCAACCAAATGATAGATAATTGTTTTAAGATTATGTAAAAAAAATTTCATGAATTTTTATACACGCAAAAAAAAGTTAATACAGGCGAAGTTTTTCGAAATTTTCAGATCGGATTTCCAAAATTTAAAAAAGTTAATCAAATCGATTTGGGCCAACCGATGCAGCTCGATGAGTTACGTCGAATATCGCCAAATTTGAGTTTGTAAAACCAATTTAGGCTGAGATACGGCCAAAAATGTATAGATTATCACCGATTTTCGAAAATTCATAACTTCTCCAAAAATGCATATTTTCCGCTCAAATTTTGCGTGATTGTATATTAATTGTAGAACTACAATTTGGAAAATTTTGAAGAAATTTTGGCCAGGGGTTCATTAGTTATAGGTAGTAGGTAAACCGCTATGTCAACCTAGATAGTAAGTCAAGATAACATGTGCAAGATCTACATTGTTTTTGTTCATTTTTCATCACTGAGTAGTATAAAGCAAAAATTAGGAAAAAAGGACAACATTGGATTAAGTTATGGCCTAAAATAGGACGGATTTTACCGATTTTTAAAAATTCATAACCTGGCCAAAATTGAATATTGGCTTCCCAAAATTAACTGAATTGTTTAACTATTTTTGAACTACAAAAATACAAAATTTGAAAAAATTCGGGTGGGAGGGTTAAAAGATATGAGGATTTAACTAATGAGAGAGAGTTCTCCTCATTGGCACTCAAACTCTCCGTTGAAATAAGCACTCAAACGTCTATTATTTATTGGCACTGAAACGACCGTTATAAAGTCAAAAAATGAATGTATTCGTTAGTGACCGGCAAAATCGATTTTTCCGGAACCGGATCCGGATTCCGGATTTGCAACTTGAACCGGACCGGATCCGGCCGGATTTTTCCGGATAAATCCGGTCCGGTTTTAATCCGGTAAAAATAATTTCCGGAGTCCGGCAGAAATTATCCGGATTCCGGACCGGACTCCGGTTTTTTTCCGGATTTTTCAAAAAAAAATTTTTCATTAATTTTTGTGTTAAAATCTTGTAATATACATACGGTATTTTTCCCAATAGAAGCGCACGTCCCATTTGAAGCGCAGTTACATATGTATAGAAGCGCAGTCTACGGGGAGGTTGAAAAATAGAAGCGTACGCGCTTCTATTGGGAAAAATACGGTATGTGTCTTTTATGTGTTAAAATGTTGTTAGGGGGTATCTAAGGATTTTGGAGGCTATGGGGGATATTTTCTGGATTTTTCGAGATTAAGTTTGGAAAATGTCGGCAACAACCGAAATTGATATTTTTAACTTTAAATTTTAAAATAGATTTCTTAATTTTAAATTAATCATTAAAACATATTTTTATATTTTTTAAATTCTTCTTCATTTTTTAAATGTTATTCCTGTGACATTTTTAAATTACTATTTTATTTCCATGTATCATCTTCCCCTTTAAATTCTTTCTTAAATTTAACATTTTTTTCCTTAAAAATCTTATGAAATTGTCCCCTATTTAAACTAACACTATTAACAATAAGATTCATTCATTTCCTATTCTTTTTAAATTTAACCCTTAATTTATTAAATGCTCCTTCTTTAAAAATTAAATATAAATAAAATTTTTATAATTATTTTTCCTTGAATTATTTAATTGGGGGTCTTAGAAAAGACATTTGGTGCCACGCAAAAAAACTGGCCGGGGGAAATAACAATCGTCGAAGCCGAAGCAGAAGTAGGGAACGACATCGGCATCGACAACACAGACAACAGCCACTTAGAAGAAATCGTCGGCGTATATTCCGACCAACTCGCTCATTTCCGAGACGAGTACAACATCCACCACAAAGGCAGCGTATTCCAAATCGGCAGCACCGTCCAATCCTTGAACGAGTGCAATTCACGAGCCCAGCACCTAACAGGCAGTTTCCTTTTAATAGGAGAAACAACAACCATTTTCCAAGGGGAGGCGGGTCCCAATTAAATAATTGGTTCCAAATTCCACAGCGGCCTGCTCATCCACGTGCTGTTTTTGTGCCATACTACACACAACCAAACTTTCCCGCGCCCTTTGTTCAAACTCTTCCACCACCTGTTCCAAATTTTCCACCACCTTCTGTGCATCCACAACCACTTTTCTACTTTCCACGTGCTCCACACTATTAGGTGAGTAAAAAAAATGGCAGAAGGTTTTAAAAACACTTTAAATCCCCTAAAAACCAGATTAATTAGACTTGACCAGGAGGTAATACAAATAGACTTTTTGGTACAAAACGAAGATTTGAATAGGAAAAATGAGTTGATTAGAATGGCTGAATCATATATTGAAAAATACGGGGATACATTTACAGCCATTAATGAAATAAATTTTGAATGGTTAAAATACCTGGGGTCAATAAAAAATACAACTGAAAAGGTATCAGAATCTGGGGAGCATTATACATTTACCAGCAGAGCAGAAACGGGGTTATTTACGCACATGGAAAACTCGCGTAACATAATTGATCGCTTAAAAGAAAATTTACGCGTATTAAAAAACTCTGCTCAAACAAATCGGGGTCAAGAAATAAATAATGCAAAATTGCCGGAACTGGCATTACAAACCTTTAATGGGGATATTTCTAAATATACTGAATTCATTGAAGACTTTACAACAAATATCGGGGATAGAACAGACATTTCCAATAAGATGAAATTGGATTATTTAAAACGCTCATTAAGGGGTGAAGCATTTAAACTAATTGAAGGGATTCCTTCGGAAGGAAAAAATTTACCAACAGTAATGGAAATCCTTAAAAATAATTATGGGAATCCAGAAATAATTAAAACATATCTTCACGGGGCTTTACGAAAAATTCCGAGATCCTCACCTCATGTTCCCGAATTAAGGCAAACCTTAAGGCAAATAGACACAATCCTACGACAGCTCGAACTCATGGGGGAATCGATCGAACATAGACAAATAATGATAGAAATAGAAAGCAAACTACCCCGTTGGACCCTCACTGAGCTAGCCAAGGAAAAAATTAAAGTACCAAATATGAGCGTAAAGGGGATGTGGGATTTTCTCGATAAATCTGTTCGCTTAAAAGAAGAAGTATATAAAATGGATCGAGAATTCAGTACTGGAGAACAACCTAGAAAAACAATATTAAATAAAAATAATCAATGGGGTACCCAAATGGTAACAAATTTTCAAAATTATGGGCAAAATTTAAATCGAAGAAACTTTCCCAAACAAACAGTAATGTACGCATTCAACAAAGAAAAGGATTTAAAATGCGCATTCTGTTCCGATCCCCATTATGATAATCAGTGCAAAAAATATAATAATCTTGAAAAACGTGTTGAAAGAGCACGCGAACTAAAACTTTGTTTAAAATGTCTAAAATTAGGACATGGGGCTAATAATTGTAAAAATAAAATTGAATGTTTTCATTGTAAAGATAAACGTCACTGTTCCGCTCTCTGTAGAAGAAAAGAAAAAATCGGTGAAAATAAAAATTTTCAATATAGATCGCACACACCAATGAAAACAAATACAAAAATGAACAAGCAGCAAAAAATTATGGCAAATGTCCAAGAGAGCGATTCGAATGTGGAGGAAAGTGACGACGAAAATGACGTAATTATTCAACACTCTCAAAATGAAAAAAAGGGGCAGAAAAATGAACAAACAATCTTTCACGTGCTCAAAACTAATATAAATTCTGGGGTAAGTAATAGAACATTTGAGGCTTATGCATTCCTAGACAGTGGGGCAGAAATTTCACTAATAAAAAATAGCCTGGCCGATAAACTAAAATTAAAGTTAATCTCTACTGAAACAATTAGGGGTACTGGAGCAATGGGCACACGCTTTGAAGAAAAGGCAAATGTTTACAAATTTTATCTCCACTGTAAAAATAACCAAAAAATGGAAATTATAGCCAGAGGAGTAGAACATTTGCCTAAACCTGTTTTAGTGCTAGATCCAAAATTAACAAAAAGCACGAAAAATTTTACAACCATTCCTAAATGTTTTGCATCGCTAAAAGAGCCAGAACTATTAATCGGGGCTGAATACTATTTTGATATTCTGGACTTCCCTAAAACGAAATCTGGCTTTAATCTAATAAATACTAAAATTGGTATGTCATTAGCCGGAAAGGGTTATATAGAAACCTCTAAAAAAGAAAAACAAATTTTGCCATTCTTTATGGACACTACTGATGAAAGTGAAGACGATTCGCCCTTTCCCGCAAGAGGACATTTTAGAAATAATTTAGAAAGCCCTCCGCCTGACCCAAAACCAACTCAAAGGGAATTTCAACAAACACATAGGGAAAGTAGGGCCCCCGTACCAAACATGTGTTTCTGTAAGTGCTACAAAGACCCGAACCTTAAATGTAAATGCAAAAGTAAATACCCATGTATATGCACTCCTGTTCCAGTTGAGCCTAAAAATGCAAAGAAAATAAATATTGGGGGAATGTATTCAGCCAGACTCCGCACTCTAAAAGATCAAATTAAAATTAGAAAAAAGAATAAATCAATTGAAAGAACAGCAAAAAATATACAAATGAATACATTATTTTCGGATGAAACTATTGAAAATTTTTGGAATCTTGAGGGGATAGGAATTAGTGAATGCCCATACCAAAATGACGATAAAATCGCCTATGAACTTTTCCTGAAAAATATAAGGCGTGACAAGACGGGTCGATACAAAGTTGCTCTACCTTGGAAAAACAAAGAGTATACACTGCCCGATAATTTCTGGATTTCTTGTCAACGTTTGAAAGGCATCTGGCAAAAAATCATAAAAATTCCAAATAAAGAATTAAGAGAAAAAACACTTAAAAAATATGATGAAATATTTAAAGAGCAAATAAATGAGGGAGTACTCGAAATTGTTGAAAATGATAATTCTGAAAAAATACATTATATTCCGCATCATGCCATTTATAGACCAGAAAAAGATAAAATTAGGGTGGTTATTGATGCAAGTTGCAAAACAAAAAATAATGAAAGCTTAAATCAACAATTATATCGGGGCCCGGTTCTCTTACCCGATCTTTGTGCAACTTTAATAAAATTTCGGACATATGATATAGCCATTATCGCGGATGTTAAAGCGGCCTTCCATCAAATTGAAATCCACAAAAAGGACCGAGATGTCTTACGATTACTTTGGCTTAAAAATTTAAATGAACCGCCAAGTTTGGAAAATATCATAAAACTACGCCATAAGAGACTTCCATTTGGAGTGATTTCCGCACCCTTTTTAATGGCAGCAGTAATACAATACCATCTAGAACATGAAAATAATAACTTAGAGATCGAAACGTACGCAGATAACGTTTTTATTAACGCTAAGGATGAGTCGGATGCAATTGCTAAATGTAACCAAAGTATTATATTTTTTGGAAAAGCCAAGATGGAATTGCACGAATTCGCCTCTAATTGCGGTAAACTGAATGAAAAATTTGGGGATAAAAATAAAATTTCGAAAATGAAAGTTTTGGGGATTAGATGGGACGTAAACTCTGATAAATTGAGTTTTAAAATTTCAAAAATAGAAAATAAATTCTGGACAAAAAGAATAATCCTACAAACGGTGGCTAAAATATTTGATCCATTGGGACTCCTTATTCCGGTGCAACTTACTAAAAAATTATTTTTTCAAAAATTGTGGAAAAAAGGAATAGATTGGGATGATCGATTAGACAAAAATGACCTAAAAGAATGGGAAACAATAATTTCGGACGAAGGCGAAATCTCTTTAAATAGAAAATTATTCGAAAATTTTAATACTTCAAAAATTGATTTACACGTTTTTGTGGACGCGTCCGCATTAGCCTATTCAGCGGTGGCATATGCGAGACAACACAATAAAGAAAAAATACAAACAAATATTATTTTTGCCAAAAATAGATTATGTCCATTAAAAAATATTACGATTCCACGCTTAGAGCTGTTGGCGGCTTTAATCGGATCTAGGATGGTTAAATTCTTAAAAAAGGAAAGTAAAATAAAATTTAATTCAATCACTAATTGGTCGGACAGTAAATGTGTGATCGCGTGGATATCAGGGGAAAATACAAATAAGTTACCACGCTTTGTAGCTCGACGAGTTGAAGAAATAAAAGAAATTACAGAAATTAAATGGCGATATATAAATACAGAGCAAAATCCGGCAGACTGTGCCACACGCGGACTAACCATAAATGAATTGAAAAGTCATGAACTCTGGTGGTCCGGGCCCGAATTCCTTTCTTTAGATAAGTCAGAGTGGCCAAAAATCCCAGAGGACCTAAAAATGGAAATTAAAAATATAAAAGAAAACTTTGTAAACATTAACACCCTAGAAATTGACTTTATTGATCCAAAAATTAGAAATGAATGGAAAAAATTGGTCTCTATAGGGAAAAATGTCTTAGTCTTTATTAAAAATGTTTCAAAAAATAAAAAGGATTGGCAAAATATAATTTTTAAAGAATTAGAAAACTTAAAAGAAAATACCCAGATAAGGAAATTAGCAGAAATCATTTTAATCAAAAATTCACAAGATAAACATCCACCACCGCCCAGCCTTAAAAATTGTTTAAACATGGAGAAAAATAATTACGACTTATGGATTTGTAAAGGTAGGCTAGAGAACTTAGAAAACCACCCCGTATTTCTTTCAAACGAGAGCGAAATTGCCCAAATGATTTGTCAAGAATTTCATAGGAAAAACTTACATTCGGGGATACAGCAAACTTTAGCAGATATGCGTACACAGTTCTGGATACCCAAAGCTCGAATTTTGGTTAAAAATGTAATTAAAAAATGCCAAAGATGTTTCATGTACAACTTAAAACCATATAAATTTCCTAAAATGGCACCTCTTCCGGATGACAGAATAAATAGGTTCCAAGTTTTCGAACGGACAGGTGTTGACTATATGGGACCTCTTTATGTTAAAAATGGGGATGAAGCTCTAAAAATTTGGATTTGTTTATTTACTTGCCTTACATGTAGAGGAATACATTTAGATATAGCTAAGGACCTAACTGCCTCTTCTTTCCTACAAATTTTCACTAGATTTACAGCAGAGTATGGATTACCACGAAAATTAATCAGTGATAACGGAACCCAATTCAAAATGAGCTCTAAGGCTGTCATAGAAATTCAAAAAAGCTTTGAAACCGAAAAACTGGAATGGAAATTTATTCCTGAGCTTTCCCCATGGTTCGGGGGAACTTATGAACGTCTAGTGGGATTAACTAAAAAACATATCAAATTAGTTACAGGGAAAAAATACTTAGACATTGAAAGCATGCAAACACTAATAGCTCAAGTAAAATCGATTATAAACTCTAGGCCATTAACTTATGTTTGTTCGGATATGGAATCACTTAATCCTTTATGCCCTATAGACTTTATGCAACCAAATAGAAACAAAAACGAATTTTTACGATTAATACCCGAAAATGAAAATGACTTTGAATTTAAGGAAAAGGAAAAAGCACATGAGAAACTAGTAAATATTTGGGGAACACTTCAAATAAGAGTTGAAAAATTCTGGGAAAGATGGTCCACTGAATACTTACAATCGCTCAAAGAACGTATAGACAAACATAAACAAAAGAAATATACAACCTATGAACCAAGTGAGGGAGATATAGTGTTGATTGGCGACAAAAACCTCCCTAGGAATCAATGGAAAATGGGTAGAGTGGTTAAACTTATACAAGGGAGAGATGGAGAAAAAAGAGTAGCCAAAATTCTCTCAAAAGGAAAAACGCTAACTAGAGCAATACCCCTTCTTTACCCATTAGAAATTCGCGCAGAAACTGAAGAAAAGCCAAAAACAGAAAAATCCACTAAAAATGATAAAAATGAAGAGAAAACAGAAGAATATAGAGCAAAACTCAGATCGTACAAAAAACCAGCTGCGAAGGAAATAAAAATAAAAACACTGCTAAACATTTCTCTAATCGCCTCACTTATTTTTTTGCCGCTATCACTCGCGAGACCCTGCAAAAGCACTGAAAATACAAAATTGGTGGACATAGACACGTGTGCGCAAAATGCTTTTGGAGTATACAGAGGTGAAAAGGGAACACTTTGTTGGAAATATATTACATGCGAAAATGGAGCCATTAGAGTCTCACCCGATAAAAAATTAGTTTGTGGCGATAAATGTAAATGTTCTAATTGGACCCAAAATTGTAGCTTTTATAAGGGACCAAAATCGTCAAATTCAACAATAAAAGATAAAGAAGTAAGAAAAATTTTAGAAAAAGAAAAAATTAAATTTTGCTCCCTTGAACCGAATGAAAAATGTGGGATGCCCG
Source organism: Meloidogyne luci (assembly GCA_902706615.1). Lineage (NCBI taxonomy): Eukaryota > Metazoa > Nematoda > Chromadorea > Rhabditida > Meloidogynidae > Meloidogyne > Meloidogyne luci. The sequence goes on along the minus strand of CACSLI010000183.1, from coordinate 1,891,472 downwards.
AAATAATAGAAGCCAATCAAATACAGCTTTTTGACGGAACTAAACACTTAATTCAGGATTTAAACATAGCCCACATAGATAATTTAAATGGCAATTACGAATGTATTGGGGTAGGAAAGACAACAGGAAGCCCGCGTTACTGTAAAAATAATTTTTGTAATGAAGAAGGAACGCGATTTTGTTACTTCCGGCAATATGAATTAACTGTTCTAGTAACCGATGAGGGGAATATTCCTATACAAAGTTGGGGTTCAGTTAAAATTAAAGTTTATTATTGGCTTCAACAAAGGACAGAGAAATGTAAAAACTGCGAAATTGAATGCGCTAAACAAGGACTAAAAATAAAATACAAAGAAAAAATAGGGGGGTTAGAAATCTTTATTAGTGGAAAGCCAGAAATGTATCTTCCTCATCCAGAAAATGGCCAAACAATTTATCTCCCAACTGAACAAATTATTTCAGAATATGAAGTTTCAGTAAAATTTTGGAAAAATGGGGAGCAAGTTTCGGAAATGGGAATAAAATGTCCGGCTCAAAAACACTGCGAATTAATTGAGTGTACAGTCTGTATGCAAATGCTCACAAATCCTCAATGCACGCCAAAGGAATGGATAATCATACTAGTGCTAGGGCTATACTTTACTCTGGGATTTCTGATAATGATTTGTAGAATTTTAAAATTTGGCCTGGGAGGGATGCTTTGCATTATGCGACACAAATGGAGGCTTTGTAAATTTATTGGAAAACTTTTTAGGCGCAGAGCCAAAAAAGAAAAATCAGAATTTACAGAATTAAAACCCTTTACTAAAACTTACAAAACTAGCCTTCCAAGAGAAGTAATATTGATCACCTTACTATTACTTGCTCTGCCAATTCAAAGCCTAGAAATAATCAACGCTAAGGATGAACATTGCATTGTAAATAAAGAAGGCCAACGCACATGCTCCTATGAAAACGTGCTGGAGCTTAACTTCGGCTTACAATCCCAAAATGGTCAAGAAGCGCAAATTATTTTACAGGATTCCGGAAATAGACCCACGGGGAAAATTACTTTAAAAATAAATGCCATACAAGCCGTATGTGTCCGATCAGCTAAATTCTTTACAAGAGATTTCGAATTAGGGGCAAATTCTATTTATCTATGTAGTGGAGAAGGATCGTGTGCGTCTCAACAAAAATGTGAAAATTTTGGGGTAAATGAGAGCATAAGTGAAATTCCTAAATCCAACCATTTACCCGGAACTTCTGGATGTTTAGATCCTTGTAAAGGACAACTGTTTTGCCAAAATTGCTATTATTCCAGTTACACATGCCTATTCTTTCGATGTTTTGCAGAACCCAAGTCAAAAGAAATATATGAAATTTTCGAATGCCCTGAATTTGGTTTAGAGCTTAAATTAAACATAACCATAGAAAATGCCGAACAAAAGTTTGAAAAAGAAATGAGATTACGCCCAGGGTTCACAGAAAATTTTAAGGAGATTAAACTTACTGCCACTTCAATGACTGTTCCTCCTATACCAGCCTTGGGGCGTTCAATACTAACAAATGGTAATCGATTTGCCATCATTACAAAAGAGCAAGAAAATTCCGCAAAAAGAGTCTTTTGTCCTAATATTAACGAAGCCGCAAAATTCAGCTCAAAATGCATAATGAAAAAGGATATTTGTAAATGTGAAAAACGGAAAAATAAAATAATGTGTGGGAAGCAAAATGGACCTTATCTGAAGGATATTTTTATGGGAGAAAAAGTTTTACCTTTGGTTCACAACGGACTCCTTTTAAAAAATGAGAATAAAGAAATAGTAGCGATTCCCGAACTTACAGCGGCCATTCTCCAGATCAGATTAGCGGGTGTTAGCTTTAAAGCCCAAATAGAATTAAATACTTGTAAAATAACCCCATATGAGATTGTTGGTTGTTATGGATGTGAAAAAGGGGTCACCTTTAAGTTACAATGCCTCACAGATTTCGGGCGAACTTTAGCCACTTTAATCTGTCCTTCTTTTACCAGTGCCGTCACATGCGAGCCAACAGCCAACAACAAAACACTCTCTCTACATTTTGACCATGCTGATATTGACGAAAACTGTGAAGCCTTCTGTCCTGCCTCGACTACACGATTTCGAATTTCTGGTAAACTTTCTTCACCTGAAATGGCTATTTTTGGTTCTGGAACCTGGGATTGGACCGCAAGAAAAGATATTACCCCAAAAATCGATTGGATATCAATTATTAAAAATTTTGCTTTTAATGCGCACTTCCCCACTTTAATTCTCTCTCTAACTATTGGTGGTATCTTAATTTACTTTTTAGCACCTTTTCTTATAACACTTATTTTTACTATCTTCTCTTGCCTAATTAAACTTCTTTGTCTTCGGAGTGTCGGCAACAACCGAAATTGATATTTTTAACTTTAAATTTTAAAATAGATTTCTTAATTTTAAATTAATCATTAAAACATATTTTTATATTTTTTAAATTCTTCTTCATTTTTTAAATGTTATTCCTGTGACATTTTTAAATTACTATTTTATTTCCATGTATCATCTTCCCCTTTAAATTCTTTCTTAAATTTAACATTTTTTTCCTTAAAAATCTTATGAAATTGTCCCCTATTTAAACTAACACTATTAACAATAAGATTCATTCATTTCCTATTCTTTTTAAATTTAACCCTTAATTTATTAAATGCTCCTTCTTTAAAAATTAAATATAAATAAAATTTTTATAATTATTTTTCCTTGAATTATTTAATTGGGGGTCTTAGAAAAGACAGAAAATAAAGTAATTCGTGTTTGGAATTTGACCTGCCAATTTTTGAGCATTCGGAGTCCAAGGAGCAATATTTCCTCCAAGGATTTAAAGGATCCTCTTACTCTCAAATCTCTTCCCTGCGCCGCAGGCGAAAATGTTGAGAATTTTGGAGGTCCTTAAGTCAGAATACGTCCATTTTTTGCGCCGCAGGCGAAAATTTTGAAAAATTTTGAAGGCCATTAAGCCGGATTTCTTCCATTTTTCACCGCCGAAGGCGAAAATTTAGAGAATTTTGGAATGCCTTAGGCTAAAAAATTCAATTGTTACCAACCTTACCAACGCTATTATTGGTCTCATACTGAAACTCAGTTGAGGTATATCCAATGTGGATTCAGTCGTCCTTACGTCTCCAATTTTGTAAGGCCAATAAAGAAGAATTTTCCCTTTTCAGCGCCGCAGGCGAAAATTTTTCGAATTTCATATAGACAAGGGTCAAAAATCATCCTTTTTTATAAAAAAATACAAGAAAATTGGGTAAATCCAGGAACCGATAAAATCCCAAATCCGGTGCTCGAAATTTGCCGGACCCGGATCCGGATTCCGGATTTTCATCTAGAGCCGGACCGGATCCGGCCGGATTTCTCCGGATTAATCCGGTCCGGTTTTAATCCGGAAATTTCGAAAAAACCCGGATTTGGGACCCGGACTCCGGAAAAATCCGGCCGGATCCGGTCCGGTGCCGGTCACTAGTATTCGTCTCTCTTAAAAACGTGTCTGGTGAAAACGGCAGTGGTGAATTGGGCAGTGAGTAATTTGGGCAGTGAGTGATTTGGGCAGTAAACGTTTTTAAAAAAATAATTTTACACGCAAAAACAATTTGAGTAACGTTAGAAGAATAATTTTGAGTGATTTGGGCAGTAACTTAGAATTTTTAAATTATTTACACAAAAATTCAAAGAATCGCACCCCTTTTTCATTTTGATAACGTTGTAGTTACAACATTACCCTTTGTTGAAATCGTCTTGATCTAAATTTTGACGTTTCCCTAAGTGATAAGTGGATTTAAGGTATGAAAAATTGAGAAATAATTCCTATTTTAAGTTTTTAGCTCTCAAGATAGGTCCAAAATATCTGAAAAAGGTCAAAATAGTTTTGGAAAAATATGTTCAAATTTTGGATTTACTTTAAGTTAAATAAAAATTTCCGGAATTTTTCTTATCAATTTATAATTTAAAAATTCTAAGTTACTGCCCAAATCACTCAAAATTATTCTTCTAACGTTACTCAAATTGTTTTTGCGTGTAAAATTATTTTTTAAAAAACGTTTACTGCCCAAATCACTCACTGCCCAAATTACTCACTGCCCAATTCACCACTGCCCAAATCACACGGCACCCTTAAAAATAACACGCTATTTTTCGACCCCCAATGTCCCGTATGGCCCGCCGTGCACACTGTGGGAAACGGTACATTAGAGTCTGAACCCTTTGTTGAGTTCCAGCTTGTCAAATTCCTGTAAAGTACGACAACTGTTTATCTTTTTATGTGATATTTTTCCTTATTGTTTAGATAAATTTTTAATGCTTTACAATTTCAGAAAATTAAAAATGGGAGAATTTGTGCCAAAATTTGAAAGGAATATGGATCTTAAAGGCTTGGGGCCTCGCCCATTGTCTACAGCTGGTGCAATTCCTGTAAAGGACGACAAAGGAAGAATAGTCATGAAGAAAGTCAAAGTACAGCGTTATATGGCTGGAAAAATGTAAAATTTTAGTTTTAAGAAGCTATCTTCAAATTTGATTTTCATGGTGTAGTTGGATAATTTTTACTACAAAGGGGGTATGGGTTCGAACCCCGCCGGTGGAATAGTCTTTTATTTTATCGAAAAATTAGGCATTTTTACACTCCCAAGTTAATTTTTATTTTGCAATGTATTTTTTTAAATTTTAGTCCAGAATTCGCTCGTGATGTAGATTCTGACGAAGACAATGCAGAACAAGAAGAAAAACACGAGGATAATCAGAGAGATGAACGTGACCGGCATAGACACAGGGAGAGTGATAGCAGTCGTCATTATAGCAGGAGAAGTGATCATCGTGACAATGATAGACATAAAAGGTTTAAAATTATTTTTAGGATATTTTAAGGAGGCGAAATTAGTTTGAGAGGATTGGGTTTAAAGAGAGGGTTTCGGACCCTGTTCCCATTAAATGCCTATACTTGTTCAAAAATCCGCCCAAACTTGTTTATTTTTGTTCTTCGACTCTGCTTGCAAGCCGCGTCGAATGGGCTATATTTTCTTTTATCACACCCAATAAAAACTTCTTCCTAATGACTTTAATTTCTAGCCGTAGAGACAACGACTATGAAGAAATTGAGAAGAAATACAAGCAGGAACTCAAGGACGAACTCGGATTGGAAGAAGAAGATGCAGTTGAACCCGAATCTGCTTCAGAGGATGAAGAATTGGAAGAACGTCATCGTAGGGCTCTACAACGGCGTCAACAAATTGAAGAGGAGGAGCTTAACAGAGTGGAGCAAGAAGAGCCTGATGAATATGCTGATGAGGAGATTATGCAAAGAAGACGTGAACTTATTCGAACGAGACGCCGTCGGCAAGAAGAACAGGTTTGTGCGTTTAAAAGAGACTAGACCGAGACGGGATCTTGCTCGAAAATTTCGGTTATCGAGATCGAGAATTTTCCGATATCTCGATTCTCGCACGACACTCCCAGTTCGGTCTCTAGTTTAAAATTTGAGAGATTTGAATTATTTTTTGCGTTAAGGAACTTTTGGCTCGTCAGAAAGAAACTGAAGAAGTCAGTGAGGAAGAAAGTGAAGAGGAGAGTTCTGAGGAAGAGGAAGATGAAAGTGATGATGAGATGATTCCGCGTTTGAAGCCGGTCTTTGTTCCAAAGTAAGAAGAAAATATTAAAGGTTTTAGTCCGCAAAAAATTTGCGGATAAAAATATTTTTGCGGATTTTCTGCTTAAAATTATAATATTGTTTGGATAATCAAAAAGAGCGTTATCCGTAAATTTTTAAAAATTTGTCCGCAAACATATTTTTGTCCGCAAATTTAAAATTTTTTATTTTGAAAAGGAATGATCGTGTAACTCTCGTTGATGTGGACAAGGAGCAAGAAGGGCTAGAAAAATTAAGAAAATTGCAAGTCGAAGAAAAACGTCGTCAAACAATTAAAATGGTTGAGGAGCAAATGAAACATGAAGCAGAAATTGAAAAAGTTAAAAAAGAAGAAAGTGCTGCAAAATTGGATTTGGCAGCAATAGATACTGACGATGAAAGTGAACAAATAGCTTATGAAATGTGGAAAGTACGTGAAATGAAGAGATTGAGAAGAAATCGGGACGAAAGAGAAGCGTTAGTTTTTTAAAATAAAACCTCTATTTAATCGATACCTTCTATATGATAAATTTTCCGTTATAAGAGACTGAATTTTCTGAACTTCTATGTAACGGATACCTCTATTTAACGGATTTTCCGTTATAACCGACCCAATTTTTTGAACCTCTGTATAACGAATACCTCTATATAATGGATACCTTCTATATAACGAATTTTCCGTTTTAAGAGACTGAATTTTCGGAATCTCTATACAACCGATATCTCTATTTAATGGACCTTCTGTTTATAACCGACTGACTTTTTAACCTCTGTATAACGGATACTTTTATTTAACGGATTTTCCATTATAAGCGACTTGACTTCCTCTGACTTTATTGGAAGTGTTGATTAGATTTTTAAACCTTTTTTTTTCAGATTAGCTCGTGAAAAAGAAGAAATGGATCGAATTCATGGTATGACAGAAGAAGAAAGGCGTGAATATATGAGATTACATCCAAAGGTTTTTTTTAAATATTTTTTTAATTTTGAGAAAAAATTTTTTAAAGGTAATAACAAACGAACAACGTAAAGGAAAATACAAATTTTTACAAAAATACTACCACAGAGGAGTATTCTTTCTTGATAAAGAAGATGATGTTCTTAAAAGGAATTTTGCTGAAGCAACAGGGGAAGATGTTTTTGATAAATCTGTTTTGCCTAAAGTTATGCAGGTTTGGAGGATATTTTTTTAACTTTAAAAGCGAAAAAAATTTTTAAAATTATTTTTTAAGGTTAAAAACTTTGGAAAAGCAAGTCGTACAAAATGGACACATTTAACTGCGGGTTTGTTTTGAATTTTAATTATTGTTGACAAAAGTGAGGGGAGGAAGTCTCGTATTTTTTGGAGTTGTCAATTCATTTTTAAATAATTTTTTAATGGAAAGGGTTATATCTAGAAACATTAAAATGATGTTCCGGGACACGCCCACATTGTCGCGGGCCACTTTGTCGCGACCACTTTGTCGCGACCACTTTGTCGCAGGCCCACTTTGTCGCAGGCCACTTTGTCGCAGGCTTTCTCCTTTGATTTTTATTTTAAAATTGGCCTAAATTTTGCTTGCCACGTGCCGTACTTGATCCCAAGGCTGCTACAGAGGCCCCAAGTACGTGCAGAGTAAGGGAGATAGGAATAGGTTTATGTTACTGACCCAGACCCAGCGACCGTTGACTCCCCGCGAGGCGCGTGCCGCGAAACCCAGCGCGAAGCGCGGGGTTTCGCACAAGCGCCTCGCTGACGCTCCATAGGTTTATGTTGACTCCAGCAAACCCCGATCATGCCCAGAAGGCCTTTTTTCTACCCTCCATAGCAGCAAAAAAATATTTTAATATTTGCGACAAAGTGGCCTGCGACAAAGTGGGCCTGCGACAAAGTGGTCGCGACAAAGTGGCCTGCGACAAAGTGGGCCGTACCCTGATGTTCCTAAGATCCAAATGGTTTTAAAAATCAATTAGAAAGAGTCTGCAATTTTTGCAACTGCGGACAATTTTTTTTGCGGAATATTTTAGCGGACAAATGTTTTTGGGATAGAATATTTTTGCGATTTTTTTAATAAAAATAATTAAATTTTAGATTCAGCAATAAACACAAATTTATTTATTTATGTCACTCAAAATTTTTAAAACCTCCCTCAAACTTTAAAATCTATCACTTTATGTCCTTATTTCTTCTTTTAATTTTTCTTTCCAATTTTTAGAAGATACAACTGATCATCAAGGCGTTTGGGCAACACCAACACCTTTAAGTGCTAAATTTGTGACTAAACATGCAGCTGGGATGAAACCTATTTTTGAAAGGCCGATAACTAAAAAAAGAAAAGTTGGGGATTAAAAATTGGGAGATTTTATGTAGAAATATTTTATGTTACATTAAAAATTACATATATACATCTGATTTTTTAAATTTTAACTTTTTTTATTTTAAAAAATTAAAATTTCCGACTTTTTAAATATTATTTAGAATGTTTATTTCATGTTTTATTTTATTTAATTAGAAAATATTAACCATCAATAGGTTCGAACCCGAGACCCAATTTTAAACGATTTTGTAGTCAGCAATCTTATCCGCTTAACCAAAATGTCAATTCCGCTAGCAAGATTCTCATTTCAATTTACATTACATATGTAGTTCGACGAATTGACTAGTTTTACTCTATTGGACATTTAGAGATGGGCGTTTTATGGGTGGGCCCTTTTAGGGATTTTGATCAGTGGGTCTATTTGGGGTTTTTTTAATTTAAATTCAATTTCAAAATTAAATATATAAATTCTCTAGTTTTTTTACTATTACAAAATGGATCCTCTCTACAATTCTCTGCTTCATCCTGCTGTTCAAATGGCTAGAAACGCAAATTTTCTTTTTCCTTTATTTTCTATCTACACTGGAGAAGAGGTTTGCTTTGATTTTGAATAATTGTTCTAGAAAATTTTTGTTTTTTCAGACAGATAATGCCAGCGAGCAAGCATCGTTCGTGTATGAGTTGCCGAATGGTTTGTTTTGACATTTAAATACCAAAATTTTAAATAATGCTTCTGAAACAGGTTTGCTCTCTACTCGTTCTGCCCGTTCTCGTTCGCTCCCTCGAGGAGAGTCTGGAGTCACTACTGCAATCAGCAATTCGGAGACTAATACGGCTCTTGGTTTGTCACCTTCTCGTCGACGGGTCTGGGACAATGAGTATGACGACGTTAAAACCGCCAGAGTCTGCCAGAGGTAGCGAGAGAGAAATTATATAAAATATTCTCCAAAAATTTTAGTGAGGAGAACTTATTGGCAAGTGTGGGAACGTTCAAATGCTGATGGTCTTTGGATTGGATCATGATAGGATGTTATTTGCTTTGCCTAGATGTTGCCAGTTTTGTCTAGAATATTTTAATGAAATATATAAAAAAATATCTTATTCGATATTTACAAATGTGCAGAATAAATTTATTTATTTTTATTTGTTGTTTATATTGTGTGATTTTGTGTTTTGCAATAAATACTGTAGAGAAAGTTATTCCAATAACGGGGTAAGTTGTCCCGTGAAAGCCGAAAGCTGTTCTTGTCTCTGGTGATTTCGGCAGAAGTGACGTGGGCAGTGAGTTAAATGGACAGTGTTATGTCCGAGGGTATACGAATGTCGACGTGCAATTATTAACAGTTTATCCAAAGAGAAATGACAATGTAGGCGAAGGGATTGAGATGGAACAGACGAAGGAGATCAGAAACTAGCCGGGCTAGTATGATCCAATTAGACTGACACTTACAGTGGCTTTTATAGTAGTGTCACCACTACCCAACAGACAGTCGGTGATTTGGGCAGTAAACGTTTTTAAAAAAAATTTCCACTTAAAAATAATTTGGGTATCAACGAAAAAATAATTATGCATGATTTGAGCAGTAGTTTTTCGAATTGAGACGAATGACACAAAATCAACAGAATAGGAAATGTTTAGTCAGAGTTATGTATGTCATAAATCGGCGACTCCCATTGGGTTAGTTCCGGTTTTTAATTTACAGTTCAACAGATTGAGTATTTTTACTTAGTTGGCTTTTTTGAGATGGGACATTTTCGGGGTTTTAGTTAATATCTGCTACCAACATTGAATTTATCGTGTTTTTTTCAATTATTCTTCTTAAAAGTCAATCTTATTTAGTTAATATCTGCTACCAACATTGAATTTATCGTGTTTTTTTCAATTATTCTTCTTAAAAGTCAATCTTATTTAGTTAATATCTGCTACCAACATTGAATTTATCGTGTTTTTTTCAATTATTCTTCTTAAAAGTCAATCTTATTTAGTTAATATCTGCTACCAACATTGAATTTATCGTGTTTTTTTCAATTATTCTTCTTAAAAGTCAATCTTATTTAGTTAATATCTGCTACCAACATTGAATTTATCGTGTTTTTTTCAATTATTCTTCTTAAAAGTCAATCTTATTTAGTTAATATCTGCTACCAACATTGAATTTATCGTGTTTTTTTCAATTATTCTTCTTAAAAGTCAATCTTATTTAGTTAATATCTGCTACCAACATTGAATTTATCGTGTTTTTTTCAATTATTCTTCTTAAAAGTCAATCTTATTTAGTTAATATCTGCTACCAACATTGAATTTATCGTGTTTTTTTCAATTATTCTTCTTAAAAGTCAATCTTATTTAGTTAATATCTGCTACCAACATTGAATTTATCGTGTTTTTTTCAATTATTCTTCTTAAAAGTCAATCTTATTTAGTTAATATCTGCTACCAACATTGAATTTATCGTGTTTTTTTCAATTATTCTTCTTAAAAGTCAATCTTATTTAGTTAATATCTGCTACCAACATTGAATTTATCGTGTTTTTTTCAATTATTCTTCTTAAAAGTCAATCTTATTTAGTTAATATCTGCTACCAACATTGAATTTATCGTGTTTTTTTCAATTATTCTTCTTAAAAGTCAATCTTATTTAGTTAATATCTGCTACCAACATTGAATTTATCGTGTTTTTTTCAATTATTCTTCTTAAAAGTCAATCTTATTTAGTTAATATCTGCTACCAACATTGAATTTATCGTGTTTTTTTCAATTATTCTTCTTAAAAGTCAATCTTATTTAGTTAATATCTGCTACCAACATTGAATTTATCGTGTTTTTTTCAATTATTCTTCTTAAAAGTCAATCTTATTTAGTTAATATCTGCTACCAACATTGAATTTATCGTGTTTTTTTCAATTATTCTTCTTAAAAGTCAATCTTATTTAGTTAATATCTGCTACCAACATTGAATTTATCGTGTTTTTTTCAATTATTCTTCTTAAAAGTCAATCTTATTTAGTTAATATCTGCTACCAACATTGAATTTATCGTGTTTTTTTCAATTATTCTTCTTAAAAGTCAATCTTATTTAGTTAATATCTGCTACCAACATTGAATTTATCGTGTTTTTTTCAATTATTCTTCTTAAAAGTCAATCTTATTTAGTTAATATCTGCTACCAACATTGAATTTATCGTGTTTTTTTCAATTATTCTTCTTAAAAGTCAATCTTATTTAGTTAATATCTGCTACCAACATTGAATTTATCGTGTTTTTTTCAATTATTCTTCTTAAAAGTCAATCTTATTTAGTTAATATCTGCTACCAACATTGAATTTATCGTGTTTTTTTCAATTATTCTTCTTAAAAGTCAATCTTATTTAGTTAATATCTGCTACCAACATTGAATTTATCGTGTTTTTTTCAATTATTCTTCTTAAAAGTCAATCTTATTTAGTTAATATCTGCTACCAACATTGAATTTATCGTGTTTTTTTCAATTATTCTTCTTAAAAGTCAATCTTATTTAGTTAATATCTGCTACCAACATTGAATTTATCGTGTTTTTTTCAATTATTCTTCTTAAAAGTCAATCTTATTTAGTTAATATCTGCTACCAACATTGAATTTATCGTGTTTTTTTCAATTATTCTTCTTAAAAGTCAATCTTATTTAGTTAATATCTGCTACCAACATTGAATTTATCGTGTTTTTTTCAATTATTCTTCTTAAAAGTCAATCTTATTTAGTTAATATCTGCTACCAACATTGAATTTATCGTGTTTTTTTCAATTATTCTTCTTAAAAGTCAATCTTCTTTTTTTTATCCTCCAAATTAGACCAGGGTCTCCAGAAAGATTATTTTTTAAGGTGTCTGCCACCAAATTTAACAAATAGGTAACTTCCTTTTAAAGATTCTCAGGTCTAAAATAATACAATTTTATGAAATTTAAAGGAAGAACATGAAAATACCTAAAATAAATTATTACAAAAAATAAAAACTAAAACAATTGGCTCGGAGAATAAAATTTTTTTAATTTTATAAGACTGGGAAATAAAATATTTTCTAAAATTTAATAAATAAACACTTTCAAAGATAACTAATTTAATTCTCAAAATAAGGTGGAAGAAAATTTTTCCTCCAACTAAGAGCCAATTACTTCATTAAATTATCACAAATATATACAAGTTATAGTCATCTTTCCATAATTATTATTATGCTTTTGTCCCAATCACATTATTATTAATTAATAAATTTAAAATTGGAAATTGGAAATTGTTTGACAAATTCAGTTCCTCCCCTAGCAACCACAGATTGTTTATAAACATCCAATAAACCTTTAAGGAATTGCCATCTTTCCAATTCGGTTTGTTTATTGAACCAATTAACATATTCTACTATTGTCCAGCCGGCTCTTTTAAAAAATAAAGAATTGAAAAATTTTAAGAAAATCACTTACGACTCGTGGGGAGATTTCAACTCCGAATCACTCACACAAATTAACTCATGTGCAATAAACCATTGTGGAACTGCATATAAATTTAATAGACGCTGAAAAATAAATTCTAAAAAATTTCTAGAGAATTTCAAAAAAAATTCCTGAATAGAAAAAATTTTCTCATCTCATTTTTCACAACCCCAAATGACAGAAAAAATATTTACCCCTGCCGGGACTCGAACCCGGATCGTCGGTTGACTATTCACAAAATAGGAGACCGACGCCTTCTCCATTAGGCCACAAGGGCAATTGAAAAGAAAAACAATTTTACTCTTAAATAGTCATTATAAAAAATAAATTATTTTTAACCGTTAAAGCCCCTGCTTGTTTCTGCTCTTCTTCCATAACATTAAAAATTTCTTCAAATTTATTAGGCATTGACTGAAGAAAACTTATTATTTGATTTGATGAATTTAACATTTTGGAATATTTACTGTCAAAAATCTGAAAAAAAAAATTTTTTTTTCGAAAATTCTTGAAAAATTTTTAAGCCAAACCTGCAATCCATTTTTACATAAATAATCAAAATCTTTAACAAATCTTTTTAAAATTAATTCTTTTTGTGGCCGTATAAGAGAAATATGCAGCAAATATTGTTCTATACAAAAATTTATAAAAGAAGGTAATACATCAAATGATTCATTTAAAGGTTTTAATTGAATACAATGCTGACGGAAAATTCTAAAAAAAAATTTTTTAATTTCAAAAAAAATTTTAACTAAAAAAATAATTTTAAAAGAGCCTCTTTAAGCTTTTAAAAATTCACACAGATTTTATCGAAAATAAAAAAAGGGATTCCAAATTAATTTAAAAACTTTTGAATGAATTTTTAAAAGAGAAAATTCAATAACCTAATTTTTAATATTTCCGCAAATTAATATTTTTAAATAAAAATTAAATAAAAAAACCTTAAATGACCACAAAGTTCTTTAATATAATCAGAAGAACTGGCTGAAGCATTAGACATATCTTCTTCATGCATTGAAGCCAAAACTAAAGAAACTAGTCCACGCATTGCATCTACCTTAAATTTTAAAAAATTCAAAAAAATTTTAATGTTTGCAGAGGATTTCAAAGGTTTTATTTCAGATAAACAGAATTCTCATTTATTGAGATTTTTCGAGATATCGATTCTTATTCTCGTCAGACCTCCCTAAACATAATTTACAGAGAAAATTAATTTTGGAATTAAATTATTGTCAGGTTGTGTAATTGAAAGGGTCAAAAACAAACGTGGGACTGAAAAGACACCTCAAAGTTCAAGCTTAATATTTTAATTTTTCTAGGTCGGAAGCTTAAAAAATATCCTAAAAAATAAAATTATTTTTGAAAAACGAAATGAAATTTATTAATCTACGCCTTGCTGACCTCAAAAATATTTTTGAATTTTTAATTAAAAAATTAAAATTTTTTACAATTGTTTCCAAAGCAGGTTTTAATAAAGCATTAAAAGGAGCACACAAATTAGGCCAATATCTTTAAAAATTAAATCAAAAAAATTTCAAAAAATCAAAAAACAAACTTAGTCATTTCATATCCAATATTTAAAATTAAATAATTTTGAAGTTGTGTTTTAGAAACTCTTCCAATAAACCTCAATTCTTCTTCCTCTCCAAATTTTAAATTATTTTCTAATTTTACTGCCAAATATTTTAATGCTTTTCCAATATTTATTTCCATTTCGCGTTGCAAATCTTTATCCCAATTGACACTTGACAATTCTGCACGCAATACTGCATTTAACTTTAAAAAATATAAAAAATTAGGGAAATCCAAAATTACCATCCTATAAACTTAAATTCTTTAAAAAAGCTGAAACATGTCAAACAAAATATTTAAAAGCTTTCAAATAAAATATTTCCTTTAAGGACCTCGAATCCAACTTTTGGACGGCCATAACTCGGCCAAAAGGATTTATATTAGAAATGGTTAAAAACCCAAGAATGTTATAGGTCGAAGTATGACTCAGGTACATAACTCAAAAGACAGTAAGCGGTAGACACGTTCTGGCCCAAAGTAGAAAAAAAATCAAAAATTAATTTTTTAAAGTTAAAAAATTTTTAACTTTACGTTCCGGCCCAAAGTACAAAAAAAGGAGAAAAACCAAAAATTAACAAGATTTTCTTTGATAACATTTTTGAAAGTTAAAAAATTTTTTTTAATTTAATAAACACAAACCTTTTCAACAATTATAGCCTCTCTTTTCTCATCTTGCTCCAAAATTTCATCAATTGCAGCAAATAAATTAGCAAGTGATTGGCTGTGAATACTTGTCTTTAATGGATGTAATGCATCTCTTAAATTGATTTTTAAAAATTTTTCAAAAATATTTAAAAAAAAACCTAATAACATTAGCAACAGAATCTGAATGTGACCCCAAAGATTTATAAATTGTTTGAACTAAACGCATTGCATATGGAGCATTTGCTGGGACCTTAAAATGAATTAAAATTAATTTTTCTTTAAATTTAGGGTTTATAATAGTCTAGGCCCTAATAAATTTGAAAGACCGAGCCTAATTCTTCAAAAATTCAAGCAATAAAAAATTATATTAGGGGAAGATTCAAGCAAATCATAGGGTTTCCTGCTTTTACAGAGATAGATCTGTGCTTATTCTGCAAAGATTTTTATCAATGAAAACAAAGCAACAACCACATTAATTAAAAAAATAAATACTCTGTTAGCAATCACTTTTCCAACAAGTCTAGCAAAATGTTGTGCATTATCAGTGCCTAAATAAATTACAAAAAATTCTAAAATTAAAAAAAAACCTAAAAGTTGAAATTGTTCCATTTGATTGTGCAATTTCGTTCCCAATTGAGGCAAAAATTTGTTAGCCTTTTCAGTATTAGATTGTGTACCTAATTGTAAAAAGAGTCCATCAAGTTCACGAAGTGACTCGTCCATTAATGAAGAAAGTTCTTTTTGATAAACTGTTGAGTTGTCTTTAAAAAAAGTTAAGAAGTTATAGAAAGTTAAATAAGTTAAGATAAATACAATTATAGAATAAAAATATAGGGTGGATGAAACAAATTATCTGTAAGATAGGGTTGTTCACAACGGGTTAATTTTTACATGTGTCGTCTCAAATGGGGAAATTTTAAGTACATTTGAGCTGCCACAGACGAAATTAATGGCCGAACAATTCTATTCTATTATAAAATAAAAAATCCAAAATCCATGAAAATATTTAAATCTCTGATCTAGCCCACTCTCTTTTAATGAATAAAAAAAGAAATGTTCAATAAAAATAATTGAAAAAAATTTCTAACAAAATTTCTAAAATCGTTGTTACAAAAATATTAAATTCCCAGCTAAACTCAACAATTGCTCCTTGTAAAAAAATCCAAAAAAATTCAAAAAACCTATCAATTTCTGCATTGCTTTCATTGTAGAATTAACAACACCAGCATTAAGTGAACGTAAAGAAGATCGAAGTTGTTCAAACAATTCTTGACGTATTTTTGAAACAATTAATTCTCGTTTGAATAGACAGCTTTCATGAAGCCATTTTAACTTTAAAAAAATTTTTAGATTAAAAAATGCTCCAAAAATATTTTCAAAAAAACCTTTAAAAGTTTATCATTTGATTTTATTAAGGAGACAAATTCTGTTGCATATTCAGCCTTTTTTAACAAATCCTTTTCTTCATTGCATAAATTGACCAATTCTTGGCATCTTAAAATAAAATTTTTAATTTAAAAAAATTCCAAAAAAACCTCAAAGCATCACCCAAAAGACGCGACATTTTTGTTAAATTAGCAATTGCGTGAACACTTGAACGGACATTATTCAACTTAAATTTAAAAATAAAATTTTTTAGAAAAGAAACACAAAATATAGAGAAACCTCTCCAAAAACCACAAAAACTTAAAGATGTTTTCCCCTCAAAAAATATAAAGACAACCTTGTTTTGCACTTCATTTGCTATTTGATCAAATTTTTTCGTTACAGAATCCATCTCATGTTGGAAATGGGTGTGGACACTGTCCAAATGTTCAATTGCAGAAACTTGTTCAAGTAAACGAGGATAATTCTCTTCAACCTAAACATTAAAAAAAGTTAATTTAGAAGGGCAATATGAAAGAAATAGAATTTTAAAAAATTCAGGTAGGGTTTAAGATCTATAAATAATGCCATTTCCCCCAATTTTTCATTGCCATCCCGCACAAAAATCAGTCGGCAGGCAACAAAACGTGGTCAAAGAAAAACGTAGTCTTTTTAAAAAATAAAACCGTACTCCTTGTCTAAGACGTGTATTCAAATCTCCCTGAATCATTTGAACTTTAGCCAAAATTCGTTCAGTTTCTGATCGTTCATTGGAAGAAACAATTCTTTTAAAAAATTCAGTTTCGCCTTCTTCACCCAATTGACCTGCAATAAATTGTTCAATTTTTTCTTGTGTAATATCCAACGGCATCTTACAATTACCTAATCTACTATAAAAAAAATTAACGACAAAAGAAGCAAAAGTATGATGCCGTAAATGCCAACACGCTGAAATACGAAAAAATCTCCCGCTTAGTACCAAAGGTTCCAGAGGATTTTATTTCGGCGTTTTTGGCATTACGGCGCGTTCACGGTTATAAATAACCGAATTAAATAAATTACTCAAGAAAATCTTTTATAATTTATGGGAAAATGTTCAAAAAACAAAAAAACAAAAATAACCTATTTTAATTTATTTTCTTTTTTTATTTTCATCTAAAGGCTTTAAATCTTTGAGAAATCCTTCAACATCAAAACGATTCCAAGTATCAAGGAATTGCTGTTCATAAAGTTCTACAACTACTCCATGTCCTAAAACACGTCTTCTTGACTCTCGTAAAGTAATTTTACATCCTTTTCCTTAAAATTTTTTTATTAAAAATTTTTTAAAAATTCCAAAAAATTTTAGAAAATTCAAGAAAAAACTCCAAAAAGATTTTTCTCAAAGAAATTTTTAAAATTTCAAAAAAACTCACTTATCGGCACTTCTCTAAGAAAGACTAAATAACCATTTGTAACTTCTCCAGGCATTAAAAGTTCATTATCAAAAAATATTCTACATCCTTTATCCCATGTTGTGCAAAAAGTAAGGACTGTGTGGCCAGAACGGATACCTTGTTTCCGACCATTTTCGTTTTCATTTAGCATGTAAAGCTTAATCTATAAATTGAAAAAATTAATAGTTAAGGGGAAAACAAATTAATAAATAAGTTTTTTTCCTATTTAGTAGAAAGTGTTCCGAAAATTTCTTTGAAAAAATTTTTCAACTATTCCATGTATTTAAAATTGAAAAAGAAACGTGTAAACAAATCATAAAAACAAAAAACCTTCTTGCCTTAACAATATTTGTCGTTTGCACAGTCCCAGGAGCGCCTAACCACATTCCTTTATGAACACCATCAAAAATCAAATTTTTACATAAAATTCCACATTGTTCTCCAGCCCGTACCTTAAAACAATTTTTTAAACAAAAAATTAAAAAAAATATACTTGATTAACAGTTTTTTTAAATACTTGAATTTCGCCAGCCGTTACTTTTTGGAAATGTTCAAATCCTCTAATTTCGAGCTGTTCGCCTTTTTTAAGCTGTCCCCTTTCAACTGTTCCAATCAAAACGGAATCTTTGCTGTTTGGAATTTTTATTTTGTTGGCTATTGGCATTAGAAACGAGCCTTCCTGGAAATTAAAAATAATTTATATAAAAGAACCGGGCAGACAGAGAAATGAAAAAATTAACAATTTTTGAAAAATCAATTTTGCGGACAATTTTTGCGGACCTATAGGTAAAATTCTAGACTGCTCATTGTCAGTTGAAAATCTAGGATAAATGTCCTTTTATTATCAAATTTCTTTGAGAAAACGTGATTTTTCTAAAATTAAAAATGAATAACCTTCGAACGATTTGGCACTTTTAAAGAGTCCAATGCTTTCAACAATTCATCAATACAATTGTGATCTTCTCCTTGTAAAGCCTGTAGAGCAGAACCATTAATTACTTTGGTGGTCTCACCTTTTAAATTTTAATTAAAATTGATTTTATAATTTAAATAACCATTAAAAGAGTAATCAGTCAAAAGTTCACGTGCTTCCATCTGCAAAATATTTTTTTAATTCTTGAAAATTTCTTGAAATTGGGATAGCGCTCAAAAAAGTTACAAGATAAAATTAGATATATTGAACCTCTCTAGACCTACTTAGTTAAAAACTAGGGTTGTCGGTCTTCGCAAATTCCTCGGTTGAAAATCTTCAACTTTTCGGTTCGGTTTGAAACCGAATAACCCAACCCTTCGCTCACTTCCACAATTTTATAAAAAAAATAAAAAAAAAACCTCGACTAATTCCAAATCATCTTTATCAACAAGATCTGCCTTATTAATAAAAACAATAACTTCTTCCAACCCAATTTGTTTAGCTAACATTAAATGTTCTTTTGTTTGAGGCATAACTCCATCTGTTGCAGCTATAACCAATATTGCAGCATCCATTTGCGATGTACCCGTTATCATATTTTTGCTTAAAAAATAAAGATTATTGAATTATTTATTGTGAAAAAAAATTTTTAAAGGCCTGAAAACAAAAATAGAAGCAAAAAAGTCAAAAGAAAAACATTTCCCACAAAGGGAAATGACAACACAACAAAAGGACTTAAAATAATTATCCTAATATACACCTAAAAATCAAACAAAACTTACATATAATCACTATGGCCAGGACAATCAATATGTGCATAATGCCTTTCTTTAGTTTCTAAAAAACTTTTTGCTAAATTCAAGAATAAAAATAACCATATTCTAAATTAGCAATGTTAATAGTTATTCCACGAGCACGTTCTTGCGGGGCTCTGTCAATGTCGTCATAACTGGTAAAATTTGAGATGTAAGAAAGGAAAAAGGGGAAAGGCAAACCTAATAAATTTTGCCATTTTATTTTTTGAAAGGTCTAAAAAAATAAAAATAAATTATTAAATAAAAGATTGTAGAAGACTCCGGAGAAGATTTTTTGAATAGGAAGGATTTATCGGTTGTGCATGGAAAAAGTAGAGGATATATGGTCAGGAAGTGGACAAAAGTCCACTTTATTGGGGGTTTTCCAATTTTTCAGCCATAACGCCCCCTACTTAAGAATGCCCCTGATTTAAAAAAAAGGAAAGGAACAAACATTTTGTAATTGCAGAAGATAAAGTAGTTTTTCCGTGATCAACATGACCAATTGTCCCAACATTTAAATGAAGTTTGGATGGCTTTTCTTGGGCAGTCGCTAAATTATTTTAAATAAATTTAACTCAATTTAAGCAAAATAAACCTTTTATGTTTCTAGCTATTGAATAAAAATACTCTAAAAATTGAATTTTAATTAAATTTAAAAGAAAACAACAAACTTGATGAATAATTAAGAGTTCTGGAAAATAAAGTAATTCTTGTCATGTTGCTGATAAATTTGAAGATAAAATAAATTAACTTCTAAAGTAAAATAAAATGTGGCAAAAAATAAATTTTTAATTTTAGGTAAATTGGCATAATGTAATAAGCAAAATACAAAATCCCAAAAAGTTAAAAATTCGACAAAAAATCACACTGGTAAAATACCACAAAAGAAAGTTATGACAAAAGATGACAAGGACCAAAATGCGACAAAAAACCACTGTGAGTAAAACATGACAAAAGATCACAGAAAAGGCTTAAAAATTTTCCTTCAGATTTTTCAATTCAGCATGGAGGAAATAACACAATCAATGATGGAAGAACTTTTACAAGAAGACGAATTTAAGGTTTATTTTTAGACAAATTTTTATTTTATTTTTTAACTAGAAATTATGGGTTGATTTGGCTGTTGAAATTGAAAATAAAATTCAAACAAAACATTTTTCTGTCAAAACTGTGCACTCTTCTGTTCCAAATTTGCCAACTTCTTATCAATCTACATCAAATTTTCATTTAAATGAGCCACAAATTGACTCAACTTTTGCCAAAATTTATAAGGAAATGGCTGTAGGGCTTGATTTGGTTACCAAAAATTTTGTTAGAGGAGGTTAAAATTTTACAAAAATTCTTCTAAAAATTCTCCCCATTTCTCAAGTCCATTTAGCCTATTTTTCTGATGACAAAACACAACAACAATCAAATTATTTTCGTCATGAAGCTTCTTCCCTTTATTCAATTCAAGTAATTTTAGAACGCTCTATTATTTCTAATAAATTTAATATTGCACAATTTGGTCTAATTTCTCGTAGAATTATTAAAATGCAACAACTTTTTGGTGTCTACACTTCTATGTGAGTTTTCCTCCTTGAAAATAAATTTGGGGAAATTTTGATTTTTTGTGTAGTGGGATAGTGTTCAGTTTTGACTTGAAGGGGGTCGAAGGTTCGAATCCCTTGTTGGGAAAACAATTTTTACTTTTGGTAGAAATTTGTTTTTAACTAGAACAGTGACTTTTATAGTTTTTTTATTTTACAAAAAGCCCTTACAACGTGGAGAATTGTACTTTTTTGGCAACTACACTTTATACAATTCACAAAAGATTTTTTGATTATGGAAAGTTTTATGAACCAGAAAATACAAGATGTGAGGAGGCGAAAAAATTAGAAAGTGTTATTGAATGTTTTGGAAGAATTGTTTGCCAACGACTTGAAAAGGTTTTTATTTTATTTCTTATAAGAGAGTTTATGGCCAAAACATTTTTTTGAAGTTTTCCCCTCCAGTTGGAAACAGTAATAGGCCAGGTTAGAAAAAGTTGGGTCGAATTTCAGATCGGGTTTTCAAAATTTCTTCGAATCATGGTTCAGGTCGAAAAGTCTGGATATCATGTTTCGGTAACCCAATCTGGTTGAAAATAACATTACCCTTAATTTTAATCTCTATAAATTGCCCTTATTAACTAAAAAAATCATAATTTTATTTTAAACAGATGCTCTTCTCTCTTTTAAATAAGCAAAAAATATTACCCAAATCTCAACCCTTTGTAAATTTTATAAAGAACGAATTCTGTGGTTCAAAATCTCCTTCAGACACTCAAACACTTCTAACTCGTATGGAATTTTTTAAATAAATTTAAAAAATTTTTTTAGGTTTTCAAGATTGGAGTCCAGCCCATCGAAAAGGGTTTCTTCTCTCTCCAGAGTTGGAATATTCAAAAACGAGGATGGCTTTAGCAAGGAAACGATCAGATTCTATGAGAACGAGTGGTCCTAGACAGTCTCACCCTCCTATTGTTGGAAGGAGATGAAACATGCCTATGTTTCCTCATCCACTTACATATCCTCCTATTATTCAACAATAACCAAGGGCGTATCCAGGGTCGGATTCCAGGGGAGAGGCTAAAGTGGGGGTGTGCGCCAACACCTTGGCCTTTATAATCTCAATAATTTTTTGATTAATGGGAAAACGGCTCTGGATAAGCTCAATCATTTCTTGACTAATTGGAAATTGATAACTCAAATTTTAATTTTTTTTCAATTTTATTGTAAAAGCACTTTTTACGACGAGGTTAAATAAAAATAATCAAAATTTTCTCAAATTTTCAATGGTTTTATATTCCCAAAAAATCCATTTACTTATGTTTTTTATTTTTTAATATCCATTTTTTATTCCGCATCAATATCCCTTTGTCGTCCTCCCAACATTGCATCTGGAATTGGCGGTGGTAAAGAAACTGGTGTAACATTGACCCTGTCGTTGTCTTCTTAAATTAAAAAAAAATTAGAAGGCTTTAGGCCTTAAAAATAACCTGGCAAAACAAGCGCTAAAACAATTGGTTCGTCAGCCCGAGCATTTTTTGGGGTAAATCCCGCTTCTTGAAGAGTCTGCTTTTCGTCTAAAACCATCCATTCTGTGCGTTGTTCATTTGGAGGTACTCGAAGTGATTGACTTTTTGGAGGAACCTGAAAATATGTGAATTTTTAAATATTTTTCCCAGCGAATTTAGTAGAAAACACATATTTTTGGCTATGTAGGGCTATCGATTTCAAACTCCGAACCAAAACCCCAAAGATCTCCTAGTCAGTTCTGGTTATCCGGAGGTTCCCCGACAACCCAATTAACAAGACACCCATCAACCTTCCACAAACCTTCAAAATAACTTCAATCGCCATCTTTAAATCTGCTGCAGTCCAATTTTCCCGAGCCTGTAACATTATATGTTGCTTTCCTCGGCATACTTCAAAGTAAAGCTCTTGAAACTAAAATAAGCAAATAAAAATGTAAAAAATTTTAAATAACCATTTTCCTATCAAACTGACGTCCTTCTATGGAAAAACAAAATTTTAAAAATTTGATAAAAAAATAAAAAATAATTTTAATTGGTTGATTATTAAACAAAATTATTTAAAAAATAGAATAAAACATCTAACGACACTCTTCATTTTATTTGACAAAAATTAAAAAAAAACAAAATTTCTAAGAAAAATATCAAGAGGTCGAATTAATAATTCTTTTAATATAATCATAAAAATAGGAATCGGAATAAAATTTTTTTTAATTTTCAAAAACTAAATGATTTAGGTCTTAATTTATAATTAAATTTAAAGGAGATTAAATTTACTTAAAAATTATTTTACCTAAAATTACAAAAATTTTTGGTCCGATCCCTAAAAACATTAAACTTAAAAGGAGCTTACTTTCGAAAAGAAATTAAAATATTCATGCATCCCAAAAAAGTCGGAAATTTCTCTTCTTTTGAATGCTATTTTTTGCCGCAAGACGCTTTTTATATAATCACAGCAATACGGAAAGTAAACTCCCCTTAACTAGAAAAAAATTTTCTTATTTACCAAACAAAAAAAATTTTTGTGGAGTGTTGGGGGTGTCAAAACAATCATATATATTCATTATATGAGCTCTAATCTCCAAAACAATGTTTCCAAATCCTTTCTTCGACAATTCAAAAGACGGTCCCCTCAGCCGGTTGTGAAAGCTTTTGATTCTCCTTTGCAGTCATTAAATGCCTAAAAATTGAATTTTAATTTATTTTTAAATTAAGAAAAACCTTCGAATGTCTTCAAGCACAGTCTTTATTGAATAAGAACTGTTCCACTGACGTAATGATGGAACTGTACGTTTGTCCAACTAAATATTTGAGATTTTTTTTAAATATATTTTCAAATTACTTAAAAATCTCCTCATTGTTAACCTAATAGTCTAAAAATGAATTTTTTCTAGACAAGCTTTACCATGAGGTTCACACTTAAAGTAAATTTTGTTCCCAAAAGGTCCTAACTCCTATTTATTTAACAACATTTATAAAGAATTTAAGAAAAATTCATACAAGAAATTTCCATCAAGTTACACATGAGAAACGTTGAAAGATCTTTAAAAACGCTAATTTAAAAAATTTCTCACGCGGCAGGCAAAACTTCCTAATAAAATTTCGAGGTAATACATAAAAGTAAAGTCTGGGTATGAACCTGACCTAATTTTCAAATTAACTGACTAAAGCGGAATCCAAGGCCTGTATTCCAGGAACTATTCCGGCAAAACCTAAGCTTAAAAATGCCTCGTCTCAAAAAAAACAAAAGTAAAAAAACAAATACCAATCCATTTTGCTGACTAACACCATTCAAATTTATTTTTGTAGTGAATCGAACAATCGGCGGCTCTTTTGGATAATTTGGACCACATTCAACCCGCAAATTATAAATTCTGCCTTCATAAGGTGTCTAAAAACAATTTTAGAAAAATCCAAAAATAATTTTAAAAAACCCTGCTTGGTCCAATAATCATTCCAGTCCATCGGGACAATGCCATATCATCATCGTCTTCAAGTCCCCAAGATATATTGCCATCACCTTTGCCTTTTTGCCCGTCTTCTAATTCTTCTAAAAGTCGAAAATTGCGAGGAACTTCAACTGAAATAATTTGCTTGAATTTAAAAATTTCTCTTGGAAATTAACCTCCAGCCATAACAAGTCTATTATTTTAAAACAAATTATTTTTTAAAAAAATCTGAAAAAACCGAAAAGAATTTAGGAAGGAGAAATTAAAAATATAAGAAAGCTACTTAAATCAATGCTACCAAAAATCAGAAATTTAATAAGAAAACTTGTAAAAGTACAAAAGCTTTTGTAAAAAAGCAGCTGACAAAAAAATTATTTGGATAAAATGTCATCTTAAACAAAATGCCAATTATAATTATGAACGGGCAAAAATTACAGAATACAAACTCTAAATTGTGTCCTGTAATTTTACAGGTCACAAAACTCAAAATTAGTAAACTCCTTTGCTGAAAAGTCAGATAATTTACCCAAAAAATTCCCACGAGTTAAACTAATTCATGAACATTATTAATTAATTCTTAAGCATCGTCTTCAAGTCCCCAAGATATTTTGCCTTTTTGCACGTCTTCTAATTCCTCAAGAAGTTGAAAATTGCGAGGACCTATAGGAGGAGGACATCCCCGACCCCTTGGAGAACAAACCCTAAATATAAAATGGAACTAAATAAAAGATTTAAACAATTAAAAAATTCTAATTAAAAATTTAATTCTCACAAACAAACAAATCCAAAAATATAACACAAGAACAAACACAAAAGAAAATATGATGCAACGCCATTTGTGGCAGATATGGACTTGTTTTGGTTTTTATAATTTTGTGAATTATAGTATAATAAAATTTTTATATTTAGATTTTCCAATCCGTTCTTTTTATCCTTTTTTCTCCATTATTGAAGCAGTCTTCACCTCTTATGGCTGCAGTTGTTTGGATTGTACAATTGGGCTGACAATACTTTTATATTTATGTTTGGGCTTTTATTCTTTTTTATATTATGGCTAATTTTTTATCTACAAAATTTTTTAGACTTAATTCAATTTTTATTGATGGCCTTTATTTATCCAGATTTTATTGCTCCACTTTTTGATAAATTTACTCCTCTTCCAGAAAGTAAATTAAAAACAAAAATTGAGGCTCTCACTAATCAAGCTGGATTTCCTCTTGAGAATATTTATGTTGTAGAAAGTTTTATCTTTAATTTTTTTTATTATAAACATTTTTATTTAAAAGGATCTAAACATTCATCTCACAGCAATGCTTTTATTTGTGGATTTTGGAAAAAAGGATTGTCCTTTATGATTTTTCTAATTAAGTTGGATTTCCACTTGAAAATCCTAAGCAGTTTTCGGTCACATCGATTGAGAACTGGGAATTTTAAAGTCCCAAAGATCGAGAAAAATATTTAAAAACCTATTTTGAATCATAAAGGACAATCCTTTTTTCCAAAATCCACAAATAAAAGCATTGCTGTGAGATGAATGTTTAGATCCTTTTAAATAAAAATGTTTATAATAAAAAAAATTAAAGATAAAACTTTCTACAACATAAATATTCTCAAGAGGAAATCCAGCTTGATTAGTGAGAGCCTCAATTTTTGTTTTTAATTTACTTTCTGGAAGAGGAGTAAATTTATCAAAAAGTGGAGCAATAAAATCTGGATAAATAAAGGCCATCAATAAAAATTGAATTAAGTCTAAAAAATTTTGTAGATAAAAAATTAGCCATAATATAAAAAAGAATAAAAGCCCAAACATAAATATAAAAGTATTGTCAGCCCAATTGTACAATCCAAACAACTGCAGCCACAAGAGGTGAGGAAATCCATGCTTATGGTCAGCATAGAACGTTTCATAAGAAAAGGCAATTAATTCAATTTCTGCTTCAATAATGGAGAAAAAAGAATAAAAAGAACGGATTGGAAAATCTAAATATAAAAATTTTAAACATTATACTATAATTCACAAAATTAAAAAAAAACCTCTCCAATCTTTGGCCATAAAACAAGTCCATATCTGCTAAAAATTGACAACAACCAAGAAATTTTTACATATAAGGAGATGGTGAAAGCAATGTTTTAATTTTTAAAATTATTCTCTTCTTAAATCTTCTTTTAAAGTGTTTCTTGATCCTCGTCCAGCTTTAATTGTCTTCTGATTAGACGAACTTTTGACTTGATTGTATCCCATGAATAATAGCATCCAAGTAGATGACGTTCTCTTTCCGGTATTCCAATTAAATTATAAGCACTACGAGCATGGAGAATTCTTGTATTGGCCCAAAGAACTGTGTCCCCTAATTTTTAAAATATTTTAAATTTTGGAAAAGAGAAAATTGTTGAGAGAAAGCAAACGAAAATTGCTATCCTATTGTGCCATAAGGCGAAATTAAAAAAATCTCTTCCTAAAAATAAAGGCCCATCTTACCAGAATTAAGCGAGAAAATAAGTTGATTTTCAGGTAAATAGCACAATTCAGTGAACAATTTAAGTGAAGAATAAATATTTTGAACAAGTAAAGGGTCATTTGCAGCCATATCCAAAAACCAACTGAAAAAATAAAATTTATATTTTTTTAAAAGATAATTAACCTTCTCATGATATTTCCAAATTGCACTTGTATAAGTCCAGATTCATCGGTTCTGTGATAAAAAAATAAAATTTTAATCAGTAAGCCTTTTGATTTTTTCAATGTAAAAATGCTCCTGCTTTACTGTGTACACTCTTATTCGTAAAAAAATTCGGGTTATGGCTAGGCATTCGGAAACAGGTTAGACAAAGAAAAAGTGTATAGCACTGGATCAGTATATAAGAGAAAATTGGAGACTTGGAGTGGATTTGAGATTGGAGCAGAAATAATTTTTGGAGATTGGAGCGGAAATAATTTTACAAAAAAAAATTCTAAAAATATACTTGAACGTTTTATGCCTGGCCACCATAGAGAAATCAATTCTTTCCTCTTTATCTTGAAATCCTTTAACATTATGAACATCATAACCTTCTTCAATAAACTCCAAAGGATAATCACGGAGAATTTGGTATTCTTTAGGGTATTTTAATGACATCTAAAAAATTATTTTTGTTTTTTTGCGATAAATTTATTAAAAATAAACCTCTTTAGCAATAGCAAATCCATCAACAAACATACTTTTCCCCCCACCACATTCGGACTGATTACACATATGAAGCAATTGAAGTTGTGGTGGATCTTGTAGAGATGGAAAGTCTGTGTGGTAGGGCAATTCTCCTGTGTTTGCATACGCCATGTTACTTGCATCCGGTTTAGGGCAGACTTCGAAAGTTTCACTTCAAAAAGCAATATTTTTAGTAAATAAAATTCCTAAATTAACCCAAAAAAAACGAACAGGATAAAAATCCCCACCAATAATTAAAGATGGAAGGGATGACTAACAAATAAGAGCTCTCACACACTTTTTAAAGACGAGCGTGTTAACAGATACCCCACCATCTAAACACGCTAAAGACAGGCGGGATATTTAAGAGTTACAAAACAAGAGAAAACAAACCCAAAATGTGTAGGTTGTACCATTCCAATACGTCGAATAATACTTGAAAAAACTTCATTTCTTAAGTTTGGACCATATTCCTGCCCTCTGAGTACTGCAATGCCATCCACACAAACTGACTTGAGAAAATCATGTAATACCTGCGAAAGCAAAATAAACCTTATTGTTAGATAATTGTTCTTGTTTCTCTTTATTATAACCTTCAATTATAAAGGTTCCATAAAGTCCGGAAAAAATTTTTAAATTCGAAAAAGAAAAACCAAAAAGACAGGAGAGTCCAAATCCAAGGTTTAATCATAAAGAAGGTGATATTTTGGGCTAACCAAAAGTCCCCAAAAACCACAAAAACGTGTTTTTATTAAAAGATTAAAAAACAAGCAAAATCCACCCCAATTAAAAAACCTCGTAACAAACCACCCATTTCTTTTTCTCTTACTTTGTCATCTTCCAAAAACGATTGATGAGAAAACTGGAAATGATTTTTGCTCGTTGGTCCTCCATCTTCCCAGAGACGAATGCATTCACGACCAAGATAAATTTGTCGTCTCTTCTCTATAACTTCTTTGCTGCCAGGGCAATGAGTTCGCAGCCATCTCTGTGTATAACTGGAAAAATAGAAGATTTATTTTATTAGAAAATTTTGAGGAAAGGTAGGACATGTTTTTGGGTGATCACAAAAAAAACTTTTTTGGCAAATATTAAATGGTCAAAAATCTTCAATAATCTGACAGATTACTAAAAACGTGATCGTCCAAAATTTGCGAATTTAAAAAATAAAAATCGATAAAATAAAAAATATTTACCGACTAACAACATTCCCTGGCCATTTAACAATCAAACCATTAGAATTCAATCGAAAACTGAGAGGCTCAACGTTTACATCAAAATCTCGCATAGTATGTAGTCTTCCCTAATTTAAAATTTTAAGAATAATTTGTAATATAGCCAACACTGTTCACCGACACCACATCCTTTTGCCATTTATCCTGCTCCCCGACCTCTTATCGATTTCCCAGTTTGAACAGTTAACAGGACAAATAGACAAAAAGCGTGTCGGCTAACAGAGTTCATTTTAAATTTTAAAAATCTATACCTTCATAGCATCAGAAATTACATAAGTTTTACCATCTAGAGAACAGTCTCTGAGCCAAACGTAAGGAAATAGTCTTTGTGATCCTTAAAATAAATTTATTTAATCTTTCAAATTTACTATAAAAGAATACCATCAGTAGTTAGTCCGGCGCCCGTGTCGCCTGTCAAAAATGATTTTAGTTAATCAATCAAAATCAAAAGGTGTGAAGTCATTCCCCTTCCTCACCAACCAAAAGGTTTTGAGACTTTTCTTCCCCCTCTCTAATAAAAGGTCTCCCTCACCCACCCCAAACATATTAAAACCTTTCTTTCCCACTTCTTCAGCCACCCACCCCTCTTAACCAAAAGGTTTTGAAGCTTTTGCTTCCCCCATCCACCCCACAAACCAAAAGCTCTTCTTTTGTTTTCCCTCCCAAACCAAAAACTATTGATATCCCCAAATTATGCAAATGCCTCGCGCAAAAAAAGCTTTCTTTTTTGTCCAAAAGATTGCGCAATTTTTCCCTCCAAAATTTTAAAATCTTTTCTTTTAAAAAATAAAAGGGGTGGAAATAAAAAATAAGAAGGAAAAATACTGTAATAGGGAAAGAGAATAAATTGATGAAAATAAAAAACAATAGAGGAAAAAGATAATAAAAAATAACTATAATTAAAATATAAATAAGGTAAAATTAATGGAAATATTGAATAAAAATAAAAAAATATAATTTAAAAAACAAATTCAACAATTACTCGTCGTCTCGTCGTTTACACCTAAACTTAATATTTTCTCAAAATTCCCTTCTTTTTTGGAATTTAATAAAATTCCTTTTTATTCAAATTTTTAATATTACCAAACCCTTTTCTTTTACTTTTCCAGATTTATTGCATTTCCTAAATTCTTCTGCTCTCCTTTATCTGGAAATAAAGGTATTACGAAATCCTTTCCTCTTCCTTTTTTTTATGCAAATTTAACTTTCCTCCCCGACTGGAAATAAAGGGCAAAAATAAAAGTATCTTGGAATGTTCCTTTTATGTAAATTCCCAAAAATTCTTTGTTTCCCCTCTTATGCAAATTTAACGACCTTCCCGACTGGAAATAAAAGGAAATGGAAGTATGAAAATTTCCTTTTCACCAAAATTCCTATTCTAACAATCATCCATCACTCAAAGGATCCTTAAAAGTAAAGGATTTTGAATTTCTTTCTTCATTCTTGAAATTTTTTGAATATTTACTACGTTTGAATTATTTTATTATTGAACAATGCCTCCTCCACCTACAAAGAAATCAAAGATGTTCCTGATCAACAATTTACTTGATTTGCAATCAGGAGGAGGTAAATTTTTCAAACATTTGGGAGAAGAAACCAAAATCACCCGTAAATTTAATCTTACTAAAATATCGACAAAATTTTTAATATCTGGTTTACCCGATGATCCCGAAACCTTATTGAAAGAACTCTTCCAAAAATGTATTGACCAAACTTTGGAAATCAGTCGGGATAATCAAATTGACCCTGATCAACTTGGCTGTACCATTAGCAGTCAACTGTTGGAAACAGACATTTGGATCCCAATCCGTGAAATTACTCCCAACACGGTGGATTCAATACTTAACCAATTCCTAAAAGTCGCCCAATCAAAGAAACAGGATCAGGGAATGCTCTGGGGCGAACCCTTCACCGTCTCCGTTACTACCGTAGATAAGAAGAATTTAGCTAAAACACGAACTATTCAAGGTAGCGGCGGCAAATCTACTCGTCGGATCAGTGAAAAAGCTTTGATCAAGATCCGGAATTCCGACAACTTTTGCCTATTTCATGCCCTAATGGCTTCTTTTGTTTATTCAATCTGTTCCTGGTCTAGAAGCAAATTTTATGACTACATACACAACAGAAAAGGCACTCGACGACTTGAACAGGACACTAAGAATTTAATGGCAAATGTGAGAGCTCCACTAGATCAGGCTAGCTATAATGCAATGGATTGGGTGCCTAAAGTAGTGGATCATTGGAATTCAATGGATGAAGGTAGATTTAAAGTTTTTATTTTTGGAGAATTGGATGAGAAACCTATTTTTAAATATGGGATTGAAAATTATACTACTCCAATTCTTCTTTATTTTAATAATAACCATTTCGATGGAGTACGAAGGGCAGGTGATCTATTCGGTAAGCCATATTGCCTGGCCTGCGAGAAGGTGTACCACAGACAGAATGACCACGCTACCTCCTGCAAAGCAAAGTGTCAAAACTGCTCCAGGATTGGTCCCAACTTCCCCTGTCAACCTTTGAATAACTACTCCAAACTATGTAATGGTTGTTCTAAGGAATTTAATAATGAAGACTGCTACAACCATCACCTTAAATTTAATTTTTGCAACAACTCCAAGAAATGTGAGAAGTGTGGCGTGATTTGGAATATAACTGTCAACAATCGGAATGGGCGTACTGGTCATGTTTGTTCAGAGCGCTACTGCAACACATGCTTTAGTTTCCACGATCCAAAAAGAGGTTGTTACATTAAACCTCTGACTCCAAGGAAGCCAAAACCCTACCGATTTATCGCCTTTGACTTTGAAACTATGCAGCACAAACAAGGCGAAAAGGGGAAACTTCATGAGGTGAATTTTATTTCAGCAAAAATCAATTGCCCCGAATGTATTAGTAAGGTAAACAACGATTGTACTGTTTGCGGAGAGGATCGAACTATAACCTTCTCCCATCAACCTTTCTCTAATACATCAGTGGATCAACAAAATATTACAAATGATCCCCTGACCGATTTTGTGGCTTGGATCACCAGTTTTTCTACTGATACGGTAGCCTTCTCTCATTTTGGAGGAAGGTTTGATATGGTCTTGGTCTTTAAGGCGTTATATCTCCAGGGTCTGACTCCCGACATGATCAAGAATGGAAACAAAATGTATGAAATGAAGGTGAAGAATGATAAGAAATGCTGGATCATCTTTCACGACACCTATAATCTTATGCCTATGCCGTTGGCTTCTCTGGTACCGGCATTTGCTCTACAAGTGGAAGATAAACCTTTCTTCCCTCATCTGTCCAACAACCCAAAGAATTATGGGAAGGAAATCTACCCAACTAAGGAAGACTACCTAGCTAATGGGATGATGCCTGAAAAGAGGGCTCAATTCGATAAATGGTTCGACCAGCACAAAAATGAGCCATTCAATCTGGATGAACAACTAGCAGCGTATTGTACTAATGATGTGGATATCTTAATGGCTGCTCTTGTTGCCTTCAGAAAAGAATTTTTGGAGGTTTCCAAGGGACTTGATGTTTTGCGAGAGTCCATGACTATAGCTTCAGCCTGCATGAAGCATTTCCGGATGAACCATCTCAAACGACAACATGTTGGCATTGTACCGGAAAAAGGGTATGATAATGTGGACAACCAAAGTTTGTTGGCACTCCGATTCCTCAAATGGTACTCTGAAAAGAATATGGTCAACATTAGGACAGCCCATTCAGAAAATGGAGAGAAGAAGATGGGTAAATATAAGTTAGATGGATGGGTAAAGGAGAAGAAACTGGCTATTGAGGTAAATGGGTGTTGTTGGCACGGATGTATCAAATGCTACCCAGATAATGATACAAAACTCCCAACAGGTCTTACTGCTGGTCAACAGCGACAAAAAGATGAACAACGTTTAAATTTCATCAGGAATTTGGGAGTTAATGTGGAAGTTTATTGGGAGTGTGAAATA
The DNA here is from genome assembly GCA_902706615.1 of Meloidogyne luci. NCBI lineage: Eukaryota > Metazoa > Nematoda > Chromadorea > Rhabditida > Meloidogynidae > Meloidogyne > Meloidogyne luci. The sequence goes on along the minus strand of CACSLI010000183.1, from coordinate 1,858,948 downwards.
AGGGCTATGGTTTCGAAAGATTATGAAATGAGGAAAATGTTTAAGAATTATTTAGACGATGGACCAATCAATATTAGATCAGCATTTTATGGTGGAAGGACTGGTCCACTCAAGCTTTTCCACAAGGCTGAGCCTGGACATAGAATTTCTTACTACGACGTAACTTCCCTCTACCCGTTCATTAATGTCTCCACAAGATACCCAGTTGGACACCCTGAAGTCCACGTCATCAACAAAGATGTCAATTGGACTAAGCCTGAAGACAACACTTATACTCTTGCTCTTCTCAAACTTTTCATCATCCCACCACGAAGTATTGATATCCCCGTCCTACCTATGAAAATTGGGGAAGATGATGATGAAAGACTGCTCTTCCCGCTATGCTCTACTTGTGCCAAAGAGCACCCACATGGAGATGTGAAGGAAAATTACTGTTGCCCTCACACAGACCAACAAAGAGGGTGGGTGAGCACCTGCACATCGATTGAACTAAATGAGGCCCTCAAGGAGGGGTATGTGGTGACCAAATTATTTAGAGTGTTGGAATTTAAAAGTTACGACGACACCCTCTTTAGACCATATATTAGTGAATTTATGGCCCAGAAAATTCACTCTTCTGGCTTCGATAGTGCCATCAAGGGTGACAAGGAGAAAGAAGATAAGTTTATGAAAGAGTGCCTGGAAATGTTTGGGATTAATATAGAAAGGGAAAAGATGGTGGTCAATAAGGGTAAGCGGACACAAGCAAAATTGTGTCTAAACAACTTGTGGGGTCGATTCTCCCTTAGAAATTTCGGACTTTCTCAGTGCAAAATTACTGACGACCCAAATGAATTGGCTAAAATGTGCGACGACCCTTCCATTACAATAAATTCAATTGATGAGCTTACAGAGGATGTCATTCTCATCAACTACATCAAGAAAAAAGATTGGGTGGAAGAACATGATTCATCAAACGTCATCATATCGCTTTGGACTACCTCAGCAGCGAGAATTCACCTTCTGCATGCCATGCAGAAGGTTGTCAGGACACAAGGCTGTCAACTACTTTACACAGACACCGATTCATTAATTTTTTCTCACCCGGACAACAACTGTCCACTCTTTTTAGGGCCTCATCTGGGTCAGTTTACGGATGAGTACCCAGACTTTGATATTTTGGAGTACTGCTCTGGGGGCGCTAAACAATATGGGCTGAAGCTTCAAAAGAGGTCCACTCCCAACGCTGAGCCGGACTATGTTCTCAAAGTCCGTGGGATGACGCTGAACTGGGATGTGATCAACAATCAAGGTCTCTGCTACGAAAATTTTAAGAAGCAAGTTTTCGATTTCACAAAATCTGATAATGTTCCAATTTTAATCAAATATCCAAATTTTCTTAGGCCATCTATTAAAGATGGATCAATTATTACTCAACCCCTCACAAAAATTTATAAACCTTATGTCGGTAAGGGCATTGTCCGCCCTTCCGATTTTGTTGTATTAAATTTTGGGTATATTAATAATCGCCATCCTAGAATTTTATTGTAATTATAGGGTTGGAAAGTAGCCAGGGGTACGGGCACCCAACTCTATACCAACTATCGAATGTTGTGAGGAAATCCTCACATTGGAAATCGGTAGTAGTGGACTTGAGTATAAATTCTCACTTCCCTGGTTGAGTTTGGGCATGCCTGTCAAATGGCGAAGCCACACTCCTATCTTTTACAATTTTTTTCTATTTTTTTATCAATAAAGATTTTTCTTATTTTTAATAGATATTTAACACCATATTATTGTATTAATTTTATTCGTGATAAAATTTTAAAATACAATTTTGCAAAAATTAATAAATAGGAGTCACAAGTTTTAGGGATAAAATTGCATAATTAAGGAAACAAAGATGTAATTTTAAAAATATTAAAAAATTAAGAGAAAGAAGACATCGTTTTTAGGGGTAAAATTACATAATTAGTGAGACAAAGTAGTAGATTTCAGAATTTAATAAAAGGAGTTGTTCTTTTTAGGGGTAAAATTACAAAATTAAGAAAAAGAAGATGAAATTTATCAATTTCCATCATTTTCAGTGCACACGGGTGTGTATGGGTGTGCGTGTGTTATATGTGCGCGTGTTTCAAGGGTGCGTGTGTTTTTACCATTCATCTTGACTAAGGTCTCCCCTATAAATTTCCATCTCATCTTCAAATTCCTTGTCCATAAATATTTCAGGACTATCTGGAGGAGAAAATTTTGCCTTATCTGAAAATTCCGATGACAAGCTAGGAATTTTCTCTATCTCATCATCAACAAATTCCAATAACTCGATAGGATAAAATCGATCCTTAGCCCAAGGGCGATGTTCGATTACACAATTTAGGTACGGGTTCTTAAGTTGTATACGATGTCTTGTGTAAAAATGTTGTGCTATGCTAATATTATATGGACGTCTTAGGCGTCCATAGGCGCGAATTCTATTTGCGCCTTTTTGTGTAATACCTCCAAATCGAAAGGTCTTTCTTTCAGAGTCCTTGTTTAGGTAAGTTGTGCGGACTTTACGATCCAAAAATTTTGTTAGTACACAAACTCTTGTTTGAGGGTTATCTAAATGTCCGGCTAGGCTACGGACGGAGCAGTCTAGAAAGCGAGCAATTTCCTCAATAACAAGAACCATTTTGCAAGAATGAATATTTTGGTAAAAATTCTGTCCTTTTATACACACATGTCGGTCACTCGACAATTCTTTGTAACACAATCCTCGCATAAATCAAACTTTACAGTGACCCCATTTTCATATCTCACTAATTTATCTTCCGAATGGAATAGTTTTTCTCTACATTCTTTACAGAAATAAAACTGAAGTACATATTTTGGTTTGGTAAGCTTCCATAAATTTTTGTCAAAGACAAAATACATAGGTTTGCGAGAATTTTCCTCAGACATTATAAATGTTTGAATGAATGAATTCGACGACTATTTATACTCGTCCCACGACAAAAACTAATTAATCATTTTATTTACAATGTTTTGCACAAATATATCAGGGTCATTAATCTTGTCTAACATTTTAAGATATTGAGTGAATGTATAGCCTTTCGAAAGAAAATAAATAAAAGAAATACAGTGGTGAGCACAACAATCAGAAGTGAGAGACTGGTATGCTCTCAAATTCCTAACAACAGCAGAAAAATTTTTTAAAAATGAATCAATAATGCATATGCTTGTGGGTAAATTTAAACTATCAAAGTAGACCACTTGCTCACTTGTTTGTACATAAATTGAAATCCAGTGGGAACCTTGATATCCTTGGGGGTCCAGGTTTACAACTAAAACTTTTCCTTCTATAGGGTTGGGCAGATTGTTACACGGGAAGCATCCTTGGAATAGGTGGCTGGTTTGTGGGTTTGACCTCAATATTGTTGTTATCTGGGTGTTGTACATTATTTTTATAAGTTTTTAGCCAAAAAATTGAGCGAAGTTGGTAAATAATTAAGCTTGCTATGAGCATAATATATAGGCAAATCAGACCCCAACAAAAGACATGTCCATATATATCCCTAGGTGTTTCATTACAGAGCGAAGGAAGGTTTTCAAAAGGGAACGTGGCAAAGTTAGGTGAAGAGGCCGATATTCTTGGTTGGGTTGTATTTTTCTTAGGGTATCCCATTTTATTTAGATACTCCGCATACTCAGGAATCTCTTGTAATTCTTCCATAGCTTCTTTAGTTAGTCCAATACACGGAGTAAATATCCGAATTAAAAATAAAGTCACTAAAATTCCTTTCATTTATTCAAATGGTAGTGTCACTTGCTATTGTCCGGTTTTTATCTAGCATTATAAGGGAGTCCGCCTCACCCATAACAACGAGCATGACTCCGCCCTCGGGGACCGGTTGACTAAATTTAATATGCACAGCTGTAGTTCCATTCTTTATTAGGTCAAATGTCCCACTATTATCATCCCCACTGTTTGTCAAATTAAAAACGTAAATACAGTGAGTTTTTCCAAACTGTTGGTAAGTGATTCCATTATTTTCAGAGGAGTTTGTCAGACCTGTAGCCTCATTCATATCATGAAATGCCCTTACATATCTCCCATTTTTATAGTCAAAGTCATAGGGGGCCTGGGGGTATGGTCTTCCGTTGGCAATAATACTAATTTCTCTAACATTAAAATGTTGGAAATTGAAGGGACTCCTTGCTATTGTACCTACATAATCCGAGTTTGCAACTAGACCAAGGGTAATTCTTCTGGGAATTTGGTCCATGAACAAGTTTGCGTTAAATTCATATCTACCCTGGCTTATGAAAAGAGGTTTCATCATAGTCTTTCTTATTGAATATCTTGCTGGTTTAGTTTCAAGTTTTTTAGCAATATCTAGAGAGAGCCCGTCCATAAGATCAACCTTTTTGACGTACAACTTACAGCTTACAATTTCAAAATTGTAAGTTATTGGTTGGTCAACTCCAAGTACTGGAGGGGCAATTAATACAAATTTCATGTCATTTGGAAGTATTTCAACATCAATTTCGCAGTGATTTATTAGATAGAGAGGTTGATTGAATATATCTGCATCAAGTTTAGAAATGAATTGTGCAGTTTTACTTGAAGAAAATAAATTTTTTCTTGTATTGTACGCTGAGCCATCCTCAAGTTTCAAGTCCGAGTCATAGAAATAACCTGCAGCGTTCAAATGAGAACTTTTTGCCCCTTGCGAATAAGATAATTCGTGAGAAAAATAAGTCTTGTAGGCGTAAAGTGAGTTTGAATTAAAAATTTCCCTCCCATTTACAGTAATTCTCATATTATTAATAAATGTCTGACCTATTAGTTGTATAGGTGCTACATTATCTGTAGCAGCCAGTTTGACCAATTTTCCATCTTCACTTTCCTTTTTTATACGAAATTCTGTAAACAGGTAGACTTTTGATAGATCTATGTAATTTTGACTACTATGAATCTTAAAATGAATGGGTGTATCAGTAACAGGATTACTTGGTAAAATTTCAAAAACTTTGGATGAAGAAATGCTTACATTTGTTGGTGGGACTTGGAAAAAATCAAGAGCATTTGTAATAGAATTTACACTATCACGGTCAATTTTATGAAAACTCATTTTTAATAAAAACCAAAGGCGTCAGATTTTAATCGTTTTCTTTTAATAACTGTTTGTTGACTGGGGATTGGTTTCCTTTTTATACCCCTTCCAGATCCAAATTGTTTAGGTAAACCTCCTTTCTCAAGCACAGTATCTATCCCCTTCTTCCCTTCACTGACAAGAACTTCTTTTATAGGTTCTCCTTGAATGACCCTTCCCAATGCACGTTGACCTGTGTTTAGTGCCTCCTCCGAAACAGTAGTGCCTACACGCCGCATAATTGGTAGGAAAAATCTCCAAAGTCCTCTCATAATATCCCCAATGCCTGCTCCCCTTTGACCATAGCCTCTCTGAAAGGGAGCTGCACCTTTAAAATAATCATCAGTAACTCCTCCCCCTTTCATTGGAAGAATAAAATCGTCATAACTCACAGTACTTGTATCAAATAAAATGTGCACCATTTTTAATTTGTAAATGAAAATCAGAAATTTATCACCTTCTTAAATATTAGGACCAGGAGCACTGTACCGAATTCAAATGGTACAGGTCGACCATTATCCATTGTTCTCAGTTCAATCTCAATCTCATTAACTTCTTTTGGTAATACTCGCGCATAAATTGGTGAATCATATATTTTCTCATAATATTGTCCTGGGGTGGCTCCAGCTACAGAAACAACTCTTAGGAGTGAACTAAGTGAATTCCCTATAATCATACTTTCAGTAAGTCCTTTGGAATATACAGCGAAACTTGAGAAACCTCCTCGTAAATCACACCCGTACTTGGCAATTTCATTGTTTAGTACCATATTTGGATTTTGAAATCCTAATACATAACCTAATTGATTGGAAAAGGAAACATATTTTATGCTTGGGTGTGTGAATGTGACTTTGAACCGTTCAAAGTCACTATGATAAAATAATTCTATTGAATCTATAATTTGCTTTTGTGTTGTCGAGTCTACTTTGTTTATTTTACCATATTTCTTTACAAGGATGGGCATATTTGGTAAATAATTTATCCTTGTTTGAGGGGTTACTTTCTGACCAAGATTTGCAAGTACATGGGTAAGTACTCTTTCATATTCTTCAGTCCATAAAGGGTCATTAAATGTAGCTTCAGGTTTAGGGAGTTGTGGAAGTTCGTTTGAAGATTCAGCTGAAGATGTGGGAGATGGAGTTCTTGATTCTTCCTCGTTATCTTGTGTTCGAGAAAGAGAAGTGGGTAAAGAAGGTTGTATTGACTTTGGTTGAGGAGTGGGTTTTGGTGTTTGTGGTGTTGTAGGCTTTGAAGGTTGTGGAGTGGGTTTTGGAGTTTGAGGAGCTGGTTTTGGTGGTTGAAGAGAAGGTTTTGGTGGTTGAGGAGTGGGTTTTGGAGGTTGAGGAGAGGGTTTTGGTGGCTGAGGAGATGGCTGTGGTGTTTGAGGTGTTGTAGGCTTTGGAGGTTGAGGAGTGGGTTTTGGTGGTTGAGGAGCGGGTTTTGGTGGTAGAGGAGAGGGTTTCGGAGGTTCAGTTGAAGGTTTAGGTGGTTGTGGAAAGGGTTTCTGTGTTTGAGGAGTTGGTTCTGATAGTTGAGGTTTTGGTGGTTGTGGGACGGGTTTTGGTGTTTGAGGAGTTGGTTCTGGCGGTTGTGGTGCGCGTTTCGGAGGTTCAGTTGAGGGTTTTGGTGGTTGTGAAATGGGTTTTGGTGGCTGAGGAGAAGGTTTTGGTGGTTCAGGAGCGGGTTTTGGTGGTTGAGGAGCGGGTTTCGGAGGTTGAGGAGTGGGTTTTTGTGTTTGCGGAGTTGGCTCTGATGGTTGAGGGGTGGGTTTTGGTGGTTGAGCAGAGGGTTTTTGTGATTGAGGAGAGGGTTTCGGAGGTTGAGGTGTTGTAGGCTTTGGCGGTTGTGGAACGGGTTTTGGTGTTTGAGGAGTTGGTTCTGGTGTTTGAGGTTTTGGTGGTTGAGGAGAGGGTTTCGGAGGTTGAGGGGTTGTAGGCTTTGGAGGATGTGTTGGCAGAGGAGTGGTAGGTTGAGGGGTGGGTTTTGGAGGTTGAGGTGTGGGTTTAGGAAGATCAGCTGAGGGTTTTGAAGTTTCTGGAATAGGTTTTGAAGGTGAAGGTTTTGGAGGCTGAGGTGAGGGTTTTGGAGGTTGAGGGGTCGGGATTATTTTGTTAAGTTTAGGAGATGAACTACGGGATTCTAGTTCCCTTTCTGCAGAGGATGAAGGGGATTGGTCTCTAAGTTCTCCTTCTTCCTCTTCGGCCGATGAGGAACGAGTTGGCATTTTAAGTTCTCCTTCAGGGGATACACTACGTTTTGGTCTGCGGACACTTGGAAGTTTGACTAGTGTCTCGGGTTTTTCCAAGGATGATCCTTCTATAGCTCCTACTTGGTGTTGTAAAGTAGATAATAAAAATTGATGTAAATCTTCTACAGTGGTGTGTGAACCTTTGGGAACTGGTACACGAATAATACTAGCCCTTCCATCGTTTTTAGTAAAATGGATGTCAATCCATTGCTCGTCAAGAGTACCAATAGTTGAGGGCCATGAGTACGGATAACTTATACTATGCAGACCACATACCCAGTCTCCAGAAAAATATAGAGGTCTAGGCAGATGGACGCGAAATTTGTTTGGTCTATTATCTGGATAATCGGAAACATTACTAGGAAGAAAAACAAAGAAAGTATTTGACATTTTTATCAAAATGAAATAATGAACAATTAGATGAGCTTTTATACTAGTTGGGTCTCGTGGATCCATTCTCTTTCAGGATAGCCTATAAATTTCACCAAAAGATCGTAAGTCCCATCCGGTCTCTTTTTCTTTCTTACAACCTTTTCTATTCTATATTCAGTATCAGCATCCTTACGAACGCGAGCTAATTCCTCTCCGTAAAACGATCCTTTGAACTTTTCACCTTTATCATCCTGGACTTTGTAACGAATTGGGTGAACATGTCTCTTAACATTTTCTACTTGGAGTATTTCATCACCCCAGTTTGGAATATAACCCTTCTCAAACACTCCTTTTCCAAGACTCATTCGAACATAATCTCCTTTTTTAAGTTTTGGCGTTGTCTTTTTATCTGAAAAAACATCTCCATATACCTTCTTCCATACTTCCTGAGCATTGTCAAAATTAACATCAATAGGTCTCATACCATGTACCCTACTTTTTGCCTTATTTATTCCTTCTAAAATTCCAGGGAGGACTTGAATCCAGTCTAATGTCTTATTTTGGGCAAAATAACGGTAAATACGTTGTTTAATATGTCTAATAGCCCTTTCAGCTAGTGCTGCTTTTACTATGGAATGAGTTGGTTCCATTTTGTGAATTTCCTCATTTTGAAAAAATTCGTTCATTTGAGAATTTTTAAATTCTTTTCCCTTATCCGAAAATATACGATGTGGTTTCATAGGCATTTGTTTTATTAACTCATTGAACGCGGTTACCATATTCTCTGCAGTTTTTGATTTTACAGGCACCCCAAATATTCTCTTAGATAAAACGTCAATTCCCAAAAGTAAATATTTATTCCCTTTGTTATGTCTTGCGATTGCTTGAAAATCAGCCAAATCTACTTGGACGTCTGTCATAAAGCCTGCAGGTATTGTCAAGGCTCTGTTAAAATGAATACGTCTCGGTCGCATTAAAGTATATGTTCTGTGCCCTTCTAAGTAATCTTGCACAACGTTTTTAGGTATATGTTTGAGTACTTTTCTAGCCTCCTTCCATAGTCTATCCACACCTGAAAAGGCGGCTGGAGACTCTGGATTATTGTACAAATCTTGCAAAAGTTTAGTATAATCAGCCATTTTTACCACAATGAAGGTTTAAATGATTTGTTACTTGCTTTGCGTTTGGCTTTTATAAGCCTCTGCATCCACTCTTTGCTTGCTCTTGCGGATTGTTTTTTCGTAACGGGTTTGACTCTTTTTAACGTTAAGAAGGGGCTTTCGTCGGGACCCTGCCATTTTCGTTTTAATTTTTGACGTTTTCGAATGTCATCCTCTTGTCTAGCTTTTAACATTGCTGATTGGTCTAGTGGGATTTTTAGTTTTCTTATACCAATTCTTTTTAATTCCCTTTCCTTTTTCCCTTTCCTAATATTTTCTAGCCTTTGATCCTCTCTTATTTTTCGCAAGTTTTCCTTTTTCTGCTCTAACTCATCAATCCTTTTCCTTTTATCTTCCTCAATATTAATATACTGTAACCTTTTTGTGCCTTTTGGTGGTGGTAGTGGTGGTTGTGGAACATATGTAACCTCTTTATGGTATTGTGGTGTATAAGGTATTTTTTGTTCTCTGATAGCCTTCTTCCTTTCTAAATATTGTCTTTTCTTTTCCTTCTTTCTATAGTCATCAAAACCATCATCACCATCAATTTCTTTTTTAATAGGTTTAATTTCGTAATCTGTCAAATGTCTCCTTTTGTCTGAACCTTCTTCTTGTACCCTTTTCCTTTTAGATGGTCTGTAATAGGTAGGAATAGATTTTTTCGGTTTTAATGTAATTGTAGGTTTAATGTCTGGTTGGATAGGTGGTATAATGTTATAAGATGGTGTCTCTTTTGGATACGAACTAAAGGACATATCATCACTCATCCATATATTATCGTCGTCTTCCCCAATATTTGAAGCTGGAAGGGAGGCTGTAGTATTCATAATTGCACCCTTTGGACTAGTAACCATCTCCACCTTAACTGGCCTATTTTGCTGCTCGTTTCTTAATTGCAAATATCGCCTAAGTTCCTGATTATAGTGCACATTTTTTGCACTAGGTGTCTCCCTTTTGAATTTTGTTTTCTCTAGACCTTGACGAATAAAATCCAAGTTTGGTTCCCCTGAATCTTGGGTTGTCAAACCCTTGTAAATTTCCTCTGGAACTAAAATAAATTTATTTGCCATAATTTTAATTTTAGATTATGGGTTAGCATGGCTTTTTATAGTCAGCATCCTAGCCATTTCAATGAGAACGGGTGTTAAGAGGGCTGCAAAGACTCCCACTCCATCACCTTTTTGATTAATAACATGTCTGGCTCCCCTTTCGCTCCTAATCCTACTCAAACTTCGTACAAATTCTGCATGGGGTAATAATCTTTTCTTTTGACGAGTTGTAAGTTTGAACCTCTCTTTTACTATGTTCAAACAAATTTCAGCTAATGCTAAAAGTTGATCACTATTTGACAATTTTAAGAGTCTTTTCCTTTTTCTCCTAGATTTGGTCTTTGACAATAAATGTAAAAATTTTAAGTTTTCAGAAATTAATTGGTTAACCATTTTTAGGAAAAAAAATAATCTTTTCATCATCTTCCTTAAATATGTTGGTCCTAAGACGAAGGGTAGGATCTGAGGAAGCATGCATATCAATGAGCAAGTAACCATATGGTTGCTTGGTTGCCTGCCTATATGAGTCTAGAAAATAGTCCAACTGTTTTGGAAATAGGTGCACCCCTATATTTCTGATGGATAGCATTGAATTGGGTGCCCTCATTAACATGAGGTACTGAGAATTTTGTCGTGCTACTTTGATTTTCTTATCGAATAAATTTTGTGTAACAAAAATTATAGAAAAATTTTGATGATGAGATTTTTTGGTAAATAATTCAGATAGATATTTTTCATCAATAGAAAGATTCAAATCATCGAGAATTAGTAAAAGAGGCTTAGGATATTTTTTAATTAGGTCCTCAGGTGGAACTCCAGAAAATACATCAACTCCGGATTTTTGCAAGAGAGGTACAATATTGTTCATTTCGCCGAAACAATAAAGTATAGACTTTGGCTTAGGGTGGATTAACTCTTCGGATTCCGCAATAAGTTTCAATAAGAGTGTACTCTTTCCACTTGAACTAGGACCAGATATTATCATACCAAAAGGTAATTTAAATTTTAAATCTTTATTCGAGAAAGCTAATGAATTCATAATGAATATTTATGGATATACGAAATTTTCACTTAAATATCATTTTAATCGGTTGGAATGCCTGTCACTGATGCGTCTAAACTCTGGAAGAAATCGTCCAACTCATCCATTGTTGGAAGGTTATCCAAGGGTTGAGGTATCTGTGAAACTTCTTCGGGTATTGTGGGAAGAATTTGGGCAGGTTGCGGTTCAGCTGGTTCAGTTTTGGGGCAATGAATCTGAGTAGTATCATTGTAAGGTACATTAAAGACTCGGCCTTTGTTCTTTACTTTGAAGAAGCAATGACCTGGTAAATCGTATAATGAATCGAAGGGAACAAATCGACTTCCTTCAAAGCGGGTGCAATAGACTACAACCCCTTCCTTTACTATAATAAAATCCAATTCAACTTCTGTGCTCTTGCACTTACGACATTTCCCTCCTTGGTCGTAAGGAAGAAACCGAGGAGTTGTATATCGGACACTGGAGATTGTAATCCCTGTAGCTGAGATGTTAAACTCAACTTCAGGTAATATTTTTGGGAATTTTATATCGGACATTTTGATATAATGAGAGATTTTCCAAAAATTCATCCCTATTTATACCCCAGATAGATGGTGAAGTGTAATAATGACAAATGATACAAATACATTTCACCAAAATACATTTCGGTCAAATGTCCATAACTGAGTATTAAATTAGAGAGGAGTGAGATGTACACTAAAGTGAGATGTACATTAAATTAGGTGTAACTATTGAAAACATAAGTGAGATTTGAATTAGAAAGGAATGAATGGAGAAATTGAGCAATTAATTATACATACTCCCTAGATGTCAAACTTAGAGAATGTGATGAGGTGTACACTATAGTGAGGCATACACTAAATTAAGTAGTATACATAAGGTTAGAATAAGAGATTTTTTTTGCGTGCGGCGCTGAAAAAGGAAGAAATCTGGCTTACTAAAACCCCAAAGGGTGTTAACTACTAAATACCATCCTTTTGGACTAGCTACTGAATTTGATAATGATTTAGTGAAATAATTATCAAACCTCTCCTAATCAACTTTGGTCTCGGTTTTATTAAAACCTCGACCTCGACTTTACTCAGGAACTACACTACTCAAACCCTACCCTGATAATTACAAGTATTTTTTACCCCAATAAAAACATCTTTTTTTAATCTTAACACCCTATATCCCTATAAATAAAAATTAAACTTTTTTTTCTCAAACAACACATCCCACGAAAAAATATATATAATAAATATTTAAAAAAAAACTATAAGATTAGAAAATTTTGAAGCCCCGATCCGAAACCAAACTTTTTCGACCCGAACCCCTGCCCTAGAAATTATTAAGAGGAATCTTTCAATCCCTCTTTTAAACCCTCTAAAAATCCCAACGCCCCCATATCCCTCCAAATAAATAAAAATCAGAATAAATAATTAAAAAATAATGAAAACCCGACCCTGTCAATCCCTCCCACATTTTTAAATAATAAAAATAAATTATTACAAATAAATAAAAAACAATTATAAGACCTAAGGAATTTTCTAAAACCAGACCCGATTTTTCCCCAATCAATTAATAAATAATTAAAAATTAAATGAATAATTTAAAAAATAATACCCTTGAAAATTTTGAAAACCCGACCCGAACCCTAACATTTTCCCTTAATCAAAAAATAATTAAAATTATTTAAAAATAAATTAAATTATTAAAAAATTATATACAAAAAAAGGCTTTTTGCCTATAATATTTCTTAGAAATAAAGAATGGTGGGAGGTTTTTCTTAAGAGGCGGCAAAAAATAGGTCAAAAGAAAAATTTTTTATTATTCAAAACAAAAGGATTATTTGGGAAGAAAAATAAAGGATTTGGAAGGATACGCTGCGGGAAGCATTTGCATAATATGGGAAAGTGTCTATAGGTTTTGGTTAGAGGAAAAGAGAAGAAGAGGTTGGATGGTGAGAAGAGGGAAAGAAAAGCATCTTTAATTTTGGGTGGGTACCTTTTATTAGAGAGGGGTGGGTGAGGGAAATAGAGTCTCAAAACCTTTTGGTTGGTGAGGAAGGGGAATGACTTCACACCTTTTGATTTTGATTGATTAACTAAAATCATTTTTGAGAGGCGACACGGGCGCCGGACTAACTACTACCATCTTTAAAAATCGCCATAATAGCTCGTTGTTCTGGTACATTAGTAACTGATTTAACTAAGTATTTTAAGTATGGAAAGCGCATAGCGCCTAAAAATTAAAAATAATTAAAAACGAAAATTTTAATTTTAATTTAAAAGTGTGACGCTAAAAGCTAACTTTTATTTTTAAATTTGTTATATTATGGATTTTTGGCATTCTGTTTATAATTATACTATAAAAGCCAATTTTACTTTTTTCTTAGTTTTCTTTCACTATATTTTCTATGAGAAGTGTTTGTTGAAAAGCATTTTATTTCGTAATTTGTATTTGTGTTTTTAATAACTTATTGCAAGAGATTATATTATTGATAATGCTTTTATTTCGTGGAAATCAATTTAACGTTGGAAATCGCTAAATTTCCCAAAAATTCATTTTCAGATATTTTAATTTTTATCGATAAACCTCGCTCTAAAAATGGGAAAAGAGAAAATCCATATCAACATTGTTGTTATTGGTCACGTCGACTCTGGTAAATCCACTACGACCGGCCATTTAATCTACAAATGTGGTGGGATTGATAAGAGGACTATTGAAAAGTTCGAGAAGGAAGCCCAAGAAATGGGAAAGGGATCGTGGCTGTACTTTAGTACGTGGGTGCAGGCTTTAATTTACAAATGTTATACCATTCGAAAGAGCTCGTCGAGCTGAGTCGAATGCCACCAAAATTAGATCTAGGAAAAATTTCTGGACCGAGATATAGGTCCCTGAAGTTTGAAAAACCATAGGGGGGAGTAAGCTCAATTTTGGGGTAAAAAATTCGAAAATGCAAATTATACCTCGTTCGAAAGAGCTCCTCGAGCTGAGTCGAATGACACCAAAATCAACGAAATCCTACTTGATTGGACAAAGTTATGATCTTTTCTTTTAGCTCCTTACCTATGGTATCTGTGGAGATTTTTGCTGCTACTGAGGCGCCAAATACGTCCAGAGCAAGGGAGATAGGAATAGGTTTATGTTACGAGCCCAGACCCATCGCCCGTAGACTCCCCGCGAGGCGCGTGCCGCAAAACCCCGCGCGAAGCGCGGGGTTTTGCACAAGCGCCTCGCCGACGCCCCATAGGTTTAGGTTTTTTGTTTTTTGTGTCATAACTTTTTCTAATCTTGTTCAATCATGGTGATTTTGGTCTCATTCGACTCAGCTCGTCGAGCTCTTTCGAACGAGGTATTATTTGTATAAAAAATTGTTTATTCCAAAAATCGCCCCTTTGGATCTTCGGTTTTTAGGGGGCTTATATCTCGGTCCAATCAAGTCGGATTTCGTTGATTTTGGTGTCATTCGACTCAGCTCGAGGAGCTCTTTCGAACGAGGTATAATTTTCATATTCGAATTTTTTACCCCAAAATTGAGCTTACTCCCCCCTATGGTTTTTCAAACTTCAGGGACCTATATCTCGGTCCAGAAATTTTTCCTAGATCTAATTTTGGTGGCATTCGACTCAGCTCGACGAGCTCTTTCGAATGGTATAACATTTGTAAATTAAAGCCTGCACCCACGTACTAAAGTGACCCCGGGATCGTTCAAATATGCTTGGGTATCTAAACTTTTAAGTATCTTCAACTCTTTAAAATTCAGGTGTTGGACAAGTTGAAGGCCGAGCGTGAACGTGGTATCACCATCGACATTGCTCTCTGGAAGTTCGAAACCGCCAAATACTACGTCACAATTATTGATGCTCCAGGACATCGTGACTTCATCAAGAACATGATTACTGGTTTCTTTTGAATTCCTTTAATCATTTAAATTCTCAATTCAGGTACATCCCAAGCTGATTGTGCTGTTTTGGTTGTTGCTTGTGGTACTGGAGAGTTCGAGGCTGGAATTTCTAAGAATGGTCAAACTCGCGAGCATGCTCTTCTCGCTCAGACTTTGGGAGTCAAGCAACTTATTGTTGCGTGTAATAAGGTTCCTTATCTCTTATTCTTCCCAATTAAATCGATATTTAGATGGACACTACTGAGCCACCGTTTTCTGAAGCTCGTTTTGAGGAAGTTAAGAATGAAGTCTCCAGCTTTATTAAGAAGATTGGTTATAACCCTGCAACCGTTGCGTTTGTCCCTATTTCTGGCTTTAATGGCGACAATATGTTGGAGCCGTCTGATAAGATGCCTTGGTTCAAAGGATGGGCTATTGAAAGGAAGGATGGAAATGCTAGCGGGAAGACTTTGTTGGAAGCTCTTGACGCTATCCTGCCTCCAAGTAGGCCTACTGACAAGCCACTGCGACTTCCACTTCAAGATGTTTACAAGATTGGAGGTTTGATTTGGTCTTACTTGTGAAGATTTTAACATAATATTTTAGGCATTGGAACTGTGCCTGTTGGACGAGTCGAGACTGGAATTATCAAGCCAGGAATGGTTGTTACTTTTGCACCTCAAGGAATCTCTACTGAAGTCAAGTCTGTTGAAATGCACCACGAGTCCCTCCCTGAGGCCGTTCCAGGAGACAATGTTGGGTTTAACGTCAAGAACATCTCTGTCAAGGACATCCGCCGTGGATCGGTCACTTCTGACTCTAAGAGTGATCCGGCGAAGGAGACCAAGCAATTCACTGCTCAGGGTTAACCTTTTTAGTTCGTTTTTGGTTTTAATCAATTTCTTTTAGTTATCATCATGAACCACCCTGGACAAATTGCTGCTGGCTACACGCCTGTTCTTGACTGTCACACCGCCCACATTGCTTGCAAGTTTGCTGAGCTTAAAGAGAAGGTCGATCGTCGAACTGGCAAGAAGGTTGAAGACAATCCAAAGGCTTTGAAGACTGGAGATGCTGGTTTGCTTTTAACTTTATTTCTTTTTGTAAAAAATCAATTTTAGGTATTGTCGACTTAATTCCAACCAAGCCAATGTGTGTTGAGGCTTTTACCGACTACGCTCCTCTTGGACGTTTTGCTGTTCGTGACATGCGTCAAACTGTTGCTGTTGGCGTTATTAAGGCTGTTGAGAAGGTTGAAGCTGGTGGAAAGGTTACAAAATCTGCACAGAAGGCTGGAGCCGCTGCTGGTAAGAAGAAGTAAAGAAAATTTTGTGGAATAAATGATATTATTAAATATTGAAAAATCAGTTTTTTCCACTTGTTATATTCCTGTTGTTTCGATATATAAAATTGTTTGGATATAAAAATTGTTCATTTTTTTCTTTGAATTTGTTTAGTAACAATTTTTTATTTTTATGATGTTTTAAGTTTGCTTTTCGAGCTATAACTTTATCTTGTAAGTTCACCAACAATAAGTAGGACCTAGATTTTCTGAGACAAGACAGCCGACAAGACTCCATATCAGGCGCATGTTCTCCCATTTATTCCCCTTCATGCCACGTAGTCCTCCCCTTCCATTACATGGCTTCGTGCCAGCTCTAGATTCTCGCTAGTAGATTGTGATAACCGGTCTCCTTGTCCTTACATGATTTAATATATTTTGCCCTCATTTTTTCTGTTTATTTTTAATGTTTGGACAGCGTTGTAAAGTATTTAATTATTTTCTAAATAATTTATTGACTCGTCAAAAAGGAAACCTCTTCTCATTTTCAAAAATGTCAGACGAAGCAGCAAAAGCGCAAACAGCAGTGCCGCCAAGTCAACCAACTGATACAATTTTTGGGAAAATAATTAGAAAGGAAATTCCGGCAAATATAATTTATGAAGATAATGAGGTTTATTTTTTTAAAGAACTGAAAAAAATATTTATTTTGGTGATTTTTAGGTACTCGCTTTCAAGGATGTAGCTCCTCAGGCGCCTACGCATTTCTTGGTCATTCCGAAGGAGCCAATACCGTCAATGGACAACTGTGAAGCAAAAGTGGGTTTTGTTTTTAGCACAGCGTAGGTTGTTGGAAATGAATTGGTCACGGTTTCCCTATTAAGTGATGGGCGCAAAGGGATTTTAAGGGCTTTAGGCATCAAGAATACTAATGTGAATTTCTTTGATTTAATGATCCTGAATTTTTCCATTTCGAGTCGGAATGGACGAATATAGAATTTTTGGCACTATCTGAAAATAATGCGGGAATCAAATTTTTTCCTTATTCTTAAAAATGGTTAATTTTCCTACATATATTTTTCTCTCTATTTTTGATTTGTGCCTTAAGACTATAAACGCAAAGGGATTATTTTTCTTTCATTTTGGGAGCAAATACTTTTTTTGACCGTCTTCGTCCGTGTTTTGTCTGTCCGTGTCGTGTGTGTTTGTGAGTGTGTTTTTTTCCGTCCGTGTTTTGTCTGTCCGTCTTCGTCCGTGTTTTGTCTGTCCGTCTTCGTCCGTGTTTTGTCTGTCCGTCTTCGTCCGTGTTTTGTCTGTCCGTCTTCGTCCGTGTTTTGTCTGTCCGTCTTCGTCCGTGTTTTGTCTGTCCGTCTTCGTCCGTGTTTTGTCTGTCCGTCTTCGTCCGTGTTTTGTCTGTCCGTCTTCGTCCGTGTTTTGTCTGTCCGTGTTTTCTGTTAGACAACACACAGATGTAATATTTTTTTATTTTTTGCTTTTAATCTTTTCTCTATAATTACATTTGAACATGCCACAGGGAAATTCATTGGAAGTGAACGAGGGAAAAAGTCTGACCTTTCTGTACAAAATAAGGAAAAATATGGAAAGGAAAAAATGAAGGAAAAAATTTGATTCCCGCATTATTTTCATATACAGTCGAATTTTTGGTGTAACACCTTCCTTTTAACCTCACCTTTTAGGATAGATCCTCCCCATGAGTTTCCTATGTCGGAAAAATAAAATTCATCACTCAAAGGAAGACTTCACCCCATCCACTAATTTTAAATCCTAAAATTTTTTATTCTTTACAGCATGAAGCATTGCTTGGCAAGCTCATGTTGACTGCCAAAAATGTTGCTAAAGAACAAGGTCTTGCTGATGGCTATCGAATTGTTGTTAATAATGGACGTAATGGATGTCAAGTATATTTTTAAAATTTTGTTTTGACGACATTTCTCTTTAATTTTGTAGAGCGTGTTTCACCTTCATCTTCATGTTTTGGGTGGACGCCAGTTGGGATGGCCACCGGGCTAATTTTGACAAAAATTTTGATGGTGATAGGGCTATTTAAGTTATTCTCGAAGAATTTTCTATTTTAAAAATAATTTCAAAATGCTTTCGTTTTACAACGGAGATTTGTTTTTCTCTTAAGTTTATTGTTAGTAAATAAAAGCAAACTTAATTTCAAAAATTTAAGGCAGTCAAATGAGGAAAGGACATTAAAAAATAATTAGAGATTTCAAAAAAATTCAAAATGTCAAAAAATATTATTTAAATTAATCTCTCAAAGAAGGAAAAGGTTGACGATGACTGTCTGTGGTACTACGTCGACTTGTACTCATTCCAGTTTGACTTCGTCTAGGAGGTATATATTCATGGTCTACATCAAATTCGAATTCGTCAATGATTTCTTCATCGAGTTCTTGTCCACAGTTTTGTCCGGAACATTTGGCTGGGAATTCCATTTCTCTGAAAATTGGAAATTTAGAGAAAAAATTTTTTAAGTCACCGCAAGTGTCTTTCGCAAGAAAGACACTTTCTATTTTAATGCTTCCCAGTGTTTTTTGTGAGTCTAGAAAGCTCCTGCCTGTATTCCTCTTGATAATTTTGTGAAAGAACCGAAAAATTAGGCAAAAGATAAGTCAACCACCCCCTCCATCTTCCCTAACCCCAATAAAATTTCCAAAAAAAATACCTCAGCATACAATTAGCATGATAACAAGACCCACAACCCTCACAAGTATAAGACAATCTACTAACAACAACAGGCCGTTTGCATAAAACACATTTTGGGACATTAAGCTGGAAAAGTAACTGTTCGATTTCCACCATTGCACATGGATGGAGTCGAATAATTGATTGATCATCTCCAACTTTGTTAGATTTCCGTTTGTTTCGACTAGAAATTAATTGGGGGTTATTTTTAATTTTTACTTTAAATTAGGCTGGAAAAAATTTTGTCCGCAAATGTCGTCCGCAAAAAATTTTTGGGGTCCGCAAGTCTAACAAAAAATAAATATACCTTAGATTATTCACATCTCCTTTCATTACTCTAATCCATCGTTGTTGTTTCCACAATTTATCTATCAATTTTTGAGTTCTAACAGCAGTCCACCCTTTCTTTTTTGCAAACAGAAAGACCTTGTTTTGGCTCAATTCTCCGCCAGTTCCTCTTCTTGGTTCTTCACGATTAGAAATATCTTCAACAGCAGAGTCTTCCTCATCTTCTTCTTCATTTTTGTATTCAAGAAACATTAATTTTAACCAAAAATGGAACATTGAAAGTTCGTCTTTTTGAAGAGAACTGGCTTGTAAAAGACCTGGGGCAAAGTTTAAATCAGAAGCCAAAACCCAATATTCCATATTTCGAGAATATTCGTCAGCAATGTGGACAATATACATTCCTACTCGATGAAGCATTGGATCTATGGCCTTTCGAAGGGCTTTCATTGCCTGTCTGTTTTGGTCGGGATCCAATTTGTCCAAATCTGTAAAGAAGAGTCGTAAAATGTTAAAAGTCCGCAAGATTTGTCCGCAAATATCGGGGCTAGACAGGTTTCCCTGTAAACGCGTAAGAAACCTCTTATTTCTACAAAAATTAATTAAAGATACTTCTTGTTTTCTCTTCAGTAGCTTCATCATTATTGCAAAATTCCAAAAAAGTTTCGCCTATTCGGGGTACCTGAGAGAAAAAATAAGATAAAATAATAAAAATTTATACCTCAATACATCTACGTTGCATCATAAATTGCAAAAAATGTTTGTGTAAATTGTCACCATTTTTACAAATTTTTATAAAATCCTCAAAAGCTTGTAGTTTTTGTTGTGACATGGCTGGAAATAAAATTGAAATTTGAAATTAACGCTTAAGGGAATAAAAAAGTTAAATTTATCAACTATGCAAAATGATATATTTTCTTCTAGTTGACGTTTTGACATTTGGTGTCTCGTGTTTTACAAAAAAATTTAAACCGTTTATTTTTTAAAACTTGCGTAAATTTGAATTGTCTCTTTAGCAGAAAGTTCTAATTGGTGTACTTGATAAATAAAGCTTGATCTACATAAATTATTTTGGAAAATTTGTTATTGATTGGGAGTCTGTTCTCGGTATTTATACGGAATACCGACAGAAAAGAATACCGACATATTTGCGGACACTCTTTCACACTAAAAATTTTGTCCGCAAATGTCTAAGGTTTTTAACAAAATATTTCTTCAAAACTTTCTTCAGGAAATTAGTAATTACTGGAGAAAACGAATTAGCGAAGAAAAATTTTGTTGGCATAATTCTCAATGGCTAGAAATGGTTAAACAAACAACAGCAAATGAACAATTAAATAATTCAGAATACGTGAAACTTTTTGAAGATGAATATATTTTACCCTCTGGATTGGTTTTGGATTCTGAAGAACTTTTAAGAGATTCTGAATTTATTAATAGTGTTGTTGCCCCAATTCAGAGATAATTAATTGATTTAAAAAATTAATTGTGATGTATCGATAGCTTTAAACTACATAACTAGCCCGCTTCGCGGGCTAGTTATGTAGTATGATTTTATGCTCTATATTTGGTACATAGGCTTTATCCGTAGTACGTAAGGCCTTGGCGGTAAAGTGGTTAACCCTATGGGCATTGGAACCTAAGCCTTGCCCGTTTGGGCCTTCGGCCCAAACTTCGTCCGCTCGCGGCCGAATGGGCGCTGCGCGCCCATGGAGGCGCGAAACGGTTGAGAGGGTTTAGTTACGACGCTTTGCCTTCCGGGGCTGCCTCTAGGCGCTACGCGCGGTCAAAAAATATAAATTGCGTAACTTTAAAATTGTCAGACTCAAGTGTCCGACTATAAGAATTTGCTTAAAATGCTTTGCCAACACTCCCATGCCCGCTCCGCGGTACCCCTAGCCTTAAAATAAAATTTTCTCAAAAAATTTTTTCTCAGACTCAAGTGACCCCCTCAGAAATATTTTATTTTAACTCTCCATTCGATTCCACGTCGATTGATATATCATTCGACCCATTTAGACCATTTTTGAAATTTTGAGTCCCAGACTGAAAATTTCCACACTTGAGACTCAAGTGTACTTTTTTTGGAAAACTATTATAAACCGTCCCTAACATCATCATACGGCTTCCACCACCCTTAAAGTTCATTCCCCCAGTCCCAGACTCTATTTGAAATCCCAGACTCAAGTGACCCCCTCAAAAATGTTTCCATAAAATTTGTCGTGGTCGATAACCTACAAGTCCTCGGATTTAGGCAAATCGGACCACCCAATAAAAAGTTAGATTTTTCACCGATTTTTCACCTCAAAAATGTTTCCATAAAATTTGTCGTGGTCGATAACCTACAAGTCCTCGGATTTAGGCAAATCGGACCACCCAATAAAAAGTTAGATTTTTCACCGATGCCTACATACCAGATCGGACGGGTGACATCGCCAAATTCAAAAAATTTTTTTAATTAAAAAAATGCAAAATTTTGACTTTTTGCCGGGCCATAACTCGGTCCAGAGGATTTTTTATCAAATGTATTATAGCTCTTTCGACGCGTCTCGTCGAGCTCTATCGAAATACATAAACTCCGAAACCGGTACCTTTTGTCTTCGATCAGAAAAAATCGAAAAACCGGCAAATTTCGTACTAAAAATTTTTCTTCCGGAAATAACTTTTTTGAAAGTTCGGTGACCCCCGGCATATTATACATTAGAGATGTCCGAGACCAAAATTTTTCCAAGACTCAAGACTCAAGACCCAAGACAAAATTTTTTCCAAGACCAAGACTCAAGACCAAGACCAAAACTCCAAGACTCAAGACCAAAAATAATACAAAACTCGAGACAATTTTTAGGTCCTATAGGTCAAAGTTTTGGTTTATTTTTTGTTATTTTGACACGATCACAGTCAACTTCAGCGCAATCACCTATAATTTCGAAAAAACTGTGCGAAATTCAAAGAATTTTGGGTAATTTATCCGGGTGGAAGATTAATCCGGGATGGAAAAAAAATCCGGGTGGAAAATTGCGCCGCAGGCGAAAATTTTTACAGTTTTGAGGAATTATAAGCCAAAAATTTTCAAATCCCAGCGCCGCAGGCGAAAATTTTGGGAATTATGAAGGCCAAGAAGCCAAAAATCTTCCTTTTCCTGCGCCGCAGGCGAAAATTTTGAGAATTTTGGAAGGCCGTAGGCCTTCTAAAATTTCACTTTTTCAACGCCGTAGGCGAAAATTTTTGAATTTTGGAGCTCAAAAAGCCAGATTTCCTCCCTTTTCTGCGCCGCAGGCGAAAATTTTGAGGATTTTGGATGGCCAAGCACTAGGTCCAAAAATTCCAAAAAACCAAGACCAAAAAATAAAACCAAGACAAGACCAAGACAAACACCCCAAGACCAAGACCAAGACCAAGACCGAAAAAAAACCAAGAAAAGTCTTGGTTCCAAGACCAAGACCAAGAGTCTCGGACATCTCTATTATACATCATTCGACGCGCATTCACCTCCTCTATAACCTCCGACAAAAATCCCGTCGATATCACACCCCCTCCAGATTTATAACACTTGTGGCAAAGTGTCGTTTTGGGATGTACCTAATTCTAACTCTATCTCCTCCGGGCGGACTTATCGCACAAACATGTGTGATATATCATTCGATAGCCCTTGAATAAATCTGGGCGAGGGCGCTTTTAGAATTTTTCATTTTAGGGAAAAAAATTTTCAGGAGAAATTTTTGAAATTTTTGACCAAAATTTCCCGAACCCTTTTAGGCCAAAAAATTTTTCGGAGCTCGGATAGAAAGTTGCCCTAACCGATCAAGAATCCCATAAAAAAGACCGTATCTCAATATCTGCAATACCCGCCGAGTGCAAAATTCAAGAAAGTTGGACCCCCCTCTTTTCTTTTTCGAGACTCAATTTGACCAACTCAGACTGAAGTGGTCAACTTAAAAATTTTTTTAAAAAATTCGCAATGGTCGAAAGTCTATTAGACCTAAGTTTCAGGCCGATCCGACTTTCAAACAAAAAGTTAGAAAATGGGACGTTTGGTCACAGTGGAAATCTTCTCCTACCCATAACTACCCCTAAAGTCGACTTTTTCGGGAATTTTAAAATTTCATAGGATAGGCCCGGTAAATACTTAAACATCCTCAAGCGGAACCTTTTTGCTCCGGGTTCGACTTTTCGAGATATCCCGAAATTGGCAAAATGTGTAATTTTTCGAACCCCATTTTCGACCCCCTAAACGTAATTTTTCAAAATTTTCGACACCTCCCGAAATACCCCTAGCGATCACAAATATACTCCCAAAACGCCTTTCCGCCACCTGCATCCCTTAAAAAGATTTTCCGCCCCGAATGATGGACCCCCCTATTTCTTTATTGTGATGTATCGATAGCTTTAATTAAAGGGATATTAAAGGATGGGATGTAGTATATTAGGAGTTATAGGGGTTTTTTTTAACAGAGATAAAGAGATTTGAGCGGATTAAGGCTATATCGCGGGCCTTGGAGAATTGAAGTTATCGATAGATTTTAAGAATTAATAAATACCATTTTACTTAATTGAAAAATTAGATTTTTTATTTTTCTTCCTAAGATTTAATTTTAAATTTCAATTTTATTTTAAACAATGTCACAACAAAAATTCAACTGAAGACAAAACTAGAAGTATTTTGACAAAACAGTTTTTTGTGGAAGAATTTTGCGGACAAAACTTGCGGACAAATTACAACATTAACAGATAGACGGCAAAATACAATGATTACAACATAAGACAAAAAAGAAAAATATGGAAACAAAAAGAAAATATGTAGGGAGAGTGTGAACCTAATATTTACAAATACACGATGAGTTTTATATTTATTTCAATTACTCCACTTCTTCATAGGTTACATTTTGTGTCTTTTCCACGGCAGGAGAATTGTCCTTGCCTTTCTTAGAATGGCCCTTCTCAGGAACATGTTTCCCTTTAGTGGTGCCTCCATCAGCCTTCAGTTTTGACGGTGGAGTTGACGGTTTTTCTGAAAAATTAAAATTTTTAAATTCCAGCACAAAACACCATTGTCATCTTACTTTTAGTAGAATTGCCCTTCTCAGGAACATGTTTCCCTTTAGTGGTGCCTCCATCAGCCTTCGGTTTTGACCCTCGTGTATCTGGTGCAGCGGTCTTAGCTGAAAACGTTTAAAAATAATTATTAAAATTATTATTTAAAACGTAATTAAAACTTACGACGGTTCTTAGAATTGAACCAATCGCCGGTACCGAATCCTGCAGCGAACATGAAGAGAGCCAAGAAGAGAAGTGCAGATGCCATAACGAGTTGTTGGTGCTTTAGATGACAATAAAGTTTTAGACTGCTTTTATACTAAGAAAGCAAAGTAATTTTTCACAAATCTCCACCATTTACTCACTATACCTATACGAAATTTTCATCTCAAGACATTAATTTTTATATATTTAAGGGTTTCTTCGTTGGGGCAATCCAAATTCAGTTTTTAATAAATATAATCGAGCTTTATCTTCTTTAATTTAGGTGAGATTAAGATTTACTTTTTTATTAATTAGATAGTTAACGATTAAAACCGTTCTATTGTGGCCATTTTTACTCTCTGCTTGCCATTGATCTTCCATTTTTATTAATACCTATTTATTTATAATCTTTTTAATATGCCTTTATCTTTAAAATTTTTCAAAATTTTATATTCTTAAATATCACAAACAATTTTCGGATTTTTATTTTATTCTAGAGACAAATTCAAATTACCCAAACTTGGATATTACTTTCTTAAATTTATTTGAATTTATCCAAAATTCATGCTTTTTTATTCAATTTTTAAAAATTAGGTATATTTGTCATTTTCACTCCCAGGGTAAATTATTCTCAATACAAAGAAATATAAAATCGTCTGGATTTGATTTAAAAAATTTTTTGAAAATTTTATTAAACAATTTAAAATTAAAATGAAAAAACTTTAAATGATCACAGTAATCTCAGTCTAAACCTCAAATAATAACAAATAGAAGAGATTCTTCTGAAATTAATTCAAACGAAGCAAAATCATCGAATAATATCAAGTAAATAAATCAGAAATTAATAAAAAAAATAAAAATATGTAGTTCAATTTGCCTTTTACCCAACATCTCCAAATAGGTATACGAATCTCTTCTTAGTTTCAATTTTAAGTATAGACATAACCGCAGAGCTTCGGGTAATTTTGAGGGCTTTTAGAAGATAACCTTATTAATTTAATTCTTCCAACTTCAATAATTACATTAGCAGCTATTACCGCGGTTTCCATCCCTGTATCATCAGCAGACGATAGAACAAAAAAAATAAATTTGGGAGTTACAACTTTATTAGCATTTAGTATTCTTATATTTATGGCAAGAAAAGATTGTTATTAAAAATATATTTATTGTTCAGTAACTAGATAATTATAGGTCAGGTTAAAAAGTTTAGGTAAAAAATATAAAAAAATAGGAATTTGTGCCTTTAAATTGTCATAGTAGAACATTCGTAATTCGTAATTACGACGCAACCCTGCTCGTATCCATGTACTTCGTCTTTTGGCCAGCTGTCTCTCTCTTTCCTTAAAAGGAAAAGCATGGTGAGAAAACAAACAATCGATGGAACATTTATGCCCAAATAAGCTTTACATATAAGCACCTTTTCTTGCTTTTGCCCTTTAAAAGCATTCTCATTGCTTTCAGATTTGGCAATAAAACTCTCTCTTAGCACTCCTTATTTTAAAAGAAAAATCTAACGTTCTTCTTTTCTTTGAGTACTTCTTCGAGAGCAGACATTGAACACCCAACAAATAAATGGTTGAAGAGGTTCTTACAAAATTTTAAATTTTCATTGAAGTTATAGCTCATATCCTCCCTGACTACAAATTCCTTTTAGAGCCGTCCAGGACTTGAAATTTTTCAAGACTCGAGACCAAGACTTTACTCCAAGATTATGACCGAAAAAACCTCCAAGAAAAAGTCTTGAGTAAGGTCTAAATACCAAGAATCTTGGATAGCTCCAAGCAGACTTGGTAATGGATACATATGATTCCAAAATGCCTGCGGATATCCGCCTGTATCTGAAGTAAATAAATATTCCGGATACGGATACCAAGATCCATGTCCATTACCAGGTCTGGTTCTAAACTCCATACATGTTCAATGGGAAAATCCTCGTACACTTTCAAAGAACGTGGCTGTTAAAAACTAACACGTACTAACACGTTGTGCCTAGTGTTAGTACTCGAACAAACACTAAAACAAAATGCTTCCCTCTCCAACAACAATAAATTAAATTAATTATCTATCTAATTAGCTCTATAAATTATTAAATATATGCATAATTCATAAAAACAATTTGTCACTTTCTATCAATTTCATGCCGCGGCGATCTTTTTAATAAAACCCCCAAGCTCTTTATAATTTTCCGATTTTTCTTCCTTGACATCTCAAGAATCTTTCCTTCTAATTTCTAATTAATTTTTTTTGTTTTTCTTTTTTTCTCATTTCCCCGATAACTGGCCAACCGTAAAAAAAGTTTTGTGGCGCATCAATTCCCTCCCTTAAAACAAACACCCCCTCCCTTCTACAGTTAATTTATTCTCTTAAATCAATTCAAATTAAAGCTGATTTAGTAGGGGAATAAAAGGAAATAAATAAGAAACCCTACTATTTATTCTAATTAATTTATATTGGACGTTATTCTGTTTTAATCGCAATAGAGAGAAACCCATTGAAAATACTTGTTTTTCTCTTTCGATATCAAAGAGTGTTAATTTTAACACTTCTTTTTCTTTTTATCAATATCTGTACTCTTATCACAAAATTTATCAATTTTTTAACAGTAGCAAAAACAACCCCCAATAAATTAATTGACAAAAAAAATGCAAAGCTAGGGAAATTAATAATCTCATTACTTTAAACCCCTCTCCCTTTCCCTCCCTCCCTCTTTATTTAAAAGAGTATTTGAATATTTAAGTGCTTAAATTGCAAAAAATGAGGTATGTATAACAATACAAAAAAAAATTATTTTTTTCTCGTAAAAATACCAAAACCCTCCCCTCTCCTCCCCTCAATTCCATTCATTTTTTTCAATTATTACTAGAGACGGGATTTTTAGGCACGATAAAGTTAAAAATAGGCGCCTATATAGGCAGTAAAAAATTGCCAAAATAGGCACTAAAATCCGAAAAAAAGGCAAAATAGGCAGGATTTTTTCGAGATTTTCTGATTTAAATTGGCTAAATTTTATCAAAAATGATAAATCTAAGCAATAAAATGTTAAATAAATTAATTTTGATGAGCAGAATTACATATAAATTAATTTATATTAACTATTTTGGGCGCACTGCGGTTTCGTCCCACTCGGGTTCGTCCCCATGAACAAAAAGCGCGGGTTCGTCCCACTGTACAAAAAGTGCGGTTTCGTCCCGCTCGGTTTCGTCCCAACGCGGGTTCGTCCCATAGGATAAAAAGATCGGGTTCGTCCCACACTACAAAAAGCGCGGGTTCGTCCCGCTCGGATTCGTCCCATCTCAAAATGTCCAACAGAGTAAAAATACTCATTTTGTCGAACTAAAAATTAAATAGGGAAAATTTTAATGAACACTTGAGAATTCCTTTTAAAAAACTTCAAAACCTTAATAAAAGCCTACAATCAATCAAAAACACAAAGTAAAAAAACACAAAACAAAGCTTGCGCACACACCACAATTTTCTTGTTGATTTCAGCAGCTACAGTGAAGTTTTGAACCCATTTTGAGGGAGCACAAGCAAAGGTTCCGTCTACTTGCCATCGTTTATTTCTCTTCAACAATTCAAGAAGCTTGAAAAATTAATTTAAAAATAAATTCATCGATAATTTAAAAGAAACCGAATCGGAATCAGCATTAGATTCAGAATCGGAATCAGCATTATCAGATTCACTGCTTACGTTGACTTGATTTTCGTTGTTTTCCAAATTGCTTTGATGCGAGGACGAAGTCTGATTAATCGAAAAATCTTCTAAACGCTGCCGTTTCTGAGCTCGTGCTAAATTTTCAAGCCGGCTTCTAATCATTTTAATACAGAAAATAATCTAAAAATATTTAGAAATGAAAGACAATATTGAGAAAATGAAGACAAAAAAAGATTGTTGATTATTAGGGACGAAATTAGGGACGAATCCACACTTTTTGTTCTGGGGGACGAAACCGAGTGGGACGAACCCGCACTTTTTATACAGTGGGACGAACCCGCGCTTTTTATTCTATGGGACGAACCCGCTTGGGACGAACCCGCTTGGGACGAACCCGCACTGGGACGAAACCGAGTGCAGCGACTATTTTGTTTCCAAAAATAATTTGATAAATTTTTCAAACGAAAATTTTCCCCAAAAAGATTTTTTGACAAAAATTTTTTGAAAAAATTTTATATTTTACGAGAAAAAAATTTTTTAGACAGCAATTTTCTCAAAAAACGAGCAAAAATTCGTAAATTTTAGTAAAAATATGCAAAATAGGCTGAAAAAAGGCAAAATAGGGCACTTTGTCAGAAAAGGTTAAAATAGGCAATTTTAGGCAACGATAAAATTAGTTAGAAAGAAGACTTCAGTAAAATAACACCGGATTTGGACGTTTCAGCATCAGGCCTATCCAGGAAAAAAACAGGCATTTGCCTAAAAATCCTGTCTCTAATTATTACAAATGTAAATAATCCTCTTTTAAAAAATAATACTTGTGTATTTCCGTCCCTTTTTCTATTTATTTTTTTCTTTTAAAAAATAATTTTTTAAATTATTTTTTGATTTTTTTGTTGTAAAATTTCTAAAGAAAACTTAAGAATAGATAATTAAATAATTTAATCAGTCACAAAGAGAATGAAGAAAAAATTAATTTAAAAAGCAAAGCATAAAATAATTTTTAAAAATTTAAAAGACGCGTAGAGACGGATTGAGAATTAATTCGGGTTGGATTTTAAAATTCTTCGTATTGGGTTTCGAATATACCGGTAATCCAATCCATCCATGCTGTAATGCATGAGTTAAAACGTTTCGTGAAATTTCAATTTTTTCTGGAATTTTATTTGTTTTTATACGGTCTTGTATATTCCTCCATATGTATATTTTTCTTAATTTTTTTTTCAAAAAATTATTTTTTTGAATCTCCACATGATTGAATTTTAAATTGATTAAAAAATTGATTTAAATTAAATCGAGGGAAAAAATAAATTAATTAATTTTTTGTAAAAAGAAAAACAAATTAAAAATAATTTTTTTAAATTTATTTACACTAAAAATGACGACTAAACATGGGGAAATACACAAGCGATTAATCACCTTTTAATAATTAAAAAATTTTTTTTAAGTTCCACAAAGCATTTTTTCCTACTTGACCACACAGAAAACCCCGCATTTTTAATAACTCAGTAAAAAAGGCAATTTAATTTTTCCGCGCAAAATAGAGAAAAATAAATACAATTTAATTTATAGCTTTTCTTTTTCTCATACTTTTTATTGCATTTTTATTTGTTAACTCTGTCACAGCTGGCAGTTAAAAAAGCAGACAGAGAACAACAACAAACACTTGTACTCACCTTTTCTTTTTCTGTTTCTTTTTTTCTTTTCTCTCTTCTTTATAAAAACTATTACACATCTGGATTTTCCGGAAAGAAAAATAAAACCGGAAAGTTTGTGTATGACCTAAATCGATTCTGTTTATTTTTTCTTTAAATCTCTACCTACGCTATTTTTTTATTTTTTCACTTAAAATGTAAACAAAATTGGCAAACTTGACGTGTCTTCTTTTGAAATTTTTCAAGTTCAACAGCTTTTTTATTCTTTGTTTTTTAAGTTTAAAGTTGTTTTTCTCTTTTATTTTTCTCTAGACTTTCCGTTCGCTTTTTCGTTCTCTTTTAGGTTACTTTAAGCTTCTAACATGCCGTTTAACTGTTGAAATTTAACTTATACATACATATTTTCAGCTAAATATCACCAAGTTTTAAACAATTTTTTTTCAACATTCCGTCATTTTGCCTTACTTATTTTTTAAATAAAGAGTTGAATGCAAAAAAAGAACCTTACTTCAAGGAATAAATCAAAGAAGGAAAATAATTCAAAGGTGGGGAGAATTTTAAATTTTTTAAAATTTTTAAGCCTCCCCTTTTAAATTTGCTACAAAAACTGACTTTTAATTAATTTTATCCTCTTCTCAAATGTTTCTAATTCTCCCCGTTCTTTTCTAAAACAAAAAGTCCCTCCTCCGACTGACAGAGAAAAATAAAAAAAAAGCAGCTTTTTAAACACACAAATGTTTTGGTGGATTTGTAAAGCTGAAGAGGAGGATTTTCTTTTTTATTATTTTTCGGTTATTTTTTGGACAGTTTTTGTGTAGTAGCAAAATATAATTTCTGTTAAAATAAAAGTATAATTCTTTATTGCCTCTGGGATAATTTCAGTAGAGCTGTCTAGGACTCTGTTCTGGAGTCTTATCTTAAAGTTTTTTTGCCTTACTTTTTTACGTCTGGGAGCAGGTATACTTTCCTAGTTATCACGAAAATAAGCATAGCTTCTCAAAAAAAGACTAAAATGGAGCGAAATCGGTAAAAATGTAAACAGATGCCCCCAAAATGCCCCTTATTTTTCGGTTTTTGACAGCTCTAGACTCAGTTCAGTTTAACACAAAATGACTTGAAATTTTTTTAATTTTAGCAGAGCTTACAAGAAGAAAACTCTTCACTAGAAGAAACAACAAACAAAAAACCAAAAAGTAAATTAAAACAACGACTACAAGGATTAAAACAACGATTTATTCGGCGTTGTTGTTGTTGTCATTGTTATCCGAAAATGATTCAAACTGGAAAAAGCAGCGATGAGGAATGTGGGGGTGGGTTTTTTGAAAGATTTAAAATTTAAAAGGAGAAAAATTTGAGAGGATTTTTTGAGGGAATTAGTCGGGAATTAGAGCCCGGCTTGGTTCAATTTTTGGGACGTTTTTGTATATATCACCCACCCTCTCCCTTGTTTCTCAACCTTAACCCGTTTTTTTCTCAATTAACAAGGAAAAAATATTCGGCTCTATCGGAATATAATGCCGGCATCCAATTTTTCCTTTCCTCCTCGAATGGGGGAGAAAAAGTTTAATTTCTCAGCTGTAGTATAGTAAACCGGTGGTAAAGTAACTTTGTCTAAACTTATTCAACCACGGTGATTTTGGTGTCTTTTAACTATTGGACCGAGATATAGGCCCTGAAAATCGAAAAACCATATGGGGGAGTAAGCTTAATTTTGGTGGGAAAAATTTGATGATAGCTAGCTCATTCGAAAGAGCTCCTCGAGTTGAGCCGAATGACACCAAACTCAACGAAATCTGATTTGATTGGACCGAGAAACTGATCACTGAAAATTGAGAACTACAGGGGCGAATTTCGGATGAAAAATTCGAATATACAAATGTTAGCTCATTCGAAAGAGCTCCTCGAACTGAGTTAAAAGACACCAAAATCACCGTGGTTGAATAAGTTTAGACAAAGTTACTTTACCACCGGTTTACTATACTACAGCTGAGAAATTAAACTTTTTCTCCCCCATTCGAGGAGGAAAGGAAAAATTGGATGCCGGCATTATATTCCGATAGAGCCAAATATTCTCTCTGTGATTGCCAATGAGTAAAAAATTAATTTTGAACTTGAAAAATGTGGGGTGATATATGATAAGGTACCTAATTTTCTCTCAATATTTTTCCGGTTTTTGATGATCGACCCTTCTGACCGTGTCTAATAATAATTCTGTTTTTTTTCATCCTATTTTTATGTTCTGCCCGAATATTCATTTTTATTATTTTTTTTAATAATTTATCCTTCATAATTCCTCGTTCTCATTGATTTCTATTTTCATTTTGCACCAGCTTCCGTCATTTTTTTACTTTTCTCTTCTGATTTTCAGCTTCCGCTTTTGGTTTTTGTAAAGTTTTGTGGGTGATTTCAAAGGCTGTCACTTACAAAGACTCTGATTGCTTCTCTTATGGGGTACTAATCAGAAATTGGCCTAAATTCCGATTTCAGACGTTTTTCCATTTCCGAAATTTCTGCAAAAATTTCCTTCCACTTAAACTGATTCAAGCTCTAATTTCTTTTTAAATTAACGCCAATTTCCTATCTCTCTTTTTGGACATAAAAATTAAAAATCAAAAATTAACAAAAATTCAACTGATCTACATATTTATTTTGGTTGCTTTTAATGTTAAAAACACATTAAAAATGGCCACACCATTTTTGGCGGTTTAAAAAAGGGAAAATAAAAATACCCACTTTATAAGCAAAAAAAAGACTGCGTCAGCAATTCTTTAGCGAATTTAAAATTATCTCTCTGAATTTTTGTTTATTTGTTTTTAGATAAAAATTTAAACATTTTTTTGTATTAAATGACCGACCATTATTTTCGATAATTTATTTAAGAGAGGATTTTTTGTGATAATTTTTGAATCTAATAGAGAATTCCTGTGTTTTTTGTAAAATTCATTTGTTCTAATTTTTAACTTCCAATTCCAAATTTTCTTCAAATCCGTCCTCTATGGATTTTCCGGGAATCTTCTCACAACGCGAGACCTTTAAGTCCTTCCTCCATTAATAATTTAAACCCCCTTTAATTAATAATTAAAGCACCACCTCCCCATTAATAGTTGAAGCCTCTCCAGATTAATTGAAGCCCCCCCCCCTCCATTATTTTGAAAAGCTTTCCCGCTTTTCAAAATAAATAAATTTTGTAATTCATTTGATTTACTTCAAAGGGAAAAATCATTTCTCTTTATTTTAAGAGAGGTCAGTCAATCCCTTTGGGAAGGTTTACATAGGAGTTTTCTTTCTATTAAATAATATTTATTCTTTCCTCTATAAAAATGTGTTAATGAATATTGACCGATTTTTTTTTCTCCTTTTTTTATCTTTTTTTTAAACGAAAACTGATCTTCCTTTTCTTCCCTTTTTACTGCAAAAATGAAAACATTTTCGTTTATTTTTTTTTGTTTTTGTTTTTATATCCCCTTAATTCTCAATGCCATTCTTTCCTCTCTTTCTTCTCTTTTCCTTTACTTTTTTTACTTCCTTCGTGTGACCACAGCTGCGAAAACCTCCCCAAGCTCTCCTCTCAAAAAGATCTCCTCTCTCATTTGACAATGATTTTTTGAAAAATTTTTCGTTTTAAGAAAAATGTAGAAAAATACATAGAGTTACCAGTCATTTTACTTTTTTTATTGCAAAAATATATTTATTTTTACCTTAAATTTAATTTAAAAATTAATTTTTAATAGAGCTTAAAGCTTTAATTAAAATTAGAAACAATTTATTTTTCTATCGTTCATTTTTCTATCATTGACAAGATTTCGGAGTCGTTAGCAGTTTCATGTCCCATTCGATTTTTGCTATTTTCTGGAATGGTTTCGGTTGTACATATATGGTTCCCTATTGTTTGGACGAATCAGAGTCGATCTAAATTTATTCCATCAACATGTAAATAAAGGGTCCTAAAAATAAAGGGTCCTAAGTTTTTGTCTAATTAGATTTATTTACCCTCTTCCTTTTTTTTATTTTTCTTCAGCTCCAAAGAATTTTTTTTCTCCCTCTCAAATTTTTTAACTCAAAAATCTACACAGATTTTAAATTAAAAAATGATTGAAGCTTCCAGACTTAAACGATTCTCTTATTTAGAAGCTGAACAACGAATGCAGAGGAATACTTTTACCCGTTGGGTTAATCACCATTTGGAAGCGGTTCGGAAAAGATTTTTTTGAAATTTTGAAAAATTTTTTTGTTGTAGCATTCCTCTTCTAGTCAAACACAAAATTTAATTGAAGATATGAAAGATGGAATTCTTTTGTGTCATTTATTGGAAGTTTTGACTGGTGATGTTTTACCTGTTACTACTTCAAGTGGTGGGAATGAGGAGAGTAGTAATAATGTTGTTGTTAATAAAAGGTGTGAAAAAATTTTTTTTTAATTTTATTAAGGTGGTAGATGGTAAAAATGATTTTCTTAAATTAAATACTAAAATTTTGGTTTATATTTTGGACTTTTGAAAATCGTCTGCCAAACATAATATTATAAAATATTCCCTCGGTGGCCATAAATTCCATAAAATTAATCTCAAAATTTTTTTGTTTTGACCGAGTGTCTGTCCTCAAATTTAATGCTGATTAATTTTCTTGATCAAATTAAACAGATTTTTACATAAAATTTTTTTTATAATTTTAGAAATTTTTTTAAAAGTTTTTCTGAATTTATTCAAAGTGTTTTTTAGATCCTTTAAATATGGAATTAGTACATGTCATTTCTCTTCTTACAATTAGAAGGAGAAATACCGTAAATGCTGAAATAATGTCCCTCTTTCAAATAATTACCCCCTCCCTTTTAATTGCCCCCTACAGCCAAAGATCGGAAAAATAATTATCTCTCTTAAAAATGGTTATAATTAGCTTTTATGAAAAAAGCTCAAATAATCACCCCCTCCCTTTTAATTACACCCTCCAGCGAGAGTTTGAAACAATAATTATCCTGGGTAATTATTTTAGCAAATACGGTAACTCAAAATTAATTTATTTTAATAAATACATAGATTCTCACCTCAAAATAATTAAAATGATTTAAAGAAATTTTTGAAAAATTAAAAAAATTTTTTAATATCAATTTAGTTCATCTGGCAATCTCAAAACAATCAAAACACTTAAAAGAGCTTACAAATTAAACAATTTAAATACAGCATTAAAATGCTTGAGAGCAAAAGGAATTAAATTAGTAAATAATAATGTTGTTGATTTGGCTGATGGAAATCCGAGAATTTGGTTGGGGCTGATTTGGCAGTTAATTTTACATTTTCAAGTGAGGGATATTTTTTTAAATTTTTTAAAAAAAAATTTTTTGAAATTTTTTAATTTTTTGAATACTTTTAAGTCGAGAAAAAGTACACCCAAAATAAAATTAAAAATAAAAATCAATTAAATACACGCATTTCTTTCTCTTTTTTTTAAATTTTTTTAGTCTACCCTTTTTTGCTTTGTTTTCAAAAATAATTATTATTTGATAAAAAGTATCTTTTTTCGATAATAATAATAATAAAAAGCTGCTTGATATTACACAAAAAATAGGGAAAATAAGAAAAAAGAAATATTTTAATATTTTTTTTGTAATTTTTTACTAAATGTTAACGATATTTTTTATATTTTTCGTCTCAAAAAATAATAGAAAAATACCTAAACGTGTGCGTAACTTTCTTTTTATTACGCAGCTTTCTTTAAAAAAAAATTTTTTTTAATGGAAAATCTTTATGCTTAGAAAAAAAATTTTTTTAACTTGTTTCTTTTTAATCATTCTATTTAATCTTTTGCGCATTTTTATATTGATTTTAATTAATTTATATTTATTTTCTTTTAATTTTCTTTAATTTATTTTGACTTGCAAATAAATAAAAATAAATAAAAATGGGAAAAGGAAAATTATCTAAAAAGAAGGTTAGCAAGTGTTAAAAATAAATAGAAAATTTTTTTGTTAATTTTTGGTTAATTAAAAAGCCAAGGTTATGAAAATAAATATTCTAGTGTATTTATTTTTTGTTAAAATGAATTTAAAATTGATCTTTTGTCATTTATTCTAAAAATCCTTTTTGGACAAAAAATTTTTTTAGGTGGAAAAAAATTTTTAAAATGCAGGAAAATTAAAAAAATTTATTTTTTTAAGGTAGAGACAGGCCTTTCTATGGTTAGACGTTCTGCTTGGCATCAAATTCATAGTAATCAACAAATTAATGGAGGTGAAGGAACATCAACAGGCATTGCAACAACAGACATTAATCATCAACACCCTTCTACCTCTAAATTACCCCCTAAGAAAAGTGTAGAACAATCTTTGTTGGATTGGTTAAATAGAGAAGCTATTAGGCCGAGGTAGAGTTTAAAATTTTCAGAAGACTTTTTTTTCACTTTAATTTCACTTTAAAGGCAATTAGGACTTCCATCTGGAGCAATTGTTGATTTAGATTTAAGTTGGAAGGATGGAAGATTATTACTTGCTCTTTTACACAGATTTGTCCCAGCATTAGTTAATCGAGAAGAAATTTTGGAAGGGGGTGATGAACCTGAAGAGGCACGACAACGTGCCCAGAGGGCTATACAATTAGCAAGGCTTCATTTGGGGATTAGGTAAATGTTGGGGGAAAAATTTTTTTTTTGATTCTGAAAATTTGACACAAAATTTTTTCTCTTTAAATTCTCAATTTTTCAAAAAAATTCTTAGAAAATCTTAAAATTCGATCGGTTTTTTCTCAGAGTCAAAGCTTTCATATACTCAATTAACTCAAAGTCAGTATTTTCCAGTTCCAAAAAGTTGTACAGTTCCGATTTCCAAAAGTTCCAACCTCTTGTAGGTTTCCCGGTTAAGGCTTTAAATTTGCTCCTACTCGTAATTTACTTCATTTTTTCTCGTACCTGTACACAACTGCGAATGTGATTTTGGTACGAGCTTCCAAAAAGTTGTTCCGGGGTCCCACAATTAAATGCTGTCTAAAAAGGGGAGGAAAATACACAACTATTTACTTGTAAAAAATCTCAAAAAAAAATTTATTTTCAGTCCATTTCTCGATCCAACAGAATTGTGTGCACCTGGACGTCTTCCATGTCGTCGTTCTGTAATAACATATATTTCTCAATTTTTATGTCTTTATCGACCTCCACAATTTAACAAAAATGTAAAATTGGAAGAAAATTTGATTGTTAAAAATAATCAAAAATTAACAACAAAAAATGAAAATAAACAACAAATTTTAAAATGTTATAAAAATTTATTTGAATGGTTGAGGAGAACAGTTGAGGAAGGAGGGCATTTAAAATTGAGTGAAAGGCAAAGGCCAACTGTTGGACAATTTAAGGTGTTCTTTAAATAAATATTTTTTTAATGATTAGAAAAGGGATTTGTGTCCGTTCCTCCTCTAAAAACCTAAGGAAGTTTGTAACAAAGAAATCTCTAATAGACAAGATAAGATTGCATTCCGAGAAGAATTGGGACCAATAATTTCGTGGGTCTAAACTTACTGTTTCAAGACAATTTTAAGCAAAAATCCTGGTCCTTTAGGGGGATAAACAATTTTCATTTTTTGGGTGATATTAATTTTATTTTTAATTATTTTAAAAATAACTTTTAAAATATTCTCCCTTTAAGTTGTGGGGATTTTTTTAATTTTTAATTAATTCTTTTAAAAATTCCCCCTTTTTAAAGTTATTTCGTCGTTTAATTAAAAAAGAAGAATGGCTTGAAAGACGTAGAGTATTAACCGAAAATGTTTTTCCTGCATTAAAAGAAGTTGTTGAAAAAGAGGATTTGGATATTTTTAAAGGACAAGTGGATAATATAGAGGTGTTATAAATAATTTTTAAATTAAATTTTTGGGTTATTCGTAAAATCCTCTTTTTGGCTAATCCTAGAAGAATGCTTGTAAATTATTAGCGAAATACCGAGAATTTCCTAAAAAAATGGACAAGACTGCCTCTAAAAGACCCCCCCCCTTTTCTCTCACTAAACTGATTTGTGGATTTTTTTAAAAATTAATTTAGTCAAGATAAATATTGAGCAAATAGAGATATCAAGGAAAAATTTAAAAAAAAAGAAAGCTGGGGAAATTGGTTCTTTTTGGCTCCTCTGCGAAGAATGGGAAACAAACCCCAACCTTTAATAAAAGTATAAACTGGGGAGTTGATTTTTTAAAAATTTGGTTTAGAAAAATAACAGTCCTGGCTCTTTCGCAGTTTATTAGTCTAATTAAAATCCATCGCCAAATAAAAATTTTTTTTCTAATTTTCCAGTCAGTCGTTTCTTCGTGGGAATCAAAAATCCAATTTTTACTTTCCAAATTAGGAGAAGAAATGAAAGAATTGGAACAATGGATGTTGGAAGGGGAGAAGTTATTAGCTTCCAGTTTGCCTTTGACAGAAGACAAATTATTACAAATTGAGGATAAAGGGTTGGAAAATGTACTTGAAAATTTGGAATTTACAATTAGACGATTTGAGGTGTTTTTTGAAAAAATTTTTAATTAGGAAAAAATTCTTTTGAAAATTTATTTTGAAGAACCCTTTGATTTACACTAATAGGCAAAATTTTCAGAAAATTTTTTCGAAAATTTCATAAAATTTCTTAATAGATTTTCTGCAAAATTTTTTAATGAAACAATAATAATTCAGAATTCACCAATATTTTTTAAATATTAAAAGAATATTTTTTTAAATCTAAAGAGGAGTGAATCTTAATAAACGCATGAAATTTGAAAAAATTTTTTTGGAAAATTTTCCGATTTTAGAATTTTGATTTCTCATTAAAAAATACATAGGGAACCTTCATAGTTAAAAATAGGGTTTATTAATTAATTAATTAATTAATTAATTAATCTTTCACTCTAACCTCTACCCCGACAATTACTCAATTTAGATGGGTTTATTTTTTTTTAATTTTTTTTAATCCCTAATTAATTAAATTAATTAATTATTTTATTTTTTTAAAGGAACATTTTAAAGAATTACCAAATAAAAGATTACAATTAGCATTAAAATTGGAACAACAAAAAGACTCAGAAATTCCTTCATCCTCGTTAACAACCTCTCCAGACGATTTTTTACTTTTACCCGAACATTTATTAGAAGATTTAAAAGAAAGAATTGAATTAACAACTTTATTGGAGAAAAGAATATTTAAAGAAATTTTATTTATTCAATCCCGTTTAAGAATAATTAAAGCTATAAGTAAATTAAAAGCAAGTTTGGCTGTTTGGGGAATGAGAACTGGAAGTTTAAAGGAAACTAAGGAAACATTGGAGGAATATAAGGTGAGTGAGTTTTTTGTAAGATTTTGTGAAAAAAATTTTTTGATTGTAAAATTTATGAAAAAAACTTTTTAAGAAATTCAAGATTAAAAAAAATTTTTTTTTTAATTAAAAGAAAATTTTCAAAAAAAAACAACAGTGAAATTGAGATTAAACTTTGAATAATAAACTGTAGGAAAATGAAAATTGAATAAAAAATGTTTTTTTTATATTTTAATAAAAAAGAGGAAATTTTTTTAATTTTAGAGACTTAAAAATTGATCATTTTTTATAACCCCAAAAAATTTTTGAAAATTTTTTGTTGAAATTTTAGATTTTTTGAAGATTAAAAAATTCTCAAAAAAAAATTTTGAAAATTTCTAAAAAAAATTTTTTTAGGAATTTTTTCCACCTCCTATTTTTGCATTAAAAAAGCTTTTTTTTTCAAGACAATGGCTTCTGAATGTAAACCTATCCATCAAATGGAACACCTTTTAAATACTTTAAAAATAGCAAAAGACGATTGTAGTATTTCCTCTGGCGAGGATCATCATGGAAATATCTTGGAATCAACAAGTTTATTAAATTCTTGTGAGTTTTCTTTAAAAAATAAGGTTTTTTAAAGGGAAAATGGTGTAATCATGAATTTAAAAAAGTGTGGGTTAATAATTAAAAACCTATGGCGCTTTCTTGGGGGTAAACAAGAGGGAATAGCAAACTCATATAAATCGGATTGGTCCCCAAATTTCGTTTTTGGAGAAAAATTCTCTTTTTTGGAGAACAAAGGAAAATTCGGGGGAGGATCGGATCTGGCGGACTAAACTCTAGAGATAAACAATGAACATAAGAATTTTTTTCTTTTTTCACTTTTTAATTTTTTTGTTGACAATTTCAATTTCTTTCCCCCGTCTTTTTTTATATTTTTGTCTGTAATTTGATATCCAAATAAAAATTGAGAGAACTTTTATATTTTCGTCATTTCCTTTTAGTTTTCTTTAACAAAAAAATTAAATCTAATTAAATTTAAAATTAAATTCAGCCCCAAAAGAATTAATAACAAAACAAATTGAAAAACAAATAAACGAAGAATTGGGTCAATTTATTCGTTGTGAATTTATTTTAATTGATTTGTTACAATTATGGAATGAATTTGAAGAATTTAAAAATTTATTTATAAATTTATTTATTATTGAAGAGGAGGAAGAAAATTTGAAAGAAAAGGAAGAAGTAATAATTAGAAAAATGGAAGTTTTGGCTGAAGAAATGGATGAAACTGGAAGTGAATGGATTAAAAATGCTGGGAACCTGTTAGAAGACAAATTGTTGAGCTTGTGAGGAAAATTTTTTAGAAAATTTTTTGAAAGATTTTTTTAATTTTGGGGCATATTTTTATAATTGAAGTCCTTCTCTCTTAGATGCACCCTTGAGGGTTTCAAAAATATTATCCTATAATAAACCTTAACTTAAAATAGGGGGTATTGTGTTTAGGAACGCCTCTAACTCGTCTATTAATATGTTGATTAAATTGAGGTTTATCTATTAATTTTTGGGGTGTATGGTTGCAGTCGGATCTCGATTATACGACACTCTTGCAGATGAAATAAAGCATATGTAAAACTAAGGTGTATTTAGAAGTGGAGGTTAAATTTTGGGGTATTAGGCAGCTCTGATAACCTTAAATTTTCGATTTGAAAATTGTCCTCTGGTTTCTGACTTTAAAGTATGCATTTTTAACAGGATATACCTTTATTTTTTAATTTTTAAGTGTGATCAACTAATAACTGCAAGAACAACAAACATTATTTTACAAGAAGAAGAGTTAAAAAAATGTTTGTTTTCTGATCAAGAGAAAAAACAACAACAAATAAATGGAAATAATAAAATGAAGGAAGAAGAACAAAATAATAATAATTTGGCACAAATAACTTTAAATGAACGAAAATGGTTGAATAATTTGGAAGCTTTTGGAAAATGGCTAAATATAGTAAGAAACATAGGAGGACAATATTTGAGGACAAATTAAAAAAAAAAGCTATTGAAATTAGAGACCGGCCCGAGATGAAGGCTCTCCTACCAATAGCTAAGAAGGCGCTAGAGTTTAGTTTTTGTGTGGAGCTACTAATCCTTTACCTTCTCTTATAATATCTCTACAAAATTTAAAAAATCTCGGTGATCACATGACAATTTTTGGCCCTATCTGAAATGAGGTGCGTAATCATATTTTTTTCTCCTTCTTTTCACAAGGTAAAAAGGGTCAGTTTTTCCTTAGTATATAATTTGTGTTTATTTTTCCTTAAGGAAGAATAATGCAGGATGATTAATTTTTTTTACATTTTCTTGTCTGTCCGTCTTCGTCCGTGTTCGTCTCTGTCCGTGCTCGTCCGTGTTTTGTCTGTCCGTCTTCGTCCGTGTTCGTCTCTGTCCGTCTTCGTCAGTGTTTTGTCTGTCCGTGTACGTGTACAGACAAACACAGACGAAGACAACAGACAAAACACGGACGAACACGGACAGAGGCTTACACGTACAGACAAAACACGGACGAAGACGGACAGACAAGAAAATGTAAAAAAAATTAATCATCCTGCATTATTCTTCCTTAAGGAAAAATAAACACAAATTATATACTAAGGAAAAACTGACCCTTTTTACCTTGTGAAAAGAAGGAGAAAAAAATATGATTACGCACCTCATTTCAGATAGAGCCCAATTTTTTATAAAGCCACGATTTTTTGAATATAACACCGTAATTTGTTTACCTTAAGAAAATTTGTTTAAAAAATTTAACAAATTAAACGGAAGAAGTAAGAGAAAAATTGAGGGGAAGATAAGTCAGTTAAAAAAACATGTGATTAGAATTCTGTTTTTCACTCCTGTCATTTTAATAATAATTAAAAATAAAATACAGCATGACTTAATTAATTATTTAATTTCCTTTTTTTTAACAGATGGAGAAAGAAGTTGTCCAACTACAAAAACAACCGTTGGATTTGGATTATAAAAAATGTCAGACTATGCTTGTTCAATTAAGAGATAATTGTCTTAAACATTTTCGATTGGTATGTATGAATTTTTTAGAAAATTTTCAAAGAAATTCTGAAATTACAGAAAAAATTTTTATTGAAAATTTTAGAAATTTCTTTTGAAATTTCTAAAATTTCACACAAAAGCTTTAAAACATTTTTTGATTTTCTTTTTAAAAAAAAGGTCTCAAAATTTCAACTTCACCAATTTCAAACTGAACAACAAGCAAAAATTGCTAATGACCTCTGTGAACGTTACAAACATTTGATGGAACAATTTGAACAAATGCAATTACCCTCAGCCCATTTAGTTCCAATTAGGAGAACTACAACTCCTTCAGAGACTTGTAGTGTTGAATTTAGACATCGACTTGCTTCACAGGTGTGTTTGAGCTTCAAATACCTCGTTCTTAGATACTTCCTTTAGGACTGAAAAGTCATACCTGATAATGAGGTGTACGTTAAATTGGAGGTATCGCTTAGGATGCTCCCCCATAATTCTTCCACACCTTTTGGTTTATTTTTCCAAAAATAAATTCCTTAAAAGTTCCCAAGCCTAGATGCTAGCTGTGCTTAACAAATGTATCTTAAATTGAGGTGTGTCGGGATTTAAAAAAAACTGGGATATCCCGTCTGATGCCGCTGAACTCTATTGAAAATGAAGAGACGTTAGAGAATACTCTCCTTATTTTCAATACTATTTTCTTTTATTTTTTGAAAAATTGTTATTCTTTTACAGCTTTCCTTAGCCTCCACATCAAGTTCTATCGGTTTTTCTTCTGATTTGGATTCTGATTTAGCTTCATTAAATAGTGAAGTAATTGTAGCTGAAGCACTTTTACTTATTAAAGAGGAAAATTTAAAGGGAGAAAATTTTGAAGAAGAAAATAATGTTTTAAATACATTAATAAATAAATTGGAAACAGAAAATGTATTGGAAGATATTCCAATTGAATTAATTGAGAAAGAAGTTAAACATATTCAAATAGCAATAGATAGATTACATGCTCGTTATTATACTCCTAAACCTTTGGAAATTGCTAGAGAAGATGTTAATTTGTTGAAAGTAGAGTTTTATTTATTTTTTAAAGTTCAAACTAGTACAATTGCAATTAATTTTGTAAAAAAATTTTGGTTGCGGGCTGTCATGTTCTGTCTGAAGTTAGAATTCCTCTTCCACCCGTTTTCTTCTTCATGAGAAATCTTTGATATTGTGTTATCTTGACCTAAATTTTGATGTTGCTGAAAACCCAAAGTTCAAAAATCTGTTCAGACCACTTAGCCAAGTTCAAATCAAAACTCAAACCAGTTAAGAAAGATGAAATAATTCTACACTTTTAGGGTCCCCGATAATTTACGCGATAAAGTTTTAAAGTTTCTGATTTCTTATAAAGAAATCTCTCTCTTTCCCCGTAATATATTTTTTTTAATTTTTGTAAAAAAAATTTTTTTTTAACTTTTATCATTTTTTTATATTCCAGTTATTCGCTTCAAAAGTAACTGA
Organism: Meloidogyne luci; assembly: GCA_902706615.1. NCBI lineage: Eukaryota > Metazoa > Nematoda > Chromadorea > Rhabditida > Meloidogynidae > Meloidogyne > Meloidogyne luci. Next base: position 1,815,485 of record CACSLI010000183.1, on the reverse strand, counting down.
ACAAAAAAGTCAACTTTGCCAAATAGCCTCCTCCATTCATCAAAACGAAACTTTAAAACAACGTTTATTTAAACTTGTAGCTTCCCTAAAAAGAGAAAAGAATTCACTTAAACGTTTCCACAAAGCTTTAACAACAGAAATTAATCAAGAAATTGAGCTTAGATCCAATTATAAACAAATTGTGGAAAGATTGGGGGATGTTGAAAATTTTGTTGTTTTTTGTGAGAACCAGCTGGACCCCCAAAATTTAAAATCAAAAGATAATTTTAAAAAATTTTTGCAACTTCAAATTGAATTGCTTAAAAAACAGTGTAGAGTAGTTAGACAATATGTGGAAATTAGTATTGATGGAAGCAAATGTTTAAGCCCTTCAAAACAGAAAAAAATAATTTTGAAACTTTGTAATAGTGTAACTACTATAATTCAGGTAGAAATTTCTAAAAAAATTCAAAAAAATTTCTGGTTCTTTGATGGGAAGAGCTAGCCATCTCTCTCATACTAAATATAAACATTTTTGTGGGTATTAAAAATTAGGAGAGCCTCCAAGAAAATGGGAAAAATGCGAAAACAAAAGTACTCGCGGGATTCAAAATTGGCAGCATATTCAATTTTTTTGGGGTTTTTTGTCGTAATTAGCTCAGCAACCCTCGTGCTTAGTACAGACTTTGAGGTCCTCCTGTCCATGAATCTGTCCAGATTCGAACCGGAATACTCAAAACCCTGATACTCAAAACCTCGGACTGTTTTCCCGTCCTTAAACTCGGAAACCCAACCCGACTTTTTCCTCAACTTTGCCCATCCTTGGCCCAGTTCTTCAAATTTTGGATAACATCATCTCGATCAAAAAAATTCTCCCAATTTTTTTAAAGGTAATTGATGATAAATGGCAAACTGAACAAGTAAATAAACAAGAAACTGCAATAAATAAAAACGAGAAAAATGAAGATTTAATTGAAGAAGAAGGTCCATCCACTTCTCAAATAAAAAGAAAAAATGAAGAAATAATTGAAAATAAATTTGAAAAAATAATTTTGTTGGAAAAGTCGAAGGAAATTGAATTTAATAAAGTTAGGAAAGAGGAAAAGATGGTAAAGAAGGAAGAAAAAATTGAAGAATCTGTGGAAGAAATATTTTGTGAATTTTATTTTGAAATGAAAGAAGAAAGAGAAGCAATTGAAACGAAAATAAAAGAAGGAAACAATTTAAAAAATATTACTAAAAAAGTTTTTGGACGACAAAATATTTTGAAAGAAAAGGAAAAATCTGAAGAAAATATTAAACGAACTACTAGTAGCAGTATTAAATATTTTGTTACTGATCCAGCTATTGAAAGGGAAATGATTAATAAAGAAAAAGCAAAATCGGAACCTTTAGGTGAGAAACAGATGAAATCTGAGAAGCAAACAAGTGAGAGAAATTTTTTTTAATTATTTAAAATTAGTCGGACCCCTCCCTTATGTGAACCTTCCATTAACTTGAACACTTCAATTTAGTGTACTTTTTTTTTTAAATCTGGTTGGTCACTGTTAGGAGTATGAAGAGCGACTTAACGATATCCCTCATTGTTGTTTACACCTATTTTCTAATGTTTTCAGTCCTAAGAGAGCTTAGACATAAGTGTGTTAATTAAATTTTAAAGGGGAAAATAAGGGGATTTTGGAAATTGAAGAGAATTAAAGACTTGTAACTCTACTAATTTTATAAGAAAATTCCAAAAAAAATTTTTAATAAAAATTTTCTAGATCCTCGTCTAGTAGAAGAGGCAAATATTGCCTTTGATAAATCAACGCAAATGAAATTTATGTTGGAAGAAATGCTTTCGGGTCAAATACAAATGCCTTCTACAAAAGAACAATTTAAACAACAAATAAAATTAATTGAGGAAATAAATAAAGAATTGAAGGGATTGAAGGAAGAGTTAAAAATGGAAGAAGAAAAAAGTGTTGAATTAATTAAAGTTTTGGAAAAAGTTAAAAAATTGTCTGAGGAACTTGAAGTAATTGAGAAGAAATTTGTGGTTGTTTTTGAAGAGTTTGTTGAAGTAGAGAAGAGAATTGGAAGAAAAAAGGAGGAGGAAAAGAAAGAGAAGGAAGAGGAAAGGAAGGAGAAGAAAAGGAGAAAGGAGGAGAAGAGGAAGAAGGAAAAGGAAAGGAAGGAGGAAGAAGTTGGAAGAAGAAGAAGGGAAGAGGAAAGTAAACGAAGGGAAGAGAAAAGAATAAGGGAAGAAGAAAGAAAAGTGGAGGAAGAAGAAAAGAAAAAGATGGAAGAGGATGAACTTAAAATGAAGAAGGGAAGGAAAGAGGAGGGGGAGAAACAAGTGAGAATTGAAATGAAAAAGTTGAAAGGCGAAAGGAAAAATTTGAATAAAAAGGAAGAGGATGAAATGAAAAAGAAGGAAGTTGAAGGAAAGAAGGAAGAGGATTTAAAACAAAAGGACGAGAATGAAGAGTATGAGGAAAGGGATGAAAAGAAAAGGAAGGAAAAGGAAAGGAAGGGAGGGGAAGATGAGAAGATAAAGAAGAAAATAGAGAAGAATAAAAAGGTTGGTAAGGGGAAAAGGCTGTCAAGGAAGAGGTTGTAAGTTCTTGGCAGCTATACTTAACTCTTACCATTGTAAAATTGTTTTATTTTAAGGTAACAAAAGTTGTCGACCTCCCTCAAGTTGAAGAAGTTAAATCTGTTGAGTTTGATATTAAACTTGACAAAGCTTTAAAATCAAAGCAAGAAAATAAAGATGATTTTATTGAAATAATATCTTTATCAAAACAAAGACAGGGAGAAGAAGAAAAAAATATTTCTGAAGCTTTACTTGAAGTTAAAAAAGAACCTCTTAATGTTTCAATAACAACGACTAACATTAATTCTGAAATGTCTAAAGAGCCCATCTCTTCCCTTGTCAATATCTACTCTTCTGGGCGTTCTGATGAAAAAAGAGAAGCTTCAACAATTAAAGCTTCAATCAACGTTTCTGAAACAACTAAGAATACAGAAATGAAGCCTATACCTTTGGAAACTGATAAGAAGCATATTGGCTATTATGAACAATTAAAAATGAAAGAGGATACAGAGATTGAAGAACGGAAGCTTGAAACCACAGATATTTCATCTGAAGCAACTGAGGAACCAATACAGCAATTTGTTGACGTCAGTTCCTCTGGACGTTCTTTTGAACAAGCTTCTTTAATTTCTCATAAAACAACTAAACAAGCAGAAATGAAACCAATACCTTTGGATGTTGAAAAGAAGAATGTTGGGAATTACGAAGATCTTTCACAGCTTTCAATTGTTCAAGAAAAGAAGCCTGAAAGTAAGACTAAAACACAATTGGATCTATTCAATCTAAATTTCTTTTTTTTTCAGGCCTCTTATTTGAAACATGCAAATCAACAGAATTTAATAAATCTCAAATTGATCAATTTGTTACTGTTTACTCTTCTGGACGTTCTGATGAAATTAAAGAATACCCCAAAACTGAACAAATTCATTCTCTTAAAACTATTAAACAAACTGAAATGAGTCCAATACCTTTACAAGTTGAAAGAAGGCATATTGGATACTACGAACAATTAACAGCCAAAACTGCACCTGAGACGCTAGAAAGACCAAATGAAGTTTCTGATGAAGGTGTGAAAGAGGTGGCAGAATATCCTGAAATTGAACAACAATTGTTTGTTTCTGAAACAACTAAACAATTAGAACTGAATCCAATACCTTTGGATGTTGAAAAGAGGAATATTGGCTATTATGAACGACTTATTCCTTCAGTTATTGAAGAAACAACAAAGTCTGTAGCTCCAGAAAAATTGCAACAATTTCCTTCCTTTTCTGAACGTTCAGAAAATGTCTCAACAAAAACATCAACAAAAGAGACAAAATATCCCATTGAGAACACAATAAGATATCAAAATTTGGATTCAATACCTTTACAAGTTGAGAGAAGGCATATTGGGTATTGTGAACATTTACCTATTTTAATAAAATCTGAGGAAAAGGAAGTGTTGATTGAAGAAGTTGAGAAGAAGCCTGAAGCTTTAGAAAGGCCTGAAGAGCCTAGTATTAGCCCAATCGTTATCAGTGAAAAAATGTTTGAATTAAAAGAAGAATCAATTGAAGAGTCAGTTGATTTTTGCTGCTCTTCTAAAAATTATGATGAAATTCTAATAGAATTACCATCTAAAACAACTCAATTTTCGACAATTGAAAAAACAATTCCTTTCCATTTTTCATTGAAAATTCAACCAGAAATGAAGTTAAAACCTTTGGATGTTGAAAAAAAGAATATCGGGTATTATGAAAATTTAACAGCCAAAACTGCGCCTGAGACGCTAGAAAGACTAAATGAAGTTTTTGATGAAGGTGTGAAAGAGGTGGCAGAATATCCTGAAATTGAACAACGATTGTTGGTTTCTGAAACAGTTAAACAAACAGAAATGAAACCAACACCTTTGGATGTTGAAAAGAAGAATATCGGGTATTATGAACAATTGAAGATAAAAGAGGATACGAGGAATGACGAAGTAAAGCTTGAAAGTTTACTAAATATCACCAATATTTTGCCTGAAGCTACAGAAGAACCAATACAGCAATTTGTCAGTATTTATTCTTCTGGACGTTTTGATGATGAACAAAAAACAACAGAATATCCAGAAATTGAAGAAGCTTCTTTAGTTTTTTATGAAACAAGTAAACAACCAGAAATGAAACCAATAGCTTTGGAGGTTGAAAAGAAGAATGTTGGTTATTACGAGCAATCTATTACTCCAGAAAAGAACCTGGAAGGTAAGATTGAAATAGGGTTCATCCCCTTTTTTAAAAATTCCACGGGGATTCCCCAAGGAAAAGCTCGCGGGGGGACCTCCCCGCCTCGTTCTCCGAACGCGAATTCCCCGAAACCCCCGTTCCCCGTAAACTCAGCCCCGCCCCGTAATATCGAACTCTAATTTAAAACACTAGAATCTATTCGACCTATTTTTCACTTTTTTAGAATCTTTATTTGAAACAAACAAATCAACAGAATTGGATAAATATAAAATTGATCAATTTATTAATGTTTACTCTTCTGGACGTTCTGACGAAGTTTCAACTTCAAAAATGAAAAAACAAAAAATTGAATTTCCTTCCATTAGCCAAGTCTCGGAGACTAAACGACAATTAGACATCGATTCAGTGCCTATGGGAATTGAAAAGAAGAGTATTGGGTATTATGAACATTTAACAATAAAGAAAGATGAAACGGTTATGAAGCCAAAAATAAAAGAAGTTGAAGAAGGAGAATCATTTGAACATCCAGGCCTTTGTTTAGGTGATTTTATTGGAGGAAAAAAGGAGATGAGGAAGAAGAAAAAAGTAAAGAAAGGAAAAGGAAGAAGGGAAGAAGGAAAAGAAGAAACAAAGGAATTGGAAGAATTAAAACAGAAAAAGCCTGAGAAAGAAATTGAACAACAACCAGTTTTAGAGAGTGAAGGAAAGAAAGAAACCGAAAAATCTGAATTAAATAGAGTGGAATTAAAAGTTGAAAATAAACATGAAGGCTTCTATGAGCAATTACCAGCTACTATCTCAACAACTAAATATAAGGAAGTGGCGGAAGCGTTTGAATGTAACTTGAAGGCTTCTCATAAAGGCAAAACTTGTGAGAATTTTGACCCTCTTAATGTTTCAATAACAACGACAAACATTGCTTTTGAAATGCCTAAAGAGCCAATCCATTCACTTGTCAATATTTACGCTTCTGGACCTTCTGATGAAATAAAGGAAGCTCCAATTGAAGCTTCAATAAGTGAAACTTCAATCAACGTTTCAGAAATAATTAAGCAAGCAGAAATGAAGCCTATACCTTTGGAAAATGAAAAGAAGAATGTTGGGTATTATGAACAATTAAAAATGAAAGAAGATACAAACAAGGAGGAAATGAAGCTTAGAAATAAAGTAGATACCACTGATATTTTACTTGAAGCAACAGAGGGACCATCACAACAAGTTGTCAATGCTTCTGAACGTTGTGATGAAAGTCATGAAATTGAGGCTTCTTTAATTTCTCATGAGACAACTAAACAACCAGAAATGAAGCCAAAACCTTTGAATATTGAGAATAAACATGTTGGTTATTATGAAAAGCTTCCTTCCCCAACAATTGTTCAAGAAAAGAAGCCTGAAGGTAAGAATAAAACATCAGAATCTACTCAATTAAAATTTTCATTTTTAGAATCATTCGAAACTTGCAAATCAACAGACTTAGATAAATTCCAAATTGATCAATTTGTCGATATTTACACTTCTAAAGAAGCTCCAATTGAATTTTCAATAAGTGAAGCTTCCATTAACGTTATTGAAACATCGAAACAGCTAGAAATGAAGCCTACACCTTTGGAAATTGAAAAGAAGAATATTGGATACTACGAACAATTAACAGCCAAAACTGCGCCTGAGACACTAGAAAGACCAAATGAAGTTTTTGATCAGACTGTAAAAGAGGTGATAGAATATCCTGAAATTAAACAACGATTGTTGGTTTCTGAAACAACTAAACAAAGAGAAATGAAGCCAATACCTTTGGATATTGAAAAGAAGGATATTGGCTATTACAAACAATTAAAACCTTCAATTATTGAAGAAAAAACAAAATTGGAAAAAGAAAAAATATTAAAAGAAGCTTTATTAATTGGTCACCTTCCAGAAACATTTAAACAATCAGAATTGGATTTAATACCTTTACAAGTTGAAAATAAACATGTTGGGTATTACTTGAATATTCTGTCTTCTACAACACTTAAAGAGGAGGATAAGAAGATTGATGAAGACAAGAAAGAAGAAAAACCTTCTCAAAGCTTCAAACCATTAGAAGAATTCCCTAACACTTCCGACTCCTTTATTGAATCAATTAAACTTCCAACAACAAAAACAGTAGAATATCCCACTAGCACTGCTTTTGAACTGCCTAGAGAGCCAATCCATTCTTTTGTCAACATCCACCTTTCTGGGCGTTCTGATGAAACAAGTAAAGCTCCAATTGAAATTTCAACAGGTGAAGCTTCAATTAACATTTCTGAAACAATTTTTGAAACAACTAAAAATGAAATGAAGCCAATAACTTTGGAAGTTGAAAATAAACATGTTGGGTATTACTCGAATATTCTGCCTGCTACATTTAGAGAGGAAGAAAAGAAAATTGAAGAAGAAGAGAAACCCTCTCAAAGCTTCAAACAAATAGAAGAATTCCCCGACACTTCAAAGTTCATCATCGAGTCAATTAAATGTTCAACAACAAAATTAACAGAATATCCAATTTACAACACTCCTCTTATTTCTGAATTACCTGAAGAACAATTAAAATTATTTAAACAACTTTCAACAAATTTAGAAACAACTAAATATCCAAAAATTGAAGAATATATTAGTGATAATCTTTCAGAGACAAGATATTCTGAATTGAGTCATCTTCCTTTGGAAATTGAAAAGAAGAATATTGGGTATTACGAAAAAATGTCTTCTGGACCTATTAAAGTTGAAGGGGAAGAGAAATCTAAAGAAGATTTTCTGTTTTCACACCCAGCTAAAGATGAAGAGGAGAAGGCAACCCCTGAAGAAGAATTTAAAGAATTTCCTAGTAAAGTGTCTAGGACTAAGAAAGAAGAGCTTTTTAAAGAAGATGAAACTTATGAAAAATCTTCTCTAAATTATGAACAGGCTTCTATCCAACTTAAAATCATTGTTGTGCCTGAAATAACAAAAGAGCCAATCCATGAAGTTGTTAATATTTACTCTTCTGCACGTTCTGATGAAATTTCAACAACAACAATGATGACAGAACATCCAAAAATCATTGACCCATTATCTATCCAAGAGACAAAAATACGAACGGAGCTTGAATATGTTCCTTTTGGTGTTGAAAAGAAGGATATTGGATTAACAATAAAAGAAGATGAAAAGAATTTGAAGCCAAAAATAATGGAAGAGAAGGAAGAGGAAGAGAAATCATTTGAGCACCCGGATCTTTGTTTAGGTGATTTTATTGAAGGAAAGAAAGAAATGAGGAAGAAGAAAAAAGTAAGGAAAGGGAGAGGAAGAGGAGAAGAAGAAGAAAGAGAAGAAGGAAACGAAGAAAAGGAATGGGAAGAATTGCAACAGAAAAAGGGTGAATTAATAAAAGTTGAAGAAAGCTCGAGAGATGTTATGGAGCAGGAGGAAGGCTCTTTGGTAGCTGTGAGAAGAGAAGATGAAGAAAGGAAAGAAAAAGAAAAGGAGGAACAAAATAAAGAGATTGAAATATCCGAAAGACTTTCTTCATTTATTGAACCTTCCAAGGAAGATAAAAAAGTGAAGATGACAGAAGATCCCAAACCTGAAGAAGAAGCTGTTTCTTATGAAACAACTAAAAAACAACCAGAAATGAAACCAAAACCCTTACAAGTTGAAAGGAAGAATATTGGGTATTATGAAGATCTTCCCCTTCCATCAATTGTTCAAGAAACGAACTTTGAAAGTAAGATTAGAATTTTAAATTTTAGGATTTATTTAACTTTACTTTCCTTTTTAGAACCCCTATCTGAAATTTGCAAGGCAACAGAATTAAATAAATCCCAAATTCAATTTGTTAATATTTACTCTTCTGGACGTTCTGATGAAATTTCAACAACAAGAACAGCAAAAACGAAAACAACAAGACATCCAAAAATCGAAGAATCTTCTCCCATCCAAAAGCCAAAAATACAAACGGAGATTGAAGGTGTTCATTTTAGTGTTGAGAAGAATATTGGATTGATAATAAAAGATGAAAAGGATTTAAAACCAAAAATAAAGGAAGGGAAGGAAGAAGAAAAATCATCTGAACATTCAGGCCTTTGTCTAGGTGATTTTATTGAAGAAGGGAAGAAGAAAGAAATGAGGAAGGAGAAAAAAGTAAGGAAAGGGAGAGGAAGAGGAGAAGAAGAAGAAGAAAAAGAAAAAGCAAAGGAATTAGAAGAATTACAACAGAAAAATCCTGAGAAGGAAATTGAACAACAACCAGTTTTAGAGAGTGAAGAAATGAGAGAAACCGGAAAGGTTGGAGAGGAAAAAGAAGGGTTTTTATTAACTGAAGGAAGAGTAATGGATGAAGAAAGGAAGGAAAAAGATGAGGGGGAACAAACTAAAGAGATTGAAAGACTTCCTTCATTTATTGAACCTTCAAAAGAAAATAATACAAGTAAACAAGAAGAAATGAAGCCAATGCCTTTGGAAGTTGAAGAGAAGCATTTAGGCGATTTTATTGAAGAAGGAAAGAAGAAGAAAATGGGGAAAGGGAAAAAGAAAATGGGGAAAGGGAAAAAGAAAGGAAAAGAAGAAGTTGAGCAGAAGAAACAGGAAGAGATCCAAAAGAAAGAGCTTGAACCAATGTCAACAGTCAAAACAATTATAACTGGAGTACTTGAAAGGCATGCCGAATTTTCTGGTGAAGTTTTAAACGAGCTGGAAGAATATCCCAAAATTGATGAGGCTGTTTCTTCTGAAACAACTAAAAAACAACCAGAAATAAAGAAGAATATTGAATATTGTGAAGACGAACAGTTGATTTTTACAACATTCGAAGAGGAACGGAAGAAGCCTAAAGCTCCAGTAAAAATAAAAGAAGTCTTCAATAAAAGTAAAACTCCTCAACAATTTTTTGTTGATTCAACACCTTTCGAAGAATTAATCACTAGCATCTCTGAATTGCCAAAAGAGCCAATCAACTCTTTTGTTAATATTTACTCTTCTGGATGTTCTGATGAATTCAAAACAGTTACAGAAACATTTGAATTGGACAAATTAACTGAAAACATTTCTGAAACATTTAAACAGACTGAATCGACTTTAACACCGTTAGATGTTGAAAAGAAGAATGTTGTTGAATATTGTGAAGATGAACAATTGATTTATACAACATTAAAAGAGGAAGGGAAGAAACCTGAAGCTAAAATAAAAGAAGCTTCTTTAATTGAAGATGAAGTGTTTAAACATCCAGAATTAAGGCCAAAACCTTTGGATATTGAAAATAAAAATGTTGGGTATTATGGAAATCTTCCTCCCCCATCAATTGTTCAAGAAAAGAAGGTTGAAGGTAGAATTAAAACAAAATTTGTTCTCAATTTAAACTTTTCTTTTTTAGAACTCTTATTTGAGACTTGCAAATCTACAGAATTGGATAAATCCCAAATTGATCAATTTATTAATGTTTACTCTTCTGGACGTTCTGATGAAGTTTCAACTTCAAAAATGAAAAAACAAAAAATTGAAGTTCCTTTTCTTAGCCAAGTCTCGGAGGTCAAACGACAATTGGACATTGATTCTGTTCCTCTGGAAGTTGAAAAGAAGAATATTGGGTATTATGAAAGTCTCCCTTCCAAAATTTATCAAGAAAAGAGGCCAAAAATTGTAGAATCTTTTCAATTTATTGGTAAACTTCTTAAAATTGGACATGAAACTTAAGTTTGTTAGATTAAGCTTGAAATATACAAAAAGTTCTGAATGACTCTCTTTGAATACTTCCAACGTACTCCCTCAATTTATGATACGATTCTAAAATTTAACTTTTTATTGGACGGAAGAGCTCTTTTTAAGCGATATCCTCTATTTAATACCTCCCAAGATAATATCTAAGGATATCTGAAGATCATAAAAAATTTCAGTCAAAATTCTAATTTTCCCCTTTTTCAGAACACTCTTCTGGACGTTCTAATGAACCTCAACTAATCTTAGAAACACAACAAGACAAGATTGTATCTGATATTAAATTAAATGAAGTTGCGGGGCCAAAAATAAAGGAAGGGGCAGAAAAATCATCTGAACATCCAAGCCTTTGTTTAGGTGATTTTATTGAAGAAGGGAAGAAGAAAGAAATAAGGAAGAAGAAAAAAGTAAAGAAAGGGAATGGAAGAGGAGAAGAGGAAGACAAAGAAAAAAGAAGAGAAGTAAAGGAAGTGGAAGAATTGCAACAGAAAGGCTCTGCTGAGAAGTTAATTGAACAACAAATTGTTTTAGAGAGTGAAGAAATGAAAGAACTTGGAAGGGTTGGAGAGGAAGGAGGGTCTTTGTTAACTAAAGGAAGAGTAATAGATGAGGAAAGGAAAGAAAAAGAAGTTGAATTATCTGAAGGACTTCCTTCATTTATTGAACCTTACAAAGGGATGACAGAATATCCCAATATTGAAGAAACCTCTTTAATTTCTCATAAAACAAATAAACAAGCAGAAATGAAGCCAATACCTTTGGAAGTTGGAAAGAAGAATATTGGTTATTACAAACAATTAATACCTTCAATTATTGAAGATAAAGCAAAGTCAGAAAAAGAAGAAATATTAAAAGAAGCCTTATTAATTGACAATCTTCCAGAAACATTTAAACAATCAGAATTGGATTTAATACCTTTACAAGTTGAAAATAAACATGTTGGGTATTATGAAAATCTCCCTTCATTAACTGTTCAAGAAAAGAAGGCTGAAAGTAAGATTAAAACTTTAGGATTTATTTTTGAGTTAAATTTCTTTTTTTTTAGAATCTTTATTTGAAACAAACAAATCAACAGAATTGGATAAATCTAAAATTGATCAATTTGTTAATGTTTACTCTTCTGGACGTTCTGATGAAATTTCAACAATAACAACGAAAATGGAGAAACAAAAAATTGAAGAATCTTCTCCCATCCAAGTGATAAAAATACAAACAGAACTTGAAGATGTTAGTTTTAATGTTGAGAAGAATATAGAAGCAATAAAAGAAGATGAAAAGGATTTGAAGCCAAAAATAAAGGAAGGGAAGGAAGAAGAAGAAAAATCATTTGAACATCCAGGCCTTTGTTTAGGTGATTTTATTGAAGAAGGAAAGAAAGAAATGAGGAAGAGGAAAAAAGTAAAGAAAGGGAGAGGACAGAGAGGAGAAGAAAAAGAGAAAGACGAAGTAAAGAAAATTGAAGTGGAACCTTTTCAAGATCTTAAAACAATGGAAGATCTTCTCGTTGATTCAAAACTACTTATTAATTTTACTAATGTCATTTCTGAATTGCCAAAAGAGTCAATCAACTCTTTTGTTAATATTTACTCTTCTGGATATTCTGATGAAATTTTAACAACAACAGCATCAAAAATGGAAGGACAGCAAATTGAAGTTCCTTCTATCTATCAAGTCTTAGAAACTAAACGACAGTTCGACATTAATTCTGTGCCAATGGAAGTTGAAAAGAAGAATGTCGGTTATTATGAACAATTATTTGGTTCAAATTTTGAAGAGAAAAAGAAGCCTGAAGTTTTGGGAAAAGTAAAAGAAGAAGCTTCTTTAATTTCTCATAAAACAAGTAAAACAGAAATAGAGCCAATACCTTTAGAAACTGAAAAGAAAAATATTGGGTATTATGAAGGTCTTCCACTATCAATTGTTCAAGAAAAAAAGCCTGAAACTGAAGAAAAAAGTGAAGCAACTTTTGTACCCGAAACAACTAAACAAACTGAGTTGCCTTTTGAAGAACCTCTTAGAGTAATTAACGAAGAGAAAAAAGAAACATCAGAAACAACAGAAATTTTGCTTCAAAAAGATATCAGAATCTCTATTTCAGCTACAGAAACAACTGAGCCATTAACAACAAAAGAGGAAGAAATTGAATATTTTAAGGCACGTTCTGAACTTGTCTCAACAACTAAAACAGAAGATGTTCCAAAGGAGGAATTTATTAACGTTCCTGAAACAATTAAACAAATAGAAATGGGTTTAACACCTTTGGGGGTTGAAAAGAAGCAAGTTGGATATTATGAACAATTAATTCATTCAATTATTGAAGAGGAAAAAGAGGAAAAGATTGAAGGACCGAAAGTACTGATTCAAAAAGAGACAAAAGCTTCAGAGTTTCCTTTGTTTACTAAACAAATAGAAATGCCAAAATCTTCATTAGAAACTACAGAATCTTTGTTAGAAGCAGGTCCTTTTGAAAAAACAAAAACAGTTTTAGAACCAAAAGAAGAGGAGCACTTGGAAGCAAAACAACAACAAAAACATAATGAATTGCCATTTAAACCTTTGAAGATTCAAAAGAAGCATGTTGGCTACCAAGAAAATTTGCTTCCTTTAAAAACGGAAGAAGCAAAACCTGAAGCTTTAGAAGAAAAGAAAGCTTCTGAGCTTTTTACTCAACAAATTTCAAAAACTGACGTTTTCCCTTCGAAGAAGCCTTCTGTGGCTAGAAAGGAAGAAGAAAAGAAAAAGAAGAAAGAGGGGGAAGCGGGTGAAGAGTTTCAATTTAAAAAGAAGACTGAGGAAGATAAAGAAGAATTAAAGGAAGTTGAACATAAGGGCCTTTGTTTAGGTGATTTTATTGGGGAAGGAAAGAAAGAAATGAGGAAGAAGAAAAAAGTAAAGAAAGGGAAAGGAGGAAGAAAGGAAGAAGACAAAGAAGAAGTAAAGGAATTGGAAGAAATTAAACTGAAAAAGCCTGAGAAGGAAATTGAACGACAAAATGTTATAGGGAATAAAGAAATAAAGGAAACCGGAAAAGTTGGAAAAGAAAAAGGATCTTTATTAAAAGAATGTTCTTTATTAACTAAAGGAAGAGTATTGGAGGAAGAAAAGAAGGAAAAAGAAAAGGAGGAACAAAAGACGGAAGTTGAAATATCTGAAAAACTTCCTTTATTTATTGAATCTGCCAAGGAAAATTTAACAGTAAAGATGACAGAATATCCAAAATCCGAACAAGCTCCTTTTCATAAAACAGCTAAACAAACGGAAATGAAGCCAGTACCTTTGGAAGTTGAAAAGAAGAATATTGGACATTACGAATTATCATTTGTTCAAGAAAAGAACCCTGAAGGTAAGATTAAAACACTAGAATCTATTCGAATTATTTTTCCCTTTTTTAGAACTCTTATTTGAAACTTGCAAATCGACAGAATTGGATAAATCCCAAATTGATCAATCTGTTAATATTCACTCTTCTGGACGTTCTGACGAAGTTTTTACTTCAACAAAAATGGAAGAACATAAAATTGAAATTCCTTCTATTAGCCATGTTTCAGAGACTAAACGACAGTTGGACATTGATTCTGTGCCATTGGAGGTTGAGAAGAAGAATATTGGGTATTATGAACAATTAATACCTTCAAATATTGAAGAAAAGAAGTCTGAAGCTTCAGAAAAGATATTAGAAGAAGCTGGCAATATTTCTGAAGCATTTAAAGAGCCTGAATTGGCTTTAATGCCTTTGGATGTTGAAAAGAAGAATGTTGGGTATTACGAGGCATCAATTGTTCAAGAAAGTCAATTTAAGGAAAAAGAATTTGAAACTGAACAAGAAATTCAAACAAAGAATTATGAGGAATTTGGTTTTGGAAGAAGAGAGAAGATAGAGGAAGAAAAGAAGAACCCTCTAGAATACCAAGAAAGAGTAGAACATTTTGCTAAATCTATTCATTCAAAACCAGCATTTTTGGAGGAGGAAGAAAAATCTTTGGAACATTCAGGGCTTTGTTTAGGTGATTTTATTAGTGAAGGAAAGAAAGAAATGAGGAAGAAGAAAAAAGTAAAGAAAGGGAAAGGAAGAGAAGAAGAAGCAGAGGAAGTGGAAGAATTAAAACAGAAAAAGCCTGAGAAAGAAATTGAACAACAACCAGTTTTAGAGAGTGAAGGAAAGAAAGAAACCGGAAAGGTTGTAGAAAGCTCGAAGGATTCTATAGAAGAAGAAAGCTCTTTATTAACTGAGAAAAGAGGAGTTAAAGAAAAGAAAGAGAAGGAAGAAGAGGAGCAACTAACTAAACAGATCACAATATCTGAAAGACTTCCTTCATTTATTGAATCCTCCCAAGAAGATGAAATCGTAAAGATGACTGAAGAAGCTTCATCTTTTGAAACAACTAAACAATTAGAAATGGATATACCTTTGGAAATTGAAAATAGACATGTTGGGCATTACATGGATCTTTTGCCTTCTACTACAACCCTCAAAGAGGAAGAAGAGAAGAAAATTGAAGAAAAAGAAGGCTTATCAATTGAAGGAAGAGTATTGGATGAAGAAAGGAAGGAAAAAGAAGAGAAGAAATTGAAGGAGCCTGAATCTGTTGACTTGAAAGAAGAGCCTTTCAAACATATTTTAGAGATGGAGGTAATTGAAGAAACTGAAAAGGTTGAGGAAGGGTCTTTTCCGAAAGGAATAATAGAAGTAGTAGAAGGAGAACAAGAGAAGAAGGAAGTTTTTGATGAAGGGGAAGGAGAAAAGTCAAAAGAAAGTTTTTATAATTTAGAGGAAGAACAAAAGAAGGAAGAAGAATTTATTCGCTCAAAATTATACTCTGATAAAGTATTTTTTAAAATTTTTTTTAAATTTTTTAAAATGATTTTTTAAGGTGGAAGGTGGCGAAGAATTGCTAAAAGAATTAATTCCTTCCTCAAGTCAAATAAAAGAAGAAAAAGAACAAAAGAATTTTGAAAAATTAATAATTTTTGATCAACAACAACCAAGTACTTCTACAACAACGACGAAACAACATTTA